>CM049929.1:25006100-25086100 GCA_027405835.1 Asclepias syriaca | reverse complement strand
TGTACTATAAATATACATTTTGAAGAGCTTGTATTTTTCATCCTTCTTTCACCCAAAAACATTGCTTTATTTCTTTGAGTTATTTATAAAAAAAGATGGCCAAAACTGAAGATGTTAGCAAGCCATTGTTAATCAACAATGAGCAGCAAGAAGTTGTACGTCCATTAGCTGACTTTCCAAAGAACATTTGGGGCAATCTTTTCACTACATTTACTTTTGATCAACAGGTTCCTATTCTTCTCTCTGTGTATTTTTCCCTATAATTTTATTTTATTTGGCTCACAATAATTCCTTTTTATCAAAAACTTCTAATCATTACTGTGCTTATTTGTATATATTGAATTTTTTTTTCAACATGTTTTTGTTAGGTTTATGATGCAATTACGGAGGAGATTGAAACAATGAAGAAAGAAGTCCAAAGTTTAATTATCATCAAACAAGAGGACTTGAAGGAAAAACTGAAGTTAATTGACACTGTCGAGAGACTTGGAATATCATATCACTTTAAGAAAGAAATTGAAGATGAATTGCAACAAATTTACAATACAAAATTCGAAGCTTATGATGATATCACTACTGCTAGTATTCAATTTCGAATACTACGTCAACATGGTTTCCAGATCTCGTCTGGTAAGTAACTAACCACTTTCAATATTTATTATTATTTTTAATATTGATTTAGATAATATTCGATTTTTAAATTTGTTTTATTTGAAAGTGAATTAAAATTTCAAGATTCAGATATTTTCAAGGCTTTCACGAATAGCGAAGGCAAACTCAAAGAATCTTCAAGCAATGACATAAAGGGCTTATTGAATTTCTATGAAGCAGCACAATTGAGGACAAAACAAGACACAATCTTGGAACAAAATTTAGGTTTTGTCATAACTAATCTAAAGCAATTTGTTCTTGCATCGCCACATGATTCGTTACTTGCTAAACAAGTCAAGCATGCACTTGAACAATCCCTGCACAAAGGTTGTCAAAGAACAGAAGTCAGTTATTATATTTCTTTCTACGAGGAAGAATGTTCAAAGAATGAAAATCTTTTAAAGTTTGCAAAATTGAATCACAATCTGCTGCAAATGTTATATAAGAAAGAGCTTTATCAACTAACAAGGTAATTTCATTTAGATATATTGTACACGTTCATTTATAAAATAAAATAAACGAGAAAAATGATTTTAGTATCCATAACAGGTGGTGGCAAGATTTAGATTTCGTCTCAAAATTATGTTATGCAAGAGAGAGAATAGTGGAATGCTTTTACTGGGCTTTAGGTTGTTATGACGAACCTTATTATTCTCCACATCGAATGTTTCTTACTAAAAGTTTAATAATTAATTCTATAATCGATGATACATACGATGCTTATGGAACTGTTGATGAATTAGAGATCTTCACAAATGCACTCGAAAGGTACATTAAAATACTAATTAGAATTTCTTTTAAATTTAATTATCATAATACGTTCATAAAATTAATATATATATAAAATGTTTTTTTAGGTGGGATCCTAAGGAGATTGATCAGTTGCCTGCAGACTACATGAAGACTTGCTATGCAGCAATTTTGGATCTTTCCCATGAAATTGAAGACGAGTTGGCCAGCCAAGAAAAATCCTATGCAATGGATTTTTATATTGAAAAGGTAAGTATAAGAATATATATATATATATATATATATATATATATATATATATATATATATATTAATTATCATTATTATTGTTATCTCGTCTCGTATTAACTGTGTAGTATTGTATAAAAATAAGTTTCGATATTAATAATTAACTCAAAATATTTTTTATACAGTATTATAAGATTATTACACCTGTAATTATAACACAATAGTATAGATTTGAATCGTGACACATGATAATATATAATTTCAATAACTAACTAACTATATATATATATATACAAAGATTGAAATGAGTGTTTTTGTTGTTTTGATTAGTGGAAAGAATATGCAAGATGTTCCAACATTCAATCAAAGTGGTTCTTGAAAAGAGATCTTCCAACTTTTGATGAGTATTTGAAGGTGGGATTATACACAAGCGGCTTCAACTTAATAACAGCAGGATCTTTAGTGCTTATAAAATCTGCAACTAAGGAAGTATTTGATTGGCTCGCCACTACTCCAAGAATCATGTTTGCTAGCATGGCAATTGGTCGTTTCCTCAATGATGTTTCGTCTCACAAGGTACCCAAATCACCTTTTTCTTTTGTGGATTGTTTTAATTCATAAATTGACTATAAATATTGTTAAACATGTGTTATTTTGTCTCGTTTCATCATAAGTATGTAAGAAAGAATGTCACTATATAAAAATAAGTTTAACTACTTATTGTAAGGACGATTTCAAATATGTGATTATGGATACTACCAATCCCTAATTACTGTTAAGATAATAAATTAAAACTCATTTTTAGAGAGTGTGAATTTATTTCTCTTTAATATAACAGAAGGTCGAGAGTTCAAATCTTAACTAGTAAAATTTGAATTTGTATTATTAAAAATTTTTTTACGTTAATTTAATCTGTTGCACATGCTGGACTTGCGTTATAAAGTTTGTCATCAGCCCACGTGTGAGAATGACTGTCAATTTATCTCTCATTAACAATTACGTACTCATACAAATTGACATGTTTTACAAAATGTTTGTATCTCTTTAATACATTAATATGTATTGAATCTTTGTTGGTGAAAAGTTTGAACAAGAAAGAGATACAGCAACGGCAATCCATTGTTATATGAAGAATTATGGTGTATCGGAGGAAGAAGCATTGATGAAAGTTGAAGAAATGGGTAATGATGCATGGAAGGATTTAAATGAAGAATGGATGAATAAAGAAATTAGCAATATTCCAAGGGAAGTTCTTGATCGGATTCTTGGTCTTGCTCGTCTATCAGATGTTTGCTATAAGCATCAAGTGGATGGATACACTGATCCCATCAAACTTTTGAAGCCCCATATTATGGTTACCCTGGTTCATCCAATTACAATATGAATATTCATTTAAAGTATTTCTTATTTTTCGAATAAACGTTTCTCAAGTTATTGGACTTATCTTAACTTAGCTAAAAAATTAAGTTGTTTTTGTGTGTCTTTGTAATAGTGGAATAAAGGTTTCTCAAGTTATTGGACATTCCTTAACCTGAGCTAAAAAGTTTAATTGCTTTTTGTGTGTATTTGTAATCATATTAAGTGTCATTTAGACACTATCTATATAAGAGATTGTCATTGTCAAAATTATTAATGTATTTAAGATTGTGAACTAATTTTTGCTTATGTACGTGTATAAATATTGTTGGAATCAAAACACACAAACAATTACAAAAACAAAAATTAAATAATAAGAATATGAGACTCAAAGATTTACGTGCATGGTTCAAGTCAAAAGACTTATATCCACTACCACATTAGAATTGTATTTCTTATATATTGCATAATTATAAAAACAACCAACAATTGAGATTAATGATATACAAATGCAAGACTAAAAAAGTAATTTACCGGCATTTGTATCACATTTGCCCTAGTTTTTAAGCTCAATTATCGACACTTCTTATAAATACTTATGTAATTTGTAAACCCTAATTTGTGAGAATGCAAAAAAAAAAAAAAACAAACAATTATAGTGCAACAATAGCTATAGGTTTTTTGATTGAACTGCGTAAATCTTTTATGGTTGCCAACTTTGATTCTTATAATTGCTCGTGTAAGTGTATATTTTGATCCCAATAAATACTAATTAAGTAGTAAATGTGTAACAGTCTTATTAACCTAATTAACTCTTAAACAATTTTAACTAATGAAATAAGTGACATTAAGAAATAGTAAGTTGAAATAAGGCCCAACATCCTCGCTAAAATCCACTCAAACATAATAAATATCATCCCAAAATCAATTAGTGGACGTTTGGAATTCTAGAGGTCGCTTCTACCCTCAGGTGTAGCACTTACTTCCCATAGTTCACGCTTGTTACTTGCTCTCATACTAATTGTCACTACCTGAAACCGCAGATCCGTTTTACTTCTCATAGTCTGGGTTGACTACTTACTCTCATACTAATTGTCACGATCTGAATCCACAGAGCTGTGTCGCAACTATAGGTTTGACAGTACATACAATCACCTATAGGTTTGACAGTACACACAATCAACTATAGGTTTCAATCCAATCCCCAGCATGAAATAAGAAATTTTAATGAAATAAGTGATATTCAAAAATAGAAAAGTGTAAGATGAGTTATAAGTTAAATTAGTCTAACATATTTGTCATTTTTAGTTTATATCATATATTCGAGAGATCGTTCTTTTTAAATATTTTAAAATTTGTGTCCTAAAAAATGATAGAATTGACGTGCATTTTTACAAAAGAATTCTTCTTCAAAATGATACTTGTTTGGAAAAATACAAGAATATTGGTAAAATATTTCGTATCCTAAATGATAATTCCTTGTACTCTCTGCATCAATACTGATAAAAGGCATGTGATAATTCATAAAATATAAGAAATAAGTGTCCTTTTTTTTTTGTGATAAGTTTATGCCTAATGAATTAGTGCTACTATGACTAGCACCCTATCCAATTTTCATGTAAATTATGATTATGATTTAGAAAAAAATTTGTATATATATAATCAATTTGATTGAAATATAAATATGTAGGGTGTAAAAAAAATATTGTTTAAAATACTGATAAAAATAAGATACTTAATATTTTAATTTGAAAATTAACGTTGTTGAATCAATATTTATAATTTTATTAAATTGAGAGACGTGTTTTAAATAATATTTAAAAAATGTATGGTAGATATGTCCATCATTTGTACTATAAATATACATTTTGAAGAGCTTGTATTTTTCATCCTTCATTACTGTGCGTATTTGTATATATTAATTTTTTTCAACATGTTTTGTTAGGTTTATGATGCAATTACGGAGGAGATTGAAACAATGAAGAAAGAAGTCCAAAGTTCAATTATCATCAAACAAGAGGACTTGAAGGAAAAACTGAAGTTAATTGACATTGTCGAGAGACTTGGAATATCATATCACTTTAAGAAAGAAATTGAAGATGAATTGCAACAAATTTACAATACAAAATTCGAAGCTTACGATGATCTCACTATTGCTAGTATTCAATTTCGACTACTACGTCAACATGGTTTCCAAATCTCGTCTGGTAAGTGACTAACCACTTGCAATATCTATTATTATTTCTAGTATTAATTTAGAGAATATTTGATTTTTAAAATTTTTTTAATTAAAAATGAATTAAAATTTGATTATTCAGGTATTTTCAACGCTTTCATGAATAACGAAGGCAAACTCGAGGAATCCTCAAGCAATGACATAAAGGGCTTATTGAATTTCTATGAAGCAGCACAATTGAGGACAAAAGAAGACACGATCTTGGAACAAAATTTTGGTTTTGTCATAACTAATCTAAAGCAATTTGTTCTTGCATGGCCAAGTGATTCGTTACTTGCTAAACAAGTAAAGCATGCCCTTGATCAGCCCCTCCACAAAGGTTGTCAAAGAACAGAAGCCCGCTATTATATTTCTTTCTACGAGGAAGAAATTTCAAAGAATAAAATACTTTTGAAGTTTGCAAAATTGAATTACAAAATGCTGCAAATGTTATATAAAAAAGAGCTTTATCACCTAAGGAGGTAAATAATTACATATAGATACATTCTGCCTATTCATTTTAGATAAGAAAATTTATTTATGATTTCATAACAGGTGGTGGCAGGATTTAGATCTTGTCTCAAAATTAAGTTATGTAAGGGATAGGATCGTAGAATGTTATTATTGGGCTTTAGGTTGTTATGACGAACCTTATTACTCTCCACATCGGATGTTCCTTGCTAAAACTATAATACTTGATTCTATAATTGATGATACATATGATGCTTATGGAACTCTTGATGAATTAGAGATCTTCACAAATGCAATCGAAAGGTACGTAATACTAATTACAATTTCTTTTAATTTGTTTCCAATAAGTTCATAAACTTAATATATATATATATATATATATATATATATATATATATATATATATATATCATGTTTTTTAGGTGGGATCGTAAGGAGATTGATCAGTTGCCTGCAGACTACATGAAGACTTGCTATACAACAGTTTTGGATCTTTGCCATGAAATTGAAGACGAGTTGGCCAGCCAAGAAAAATCTTATGCATTGGATTTTTATATTAAAACGGTGACATAACTTCTATTTTATTTGCCCTAATTTATTTCTGTCCATATATATATATATATATATATATATATACATATGCGTGGGTGTACGTATATGTTTTTGGGTTAATTTTACTTAATTTTATATAATCCAAATAGTGAAATTGGTTTGTTTTTGTTGTTTTGGTTAATAGTGGAAAGAATATGCAAGATATTCGAACATTCAATCAAAGTGGTTCTTGAAAAGAGATCTTCCAACTTTTGATGAGTATTCGAAGGTGGGATTATACACAAGCGCCTTGAACAAGTTAACTGCTGGATCTTTAGTGCTTATGAAACATGCAACCAAGGAAGTTTTTGATTGGCTTTCATCTTCTCCAAGAATCATGGTGGCAACTATGGCATTTTGTCGTTTGCACAATGATGTTTCATCTCACAAGGTATCGATATATATATATATATATATATATATATATATATATATATATATATATATAGGATGAAAAGAAAAAAACAAGATAATCATACATATAAACCCTAATTTATGAATTTTGATATGTCGAGTGATCTGGTCTACTCTCTACATAAAACTTTCGTTTTTCCTCAAATAAGTAACATCTTAAATTGTGTTTACGTCAATTAATAATAAAATTTGAATCAACATATTCATAACTGTACAAAAGATCTTTTTTTAAAAAAAACAAGATTAGCAAATTAGTGATTATTTTTTAATTGGATAGTTATATAATATGTATGTATTGAATCTTTGTTGTGGAAAAGTTTGAACAAGAAAGAGGTACCGCAACAGCAATCCATTGTTATATGAAGAGTTATGGTGTATCAGAGGAAGAAGCATTGGTGAAAGTTGAAGAAATTGCTAATGATGCATGGAAGGATTTAAATGAAGAATGGATGAATAAAGAAATTAGCAAGATTCCAAGGGAAGTTCTTGATCGGATTCTTGGTCTTGCTCGAGTATTTGACGTTTCCTATAAGCAACACATGGATGGATATACTGATCCCATCAAACTTTTGAAGCCCCATATCATGGCAACCATTGTTGATCCAATCATAATATAAATATTTATTAAAGAGTATTTCTTACTGCTTAAATAAGAGTTTCTCAAGTTATTGGACGTATCTTAACTTGAGCTAAAAAGTTAAGTTGTTTTCGTGTGTTTTTGTAATAGTGGAATAAAGTTATTAGACATTCCTTAACTTGAGCTAAAAAGTTTAATTGTTTTTTGTGTGTATTTGTAATCATACTAAGTGTCATTTAGACACTATCTATATGTATGTGATTGTGAAAATTATTAATGTATTTAAGAGAGATTGTGAACTAATTTTTGTTTATGTATGTGTATAAATATTGTTGGAATCAAAACACACAAACAATTATACAAAAACTAAAATTAAATAATAAGAATATGAGGCTCAAAGATTTACGTGCATGGTTCAAGTCAAAAGATTCATATCTACTATTGCATTAGAATTGTATTTCTTATATATTACGTAATTATAAAAATAATCAACAATTGAACCATATGATATACAAATGCAAGACTTAAAAAGTAATTTACCTTCTTGGAGTGCTTAAGTTCTCAGACTCCAACAAGAGTTAATGTCAATTATCAGACTTCATATACTCTCTCTCTCTCCTCTCTCTCTCTCTCTCTCTCTCTCTCTCTCTCTCTCTCTCTCTCTATATATATATATATATAATATAATATATATAATGCAATAATTACGCTCACTAAGAAAATTACTTAGTAAATTTATCTGATCTAATAATAATGAAGAGTAAAGTAAACCGCCTTATAAGATTAATTTGTATCACATTTGCCCTAGTTTTTAAGCTCAATTATTGATACTTCTTATAAATACTTATGTAATTTGTAAACCATAATTTGTAAGAATGTAGAAAAAAAAACAATTATAATGCGACCGTAGATATAAATCTTATCGATCCAACTATATAAATATTTTTTGTGTTTTTTAATTCATGTTATTTATTTTAATTCTTATAATTGCTCGTGAGAGTGCATATTTAGATCGCAATAGATACTAATTAAGTAGTAAATTTGAAATAGTCTTATTAACCTAATTAGCTCTGAGCAATTCTAATTAATAAAATAAGTGACATTAAAAAATAGTAAGGTGAAATAAGACATAGCGTCCTCGCTATGGTTCATTCAAACATAATAGATCTAGGCTTAAAATTAATCAATGAACATTTGGAATTTTAGAGGTGGTTCTCATCCTCGGGTGCAGGATTTATTTTCTATAATCCGGACTGGTTACCTACTTTGATACAAATTATCACTACTTAAACCCGCAGGTTTGTACCGCAACTGTAAGTTTGGCAGCACCTACAATCAACTAGTCGGTGTTAGATACCCCAAGTTGACCTAAGTCCATTTCTTTATATCATTATATATTTACTTCACTTTTTAATGTAAAACGAGATATACCATAAAGTTCATGTGTTCGAAATATAAATAGAAAATTCAAATCCCAATTAAAAAAAAAATATATATAGTCCATATCATATATTAAAAAGATCATTTTTTTTAAGATTTTTTAAGATTGTATTCTTAGATTTCCGTATAAAAGAATTCTTCTTGAAATGATACTTAATTGGAGAATACATGAATATGTGTAAAAGATTTTGTCTGCTCAATGATACTTCCATGGACTCTCTCCATGAATACTGTCAATTAATAAAATTAAAATCAGTAATGGATGAGCATGCTATTTCAATTTTAATTTAGATCAAATTTATGTTGAATTATCTCCACCGACTTTTGTGGAGTATTCTAGAGAAATCAAGAGCTTGCAATTGGAGGAGTATTCTAGAGAAATCAAGAGCTTGCAATTGGAGGAGTATTCTAGAGAAATCAAGAGCTTGTAATTGGAGGAGTATTCTAGAGAAATCAATAGCTTGCAATTGGTAGAGTATTCTAGAGAAATCAAGAATGGTTGAGAGATGTATGGCAATTAAGTGTATTTTAGGAATAATCTAGATTAGCCTAGATATAAGTTAAACCAACATAGTGGTAGTATAAATAGGTGGCTAAGCAAGCCTTTGTGGAAGCAATGAAGAAAATTGAGAAATAAAATTGTCCACTTTCAAATCTTCCTTCTCCAACACACCTCCCATTTTAAAGATACAGTAGCCTATCGCAATATTTCCTCTATTTTGATTGTTAATTTCTCCATTTAAATATCCTTATTTCCCAACAAAGTGGTATCAGAGCCACGTTGATCCTCCGGCATGGCTAATTTGCAATCATTCCAAGTCCCTTTGCTCAACAAGAGCAACTTCGACAATTGGAGCATAAAGATGAAGGCGCTATTGGGAGCCCATGACGTGTGGGATATCATCGAGAATGGCTACGAGGATGCGCAAGACGATGCCAGACTATCCCAACAACAAAGGGATAAGTTACGGGATGCGAGAAAGAGGGACAAGAAAGCTCTCTATCTCATCTATCAAGCACTGGGGGACGACTATTTTGAGAAAATTTCATGCTCGAGCACCGCCAAAGAAGCATGGGAGAAGCTTCAAAATTCTTGCAAAGGAGCCGAGCAAGTAAAGAAGGTACGCCTCCAAACTTTAAGTGAATTTGAATCTTTGCATATGAAAGAGACCGAGTTGGTTTCGGATTATTTTTCAAGAGTATTGGCGGTCTCAAATCAAATGAAAAGAAATGGTGAGAAATTGGAGGATATAAGAATTATGGAGAAAATTTTAAGGTCACTAACTCCAAAATTTGAGCATATAGTGGTGACAATAGAGGAGACTAAAAATTTAGAAGAAATGACTATCGATCTCTTATTGGGGTCGTTACAAGTATATGAGGAAAAACAAAAGAAAAAACAAGAAATCGTAGAGCAACTTTTAAAGTTACAAGTAAGTCAAAAGGAGAAAGAGGAAAGCTCTAGCTCAAATCAACAAGAGAGAGGTCGTGGCCAAGGACTAGATCGCGGCCGAGGTCGAGGACGAGGACGTGGTCGTGGACGTGGATACAGACGAGGTGGCTTCACCAACTATGAAATAAAGGAGTTCCCAAGGAACGGTCGAGGAGGGAGCAATTCAAAGTCGAGGTACGACAAATCTTCAATAAAGTGTTATAATTGTCACAGATTTGGGCACTATGCTTCTGAGTGCAGAGATGCAAAATCAAGAGTTGACGAAAAGGCTAATTATGCCGAGAACACTGCCGAAGCAAATGGTAGTGTGCTTCTGGCATATAAAGGAGAAGTTGGAAACCAAGATGACATGTGGTATCTCGACACTGGTGCAAGCAACCACATGTGTGGGAAGAGAAGCATGTTCGTGGAGCTTGATGAGTCGGTAAGTGGAAATATCTCCTTTGGTGATGAATCGAAGATTTCGGTCAAAGGAAAAGGCAAGATTTTAATCCGTCTAAAGAATGGAGATCATGAGTTTATTTCAAATGTCTATTATGTGCCCAATATGAAAAATAATATTTTGAGCTTGGGACAACTCTTAGAGAAAGGTTATGATATTCACATGAGAGATTATAACCTTTCAATAAGAGATGGAAAAAATAATCTTATTGCCAAGGTGCCGATGTCTCAAAATAGAATGTTCATATTGAATATTCGAAATGATGTGGCAAAATGCTTGAAAGCTTGTTACCAAGATAAGTCTTGGTTATGGCACCTTCTGTTTGGGCACTTGAATTTCCGCGGATTAAAATTATTATCAAATAAAGGGATGGTGAAAGGATTACCATCTATAAAGCATCCTGATCAACTATGCGAAGGATGCCTACTCGGAAAGCAGTTCAGGAAGCCGTTCCCAAAGGAGTCAAGCTCGAGAGCACGAAAGCCATTGGAGTTAATTCATGCTGACGTTTGTGGTCCAATCAAGCCAAGCTCCCTCGGTAAAAATAATTATTTTCTACTTTTCATTGATGATTATTCTAGAAAAACATGGGTGTACTTCTTGAAGCAGAAATCAGAAGTCTTTGAAGCCTTCAAGAAGTTCAAGGTCGCTGTCGAAAAAGAGAGTGGGCTAGAGATCAAATCTCTAAGGACCGATCGAGGGGGAGAATTTACATCCACATAGTTTCTAGAATTTTGCAAGCAAAATGGAATTCGGTGGCCTATGACAGTTCCAAGATCTCCCCAACAAAATGAAGTTGCAGAAAAGAAGAATAGAACCATTGTGGAGATGGCGCGGAGCATGCTTAAAACGAAGAACATACCAAGAGAATTCTGGGCCGAAGCAGTGGCGTGTGCGGTCTATCTAAACAACCGATCTCCAACACGAAGCGTTTGGGGAAAAACTCCACAAGAAGCTTGGAGTGGAAGAAAGCCAGTGATTGCTCATCTCAAAGTATTTGGGAGCAAAGCATATGCACACTGATAAGCAAAAATTGTACCACCTTTTTAGCATGTTTTTATATATGATTTAGGGTGAAATTGAGAGTAAATTGATCTTAATTGTTTATTATTTACTTAATTTCACAGTTTTTATGATTTTGGAAGTGTTAGGTGAAAAGTAGACGAAAACAGCAAATTTTGGGGCAAAAACGCAATTTTTGGAAATGCTGACTTAGTCAAAGGCTCAGGACGGGCGTCTCGACTTGGTCAACAGACCAGGACAGGCGTCCCGAACCCCCAGATCAAGTCCCACATCAAATTTTTGATGAAAAATCACCTCGGGAAGCTGCTATAAATACCCCAGGCCTCCAGCAGTTGAAATCATTCATCTCCACTCGATCTGAGATATTAAGTGGTTTTCAGTGTACACTTCTCTAGTACACAACTCACTCAGAGACTCGGATCTTAGTTTTCTTTCTTGTTAGTGTTTTGTTTTAGTTTCTGAGAAATAGTTTCAGATCTTAGGCTTCTATAGATAGGTTCGTTTATGGTATTCATAAAATACCCGGGATTTCGTTAGGAGATCCTAAGAGGGCTCTAGGCGTTCGAAGAGTCAGTCCACAGGGCTGTGCTTAAGCTGGGTATTAAGGTAAAACCCAGTTACTAGGCTGAGGAAGCGTCCTCCGAAGGATCTGGCGAGCAGAGTCGGGGCAAGCAATACGACATATACAGCAGTACACTCCATCGGCGAGACTACATAAAGGGTGATTTCTTTATGGCATCAGTCCCCCTGTCCCTCTCTTATATGTTGTTATTGTGTTGTTCCAAAAGTTGATTATGAATACGAGATTACGATTTTTATGAATATTTGTTTTATATGTTGACGTTGTTATGTTTTTCCGGAAATGGCCACCTGCTTAATATTCACTATGTCTGCATGTCTAATGTGCTCTTTTAAACTAAAGTTAGGGTTATAGACAATTCCTAACCACTGTCTAATCATAACCTGTTTAGTTTAACAGGCATCAATTAGTATTGGTGTCTGCCATGCTAGATAAAATAACCTGCTGAACACCCTGCTTGTTAAGAGTAGTCTAGGTACGTCGAGCTGAGTCCGATTATGCCAACGGCTAGGGCAAGCGGTATGACCCCCGAAGTGACATAGGGCTTTCATGGATGCCATCGTCCCGAACTGTGAGTAGGGCCGTCAATAAGGTAGGGCGGTTTATTAGAAACCTCGGATGTGGTACGCCTTTAGACACAGAACATAGTTGCAATCCAGGCTAAGATATATCTAAAATACTCGAATATAGGTCAATCAACATATAGGAACAGTATAACATAGAATTAGGACTCATCTATAAAACACTTCTAGGATTAATTAGACTTAAACCTAGTGGAGAATGGATCACCCTCTCATCAAAGTTATTGATGAAGATTGCATAACTGGACCATAAGATAGGAGTTAGGATAAAAAGGCTAGTTACTACTAAGTCGTTGCCACTTCCCTGGGAGTACGATATTTAACTTAGTAAAATCGTAGATACTTTCCAACAGACTAGCTACACGATAGGTACTCTGCCTTAGGTTCTGGTTGATTAAGTGACAATAATTGAATGCTAAGTGACAGTTAGTAAGACTCAGTCTTTAATTACTCATAATCGACATAGGTAAATAAAGCCTATCTTTTAGCATACCAATCGGAACTGCATCAGATTTTTGGCGCCGTTGCCGAGGAAATATCATAATGAATTTAGGATTATTGGCCACAATTCTAGAGACTTATGATAGGTAGCGGTAGTAACCTAGACTTTTGAATTACACTTATCTTATATTAGTTAGACAATCACTTTCCAAAATATAGGATTATCATAACTAATTAATTTTAGATGTTATCTGGAATTAAGACACTTAGGATAATCAAATTTTAAAAAATTATTCTAGAACCTTATTGAGGAAATTTACCTGCTTTCTAAATAAAATTTAAAATCCATAAAAATATTTTTCTTGCTTTTCTATTTTTCTTTCCTCTTTTTGTTATTTGTTATTTCTAACCAGATTTTGCACGCATAGATGAAGAGAACAAGAGCAGCTACTAACAAGGCAAAGAAAACAGAAATTCCTGATACTCCAAGACCAAAGAAGACAAAGCCAGAAGGACCATCTAGGCCTGCACCAGAAGTACCACGAGGGACTCTTCCTTCACAACCAGTGGAAGTAAACTCAAGCCCAGATGCCAGTGACCTAGTGAGACGATTCCTGAACGCCCGTGACCCTAGTCCCACGGAAGAAGATCCTTCTGAGGATACCTTCCCTCCTAGAGAAGAACCCTAGAGATCTCCAGTTCACCCTCCTGCCCAGAGAGTTCCTATAAATCCACCACCCATTGACCAAACCCAAAATTCACCAACATCTCCTGCATACACCCCAACACCTAACGAGCGCACCCCTTCATCCAGGGGGAGTACTAACGGTTATCATTCAATGTTGTCCGTGCAGATAGATACGTTGGCTCAAAGGGTCTATGAGATGGACCAAGGAATTGCCAGCAGATTATGTCATTTCGACCAACTCAGTCTGAATATCACAACTAACGTGGACCGACTCAGAGCCACGGTCAGTCTTCAGGAGAACCAAGGTGCACAACTACTCCGGGAGATGGCTGACTTACGCAGTGAGCAGAGCAGGCAGAGGGATGAGATGAGAGCCATACGCATAGAAATGCGAAGCATTCGAACAGAGCTACAGGAGATCAGAGATAAGGGTTGTTGAAAAAGGGAAGATTCTTTTACTTTTATTCTCAGCAAATAAATTGTTTGAACTAAACCTGAATAATTGACCCATATTTTTCTATTTTTCAATTTTTTTAAAAAAGGGTCCTTTATATTCAACAATTTTCTTCAGACATTTTATTTCTATGAAAAACAAAAGTTTTGCAAATACAGTTTATTTTTCACTAATTAAATTGTACAAACTCAGTTTTTGTTTTTCTGAAATTCTGGCTGAATTTAAGTTGGGATAAAATTAGGGTAGTCATGATTTTCGAAAAAAAAAGAGACTGAGGAATTTTTGCATAGAGTTTTTAACAGCTTCTGAATTTGATTGGATAAACATGAAGACTTGTTAAAAATTATGATTATTTTTGGTATCTTGAGGTTTTCAGGGAATTACAAAAAAAAAATTTATTTTTCGGAATTGGCACACGTCCCGAAGCAACCCGGGACGGGCGTCCCTATTCTGGACGGGCGTCCATCGGGACGGGAGTCCTGCCTCCGGGACGGGCGTCCTGAAGGCCGCCCCTTCTATAAAAATTCATTTTTTTTCATTTTCTCTCAAATCTACAACCAAAAATTCATCTCTCCAAAAATATTTCTCTCTACCCTCTCTCTACAAATTTTTGGCAAGCTCTCCAAAGTTTAAAAATTCAAGTTTCCCTCCAAAATTTGAATTTTAAACTTCACTCAAAAATTTGAATTTCCCTCCAAAATTCGATTTTCCCGCCAAAAAATTTCAAAATCCTTCCCTAACCTAATTTCATCCTTCTGAATTCAAATTCACCTCCAGAATTTGAGTTTAAAGCTTTCCTTCCCACCTAAACTCTCTCGTACGTTCTTAATGGCTCCCAAATGTGCTCGTACCACATCTACCATGACAGTTACCTCAGTGGCACACCCTTTTATGTTGTTTCCCTCCAGCACAGCATACCAAGAAAGATGCCTTGGGTACATCGGGCGTACGATACTGACGGGCAGAACGTTGGATTGGGCAGCAGTACAGACGCTAGACGTAGAGCCGGAAGTCAGACGCATACTCGACGTGCCACCTTACAGTCGAGTATTCATCGTCATAGAGCCCACATACCTGGAGCTGGTATGTGAGTTCTATGCATCTTTAACATGCCACCAGGAGCAGATCACATTCCACTTGGGCGGAATAGATCGGTCGATGAGCATGGACGAGTTCAGCGTCGTCCTAGGTATCTGGCAGAGAGATGAGCTGGATACGTCCGCATACACCACAGCAGTTCGAGACTTCACGTCTGCAGACGTCTCCACTGCTTGGGCTCAGATCTGCATGACGGGTGTCCCATACCAGCATGGCTTTGCAAAAGCCACAGGTATTTATCCTACTCTTCGTTACCTGCACGCTATCATTGCACATACATTGTCAGGACGACGGATGCCTCCCGGAACTGTCACCCAGATGGAGACATTCCTTCTGGCCAACATGCACATGGGATCTACGGTAGAGATGGCTAGACTCATCACGGTTGTCATGCGAGGATTCGCTACAGACACCAGGAAACAGTGTCTGGGGCTCGGACCGTACATCACCAGGCTAGCCCGCTACCTGGAGTTGGACATAGAGGGCTCGGAGTTGACCCTGGTCGCCCCGACCACCGTTCCCACTGATCTTACTATTCTACGGAACATGGGAATGGTTGTACAGGATGCGAATGGCCGCTACACCATCCACATGGAGCAGCCAGGATAGGCATCGGCATCGGAAGCGTTTCCAGCGCATATCCTTTCGTCCGAGACGTTCGTGCCACGTACTGCCTTCGAACGACACATGTCGCACGGATTGGCAGAACTATCGGCCCGATACAGTCGAGACATGGACAGGATTGACAGACGGCTGGCGATGATGGATGACAGGATCGCCATGAACACCAGCAGGATTGAGGAGATACATCAGCATACTTCCCGACTGGCGGAAAACTTCGAGTTTGACTTTACAGCAGACTTAGGTCCACTGGACGATGACCCGCCGGGTTCTTAGTCTCTCTCTCCTTCCTTCCTTTCATTTCTTTTGCTTTTGTTTTTCTTGTTCTATGTGTATAAACATGTCTGGGCTGTATGACATATGAATCTATGTACAAAGTTGATTTATATGACATACAGAATTATTTGCATTATTTTTTTTTTTTATGTCTTTCTCACCCATAGTGTGGGTAAGAATCTTTTCTTTGTGTTTTGTTTCTTGTTTTCAAATAAGTGTGGGGTAATTAGATATGCATGAACACTGAGGACAGTGCCTGAATTAAGTGTGGGGTAGCAGTGCACGGTGCACTATAGCAGTTTGCAAAATTTTTTGCATGCTTTTGCTTGTTTTCCCCATATTTTCACACCTTTCCAAAATTTTTCAAAATTTTCCGTCTTTCAGACTTCTAAATGCAGTATGCCTGGTTAAACAATTGCTTATGTCTATGATATGTAGGTAGTATGTTATGGTTAGTAGGAGATAATTGATGACTATTGTTGAACTAATTGATTAGAAATAGGGAATTCCTGATAACTGAGCACAACTTTGTCTGGATTAGAGACCTCATCCAATTACCTTTTCAAGACTGAACTAGATAAAATTAGACCAGTTGTGGACGTTTTGACAATTAGAATGACTAGATGAGACTCTGAGCTAAAAGTGAAAAGAAATTAAAGAAAGTTAATTAAATAAGGGTAGTTTGCCAGCGGCCTTCGCTACTCGAGCACCACTCCTTCGGGGAACTTAAAGCCTGATGCCCTAAGGTCGTGTAGATCTGGGAGTCATCAGAGTGGGACTCGCTACATGGGTAGTTGAAGTTGACGTGTTCTAAGCAGACTCAAAATACCCTACATCTATAAAGAGAATCCATAAATGCCAAATCATTAAAAATCTGATCACCAAGGCTCAGAACTCAGAAAGTTGTCTTTTGTTATTATGTCTAGCAACAGGGTCGAAGTATTATTTGGTGATAGTTAAGACGGGAGTTTATTGTGTTGACTATCTGGTCTGGACTAGTACACACACTACACATCAGGAAGACCTTATGACTAAGAGAAAAGTTCAACCTAGTTGTTAAGTTACTTTCTGCTCAACCCTAACAATCTGCTAGAGACATTTGAGACCTTGTCATAGCAACCTGACCAGTCAGACATGTGTTAAGAATTGTCTGAATAAATTTTTGGAATAAAAACATGACTAGGAATTTAAGTGACTGCACTACGGTTTGGAATCACTAACTTCAGGTAGACTTTGCTTGAGGACAAGCAAAAAGCTAAGTGTGGGGTTATCTGATACGCGAAAATTGTATCACCTTTTTAGCATGTTTTTATATATGATTTAAGGTGAAATTGAGAGTAAATTGATCTTAATTGTTTATTATTTACTTAATTTCACAGTTTTTATGATTTTGGAAGTGTCAGGTGAAAAGTAGACGAAAACAGCAAATTTTAGGGCAAAAATGCAATTTTTGGAAATGCTAACTTAGTTAAAGGCTCAGGACGGGCGTCCCGAAGCCGGGACGGGCGTCCTGACCCAGTCAAAGCACCAGGACGGGCGTCCCGAACCCCCAGATCAAGTCCCACATCGAATGTTTGATGAAAAATCACCCCGGGAAGCTGCTATAAATACCCCAGGCCTCCAGCAGTTGAAATCATTCCTCTCAACTCGATCTGAGTCATTAAGTGGTTTTCAGTGTACACTTCTCTAGTACACAACTCACTCAGAGACTCGGATCTTAGTTTTCTTTCTTGTTAGTGTTTTGTTTTAGTTTCTGAGAAATAGTCTCAGATCTTAGGCTTCTATAGATAGGTTCGTTTCTGGTATTCATAGAATACCCAGGATTTCGTTAGGAGATCCTAAGAGGGCTCTAGGCGTTCGAAGAGTCAGTCCACATGGCTGGGCTTAAGCTGGGTATTAAGGTAAAACCCAGTTACTAGGCTGAGGAAGCGTCCTCCGAAGGTTCTGGCGAGCAGAGTCGGGGCAAGCAATACGACATATACAGTAGTATGCTCCATCGGCGAGACTACGTAAATGGTGATTTCTTTATGGCATCAGTCCCCCTGTCCCTCTCTTATATGTTGTTATTGTGTTGTTCCAAAAATTGATTATGAATACGAGATTACGATTTTTATGAATATTTGTTTTATATGTTGACGTTGTTATGTTTTTCCGGAAATGGCCACCTGCTTAATAGTCACTATGTCTGCATGTCTAATGTGCTCTTTTAAACTAAAGTTAGGGTTATAGACAATTCCTAACTACTGTCTAATCATAACCTGTTTAGTTTAACATGCATCAATTAGTATTGGTGTCTGCCATGCTAGATAAAATAACCTGCTGAACACCCTGCTTGTTAAGAGTAGTCTAGGTAAGCCGAGACGAGTCCGATTATGCCGGCGGCTAGGGCAAGCGGTATGACCCCCGAAGTGACATAGGGCTTTCATGGATGCCTTCATCCCGAACCGTGAGTAGGGCCGTCAATAAGGTAGGGAGGTTTATTAGAAACCTCGGATGTGGTACGCCTTTAGACACAGAACATAGTTGCAATCCAGGCTAAGATATATCTAAAATACTCGAATATAGGTCAATCAACATATATGAACAATATAACATAGAATCAGGACTCATCTATAAAACACTTCTAGGATTAATTAGACTTAAACCTAGTGGAGAATGGATCACCCTCTCATCAAAGTTATTGATGAAGATTGCATAACTGGACCATAAGATAGGAGTTAGGATAAAAAGGCTAGTTACTACTAAGTCGTTGCCACTTCCCTGGGAGTACGATATTTAACTTAGTAAAATCGTAGATACTTTCCAACAGACTAGCTACACGATAGGTACTCTGCCTTAGGTTCTGGTTGATTAAGTGACAATAATTGAATGCTAAGTGACAGTTAGTAAGACTCAGTCTTTAATTACTCATAATCGACATAGGTAAATAAAGCCTATCTTTTAGCATACCAATCGGAACTGCATCACACACATTCCAGATCAAAGGAGGAATAAGTTGGATGATAAAAGCGAGCCTTTCATCTTCATCAGGTACGATTATAACTCAAAAGGCTACAAATTATACAATGCATCCACACAAAAATTTGTGATAAGTCAAGATGTGGAGTTCGACGAAGAAGGAGAATGGGATTTTGGCTCCAACAATAACTCTAAATTCATCATTGAATTTGAAGACAATGAGATGGTCGAGCAAGCAGATGATGTGCAACAAGAGCCTATCACTCCACCCACTTCACCTGTAGTGGGTGCTGAAGAGTCACTGCCTTCTTTCCTAGATGAAAGAGCCGCACCACGAACAAGGAGTCTACATGAGATCTATGAAGACACCGAAAGGTTAGAAGATCTTACCTTGTTCTGTCTATTTGCTGACTGTGAACCTGTTGGTTTCCACAAAGCTGTGCAAAGTTCAAAATGGCGAGATGCAATGGACGAAGAAATTAAAGCCATAGAAAAAAATGACACGTGGGAGCTTATGACACTACCAAAATGGCACAAAGCTATTGGAGTCAAGTGGGTGTATAAAATTAAGAAGAACTCAAAAGGAGAAGTTGAGAGATATAAAGCAAGGCTCGTCGCAAAAGGATATAGCCAAAGAGCTGGCATAGACTATGACAAGGTATTTGCTCCAGTCGCTCGTTTAGAAACTATTAGACTAATTAATAATTTCCCTTCTAGCCCAAAATAAATGGAAGATATATCAAATGGATGTCAAGTCAGCCTTCTCGAACGAAATTTTGGATAAAGAGGTCTACATCAAGCAGCCTGATGGCTATGCAGTGAAAGGGCAAGAAGATAAAGTTTTGAAGCTGAATAGGGTCCCGTATGGATTAAAGCAAGCACCAAGGGCGTGGAATAGTCGGATCGATAAATACTTGGAGGAAAATGGCTTCACTAAATGTCCACATGAATATGCCCTCTACGTTAAAATCAAGGGTAAAGATATTTTAATTGTGTGCTTGTACGTAGACGATCTTATCTTCACAGGAAACAATCCAAGAATGTTCGAGGAATTCAAGAAGGCCATGGCTAAAGAATTCGAGATGACTGACATTGGGCTCATGGCATACTATCTTGGTGTGGAAGTCAAGCAACTAGAAGATGAAATCTTTATCACACAAGAAGGTTATGCCAAGGAGATCCTCAAGAAGTTCAAGATGGAGGACTGCAAAGATGTTAACACACCAATGGAGTGCGGGATCAAGCTATCCAAGAATGACGGAGGAGAAAAAGTAGACCCAACATTATTCAAGAGTTTAGTTGGAAGCCTACGGTACTTAACATGCACAAAACCAGATATTCTTTTTGCTACAGGGCTCGTAAGTCGCTATATGGAAAATCCTACTACGGTGCACTTCAAAGCAGCAAAAAGAATACTTCGTTATCTCAAACGTACGATTAACTTTGGCTTATTCTATACAAGTACTAATAACTATAAGCTAGTCGGGTATAGTGATAGCATATGGCTGGAGATAATGATGATCGAAAAAGTACAAGTGGGTACGTGTTCTTCATGGGAGATACTGCATTCACCTGGATGCTGAAGAAGCAACCCATAGTCACGGTGTCAACTTGTAAAGCAGAATATGTGGCTGCTACATCTACTGTTTGCCATGCAGTTTGGCTTAGAAGATTACTGCAGGAGCTCGGATGGCCACAAGAAGAACCAACGACCATCTGTGTGGATAACAAGTCGGCGATTGCACTTTCGAAAAATCCGGTGTTTCATAATCGAAGCAAGCACATCGACACTCATTTCCATTATATCAGAGAATGTATCACAATGAAGGAGGTTCAAGTAGAGTATACAAAAACGCAAGATCAAGTCGCCGACATCTTCGCCAAACCACTCAAGTACGAGGAATTTGTAAAGTTCAGAAGTTTGCTCGGTATGACAAATCAAGTTTAAGGGGGAGTATTGAAGCAACTAAAAGAAGAAGCAAGTCGGTGTCGAGGGGGAGTGTTGAATTATATCCACCGACTTTTGTGGAGTATTCTAGAGAAATCAAGAGCTTGCAATTAGAGGAGTATTCTAGAGAAATCAAGAGCTTGCAATTGGAGGAGTATTCTAGAGAACTCAAGAGCTTGCAATTGGAGGAGTATTCTAGAGAAATCAATAGCTTGCAATTGGTGGAGTATTCTAGAGAAATCAAGAATGGTTGAGAGATGTATGGCAATTAAGTGTATTTTAGGAATAATCTAAATTAGCCTAGATATAAGTTAAACCAACATAGTGGTAGTATAAATAGGTGGCTAAGCAAGCCTTTGTGGAAGCAATGAAGAAAATTGAGAAATAAAATTGTCCACTTTCAAATCTTCCTTCTCCAACATACCTCCCATTTTAAAGATACAGTAACCTATCGCAATATCTCCTATATTTTGATTGTTAATTTCTCCATTCAAATATCCTTATTTCCCAACAATTTACACTTTGAAATTAAAAAGTTTGGTAAAATCAAAATAAAATAAATGCTTCGAATGTATTTATAACAAAATTTAGAATTCCAACTATTTATTATAATTTGGTAAGATGAGTCTATACATAATTTTTAATTTAAAAAAAAAATTGTCCCTAAAAATATTATTTGTTGTTCGAAATAAATAGGAATGAATGCACATGTCAATGGAGGAATTATAGATATATACGCATATTGTATGGTCTTATCATACGGGAAGAAAGACAAATAACTAATTAGTGCTACTATGGCTAATTCTTATTATCTTTTTCAAGAATAACAGCTACCATATCTACTTTTCTTGTAAATTATGATTATGAGTTTAGAAAGAATTTACTACCAATATGATTTTGATTGACATATAAATATGTGGGTGCAAATTGTTTTTAAAATATTATTTAAAATAAAAAAATTAAGTTGGTTGTGTGTGTCTTTTTTTATAATAGTGAGTCAATGATTTTATCAAAATAAGTGTCATTTACATATTATCTATATGTATGTCATTATGAAAATTATTAATGTATTTAAGAGAGATTGTGAACTAATTTTTGCTTATGTATGTGTATAAATATTGTTGGAATCAAAACACATGAACAATTAAAAAAACAAAAATTAAATAATATGAATATGAGACTCAAAGATTTACGTGCATGGTTCAAGTCAAAAGATTCATATCTACTATTGCATTAGAATCGTATTTCTTATATATTGCATAATTATAAAAACAATCAACAATTGAAATAAATGATATACAAATGCAAGACTTAAAAAGTAATTTACCGGCATTTGTATCACACTTGCCCTAGTTTTTAAGCTCAATTATCAACACTTCTTATAAATACTTAATGTAATTTGTAAACCCTAATTTGTGAGAATGCAAAAAAAAAAACAAAAAAAACAAACAATTATAGTGCAACAATAGATATAGATTTTTTGATTGAACTGCATAAATGTCTATTTTGATTCTTATAATTGCTCGTGTAAGTGCATATTTTGATCCCAATAAATACTAATTAAGTAGTAAATGTGTAAGAGTCTTATTAACCTAATTAACTTTTAAACAATTCTAATTAATGAAATAAGTGACATTAAAAAATAGTAAATTGAAATAAGGCCTAACATCCTCGCTACAACCCACTCAAATATAATATATATCAACCCAAAATTAATTAGTGGACGTTTGGAATTCTAGAGGTAGCTTCTACCCTCAGGTGTAGCACTTACTTCCCATAGTTAAGGCTTGCTACTTGCTTTCATACTAATTGCCACGACTTGGAACCGTAGACCCGTTTAACTTCCCATAGCCTGGGCTTACTACTTACTCTCATACTAATTGTCATGACCTGAATCCGCAGACCTGTGTCGCAACTATAAGTTTGACAGTACACACAATCAACTATAGGTTTCAATCCCCACGTTTCAATCTCCAGCATGAAATAAGAAATTTTAATGAAATAAGTGATATTCAAAAATAGAAAAGTGTAAGATGAGTTACAAGTTAAATTAGTATGACATATTTGTCACTTCTAGTTTATATCATATATTCGAGAGATCGTTCTTTTTAAATATTTTAAAATTTGTGTCCTAAAAAACGATAGAATTGACGTGCATTTTTACAAAAGAATTCTTCTTCAAAATGATACTTGTTTGGAAAAATACAAGAATATTGGTAAAATATTTCGTATCCTAAATGATAATTCCTTGTACTCTCTGCATGAATACTGATAAAAGGAATGTGATAATTCCTAAAATATCAGAAATAAGTGTCCTTTTTTTTTGTGATAAGTTTATGCCTAATGAATTAGTGCTACTATGACTAGCACCCTTTCCAATTTTCATGTAAATTATGATTATGATTTAGAAAAAAAAAAAAAAAAAAAAAAAAAAATAATATTATTAATATATATATATATATATATATATATATATATATATATATATTGTATGTATGTATGGTGTAAAAAAAATAATGTTTAAAATACTGATAAAAATAAGATACGTAATATTTTTATTTGAAAATTAACGCTGTTAAATCAATATTTATAATTTTATTAAATTGAGAGACGTGTTTTAAATAATATTTAAAAAATGTATGGTACATATGTCCATCATTTGTACTATAAATATACATTTTGAAGAGCTTGTATTTTTCATCCTTCTTTCACCCAAAAACATTGCTTTGTTTCTTTGAGTTATTTATAGAAAAAGATGGCCAAAACTGAAGATGTTAGCAAGCCATTGTTGAGCAACAATGAGCAACAAGAAGTTGTACGTCCATTAGCTGACTTTCCAAAGAACATTTGGGGCAATCTTTTCACTACATTTACTTTTGATCAACAGGTTCTTATTCTTCTCTCTGTGTATTTTTCCCTATAATTTTATCTTATTTGGCTCACAATAATCCCTTTTTATCAAAAATTCAATTCATTATTGTGCTTATTTTTATATGTTGAATTTGTTTTCAACATGTTTTGTTAGGTTTATGATGCAATTACCGAGGAGATTGAAACAATGAAGAAAGAAGTCCAAAGTTCAATTATCATCAAACAAGAGGATTTGAAGGAAAAACTGAAGTTAATTGACACTGTCGAGAGACTTGGAATATCATATCACCTTAAGAAAGAAATTGAAGATGAATTGCAACAAATTTACAGTACAAAATTTGAAGCTTATGATGATCTCACTACTGCTAGTATTCAATTTCGAATACTGCGTCAACATGGTTTCCAGATCTCGTCTCGTAAGTAACTAACCACTTTCAATATCTATTATTATTTTTAATATTGATTTAGAGAATATTTAATTTCTAAATTTTTTTTTATTTGAAAGTGAATTAAAATTTGATGATTAAGGTATTTTCAACGCTTTCACGAATAGCGAAGGCAAACTCAAAGAATCCTCAAGCAATGACATAAAGGGCTTATTGAATTTCTATGAAGCAGCACAATTGAGGACAAAACCAGACACAATCTTGGAACAAAATTTAGGTTTTGTCATAACTAATCTAAAGCAATTTGTTCTTGCATCCCCACATGATTCGTTACTTGCTAAACAAGTAAAGCATGCCCTTGATCAGCCCCTCCACAAAGGTTGTCAAAGAACAGAAGCCTGCTATTATATTTCTTTCTACGAGGAAGAAATTTCAAAGAATAAAATACTTTTGAAGTTTGCAAAATTGAATCACAATATGCTGCAAATGTTATATAAAAAAGAGCTTTATCACCTAACGAGGTAAATAATTTCATATGGATATATTCTGCCTATTCATTTCAGATAAGAAAATTGATTTTTGTTTTCATAACAGGTGGTGGAAGGATTTAGATCTCGTCTCAAAACTAAGTTATGTAAGGGATAGGATCGTAGAATGTTATTATTGGGCTTTAGGTTGTTATGACGAACCTTATTATTCTCCACATCGGATATTCCTTGCTAAAACTATAATACTTGATTCTATAATTGATGATACATACGATGCTTATGGAACTGTTGATGAATTAGAGATCTTCACAAATGCAATCGAAAGGTACGTAAAATACTAATTACAATTTCTTTTCATTTGTTTCCAATAAGTTCATAAACTTAATATATATCATGTTTTTTTAGGTGGGATTGTAAGGAGATTGATCAGTTGCCTGAAGACTACATGAAGACTTGCTATACAACAGTTTTGGATCTTTGCCATGAAATTGAAGACGAGTTGGCCAGCCAAGAAAAATCTAATGCATTGGATTTTTATATTGAAACGGTGACATAACTTCTATTTTATTTGCCCTGATTTATTTCTGTCCATATATATATATATATGCATATGTGTGGGTGTACGTATATGTTTTTGGGTTAATTTTACTTAATTTTATATAATCCAAATAGTGAAATTGGTTTGTTTTTGTTGTTTTGGTTAATAGTGGAAAGAATATGCAAGATATTCGAACGTTCAATCAAAATGGTTCTTGAAAAGAGATCTTCCAACTTTTGATGAGTATTTGAAGGTGGGATTATACACAAGCTGCTTCAACTTAATAATAGCAGGATCTTTAGTGCTTATGAAACATGCAACGAAGGAAGTTTTTGATTGGCTTTCATCTTCTCCAAGAATCATGGTGGCAACTATGGCATTTAGTCGTTTGTACAATGATGTTTCATCTCACAAGGTATTGATATATATATATATATAGGATGAAAAGAAAGAAACAAGATAATCATACAGATACTTTTTATGTAAAGATCCTAAATAGAAAAAAATTATGGATAAAAGAAAAAAAAATTATTATAATTAAAACTTTACAAAAGAGTTTCAAATCCTTCATCCACATTAAAAATATAAACCCTAATTTATGAGTTTTGATATGTCGAGTGATCTGGTCTACTCTCTACATAAAACTTTCTTTTTTCCTCAAATAAGTAACATCTTAAATTGTGTTTACGTCAATTAATAATAAAATTCGAATCAACATATTTATAACAGTACAAAAGATCTTTTGTTTAAAAAACAAGATTAGCAAATTAGTGATTATTTTTTAATTGGATAGTTATATAATATGTATGTATTGAATCTTTGTTGTGGAAAAGTTTGAACAAGAAAGAGGTACCGCAACAGCAATGCATTGTTATATGAAGAGTTATGGTGTATCAGAGGAAGAAGCATTGATGAAAGTTGAAGAAATTGCTAATGATGCATGGAAGGATTTAAATGAAGAATGGATGAATAAAGAAATTAGCAATATTCCAAGGGAAGTTCTTGATCGGATTCTTGGTCTTACTCGAGTATTTGACGTTTCCTATAAGCAACACATGGATGGATATACTGATCCCATCAAAATTTTGAAGCCCCATATCATGGCAACCATTGTTGATCCAATCATAATATGAATATTTACTAAAAAGTATTTCTTATTGCTTAAATATGAGTTTCTCAAGTTATTGGACGTATCTTAACTTGAGCTAAAAAGTTAAGTTATTTTTGTGTGTTTTTGTAATAGTGGAATAAAGGTTTCTCAAGTTATTAGACATTCCTTAACTTGAGCTAAAAAGTTTAATTGTTTTTTGTGTGTATTTGTAATCATACTAAGTGTCATTTAGACACTATCTATATGTATGTGATTGTGAAAATTATTAATGTATTTAAGAGAGATTGTGAACTAATTTTTGTTTATGTATGTGTATAAATATTGTTGGAATCAAAACACACAAACAATTACAAAAACTAAAATTAAATAATAAGAATATGAGGCTCAAAGATTTACGTGCATGGTTCAAGTCAAAAGATTCATATCTACTATTGCATTAGAATTGTATTTCTTATATATTACGTAATTATAAAAATAATCAACAATTGAACCATATGATATACAAATGCAAGACTTAAAAAGTAATTTACCTTCTTGGAGTGCTTAAGTTCTCAGACTCCAACAAGAGTTAATGTCAATTATCAGACTTCATATACTCTCTCTCTCTCTCTCTCTATATATATATATATATATATATATATAATGCAATAATTACGCTCACTAAGAAAATTACTTAGTAAATTTATCTGATCTAGTAATAATGAAGAGTAAAGTAAACCGCCTTATAAGATTAATTTGTATCACATTTGCCCTAGTTTTTAAGCTCAATTATTGATACTTCTTATAAATACTTATGTAATTTGTAAACCCTAATTTGTAAGAATGTAGAAAAAAAGAACAATTATAATGCGACCGTAGATATAAAGCTTATCGATCCAAGTATATAAATATTTTTTGTGTTTTTTAATTCGTATTATTTATTTTAATTCTTATAATTGCTCGTGAGAGTGCATATTTAGATCGCAATAGATACTAATTAAGTAGTAAATTTGAAATAGTCTTATTAACCTAACTAGCTCTAAGCAATTCTAATTAATAAAATAAGTGACATTAAAAAATAGTAAGGTGAAATAAGAGTTAGCGTCCTCGCTAGGGTTCATTCAAACATAATAGATTTAGGCCTAAAATTAATCAATGAACATTTGGAATTTTAGAGGAGGTTCTCATCCTCGGGTGTAGGATTTACTCTCTATAGTCCGGACTGGTTACCTACTTTGATACAAATTATCACTACCTAAACCCGCAGGTTCGTACCGCAACTGTAGGTTTGACTGCACTTACAATCAACTAGTCGGTGTTAGATACCCCAAGTTGACCTAAGTCCATTTTTTTATATCATTATACATTTACTTCACTTATGAATGTAAAACGAGATATACCATGCAGTTCATGTGTTCAAAATATAAATAAAAAATTCAAATTTCAATTAAAAATATATATATATATATATATATATATATAGTCTATATCAAATATTAAAAATATCATTCTTTTTAGATTTTTTAAGATTGTATTCTAGATTTCCGTATAAAAGAATTCTTGTTGAAATGATACTTAATTGTAGAATACATGAATATATGTAAAAGATTTCGTCTGCTCAATGATACTTCCATGAACTCTCTTCATGAATACTAACAATTAATAAAATTAAAATCAGTAATGGATGAGCATGCTATTTCAATTTTAATTTAGATAAAATTTACACTTTGAAATTAAAAAGTTTGGTAAAATCAAAATAAAATAAATGCTTCGAATGTATTTATAACAAAATTTAGAATTCCAACTATTTATTATAATTTGGTAATTAAGATTAGTCTATACATAATTTTTCAAAAAAAAAAAAAAAAGTTGTCCCTAAAAATATTATTTGTTGGTCGAAATAAATAGGAATGAATGCACATGTTAATGGAGGAATTATAGATAGATAGATATATATATATATATATATATATATATATATACATATTGTATGCAACTATGGCTAATTCTTATTATCTTTTTGAAGAATGACAGCTACCATATCTACTTTTCTTGTAAATTATGATTATGAGTTTAGAAAGAATTTAGTACCAATATGATTTTGATTGACATATAAATATGTGGGTGCAAATGTTTTTAAAAATATTATTTAAAATATCAATAAAAAATTAAGTTATTTTTGTGTGTTTTTGTAATAGTGGAATAAGGGTTTCTCAAGTTATTAGATGTTTCTTAACTTGAGTTAAAAAGTTAAGTTGTTTTTGTGTGTCTTTTTTATAAGAGTGAGTCAATGGTTTTATCAAAATAAGTGTTATTTAGACATATTATCTATATGTATATCATTATGAAAATTATTAATGTATTTAAGAGAAATTGTGAACTAATTTTTAATTATGTATGTGTGTACATATTGTTGGAATCAAAACACACGAACAATTACAAAAACAAAAATTAAATAATAAGAATATGACATTCAAAGATTTACGTGCATGGTTCAAGTCAAAAGACTTATATCCACTACCACATTAGAATTGTATTCCTTATATATTGCGTAATTATAAAAACAATCAACATTTGTGCTTAATGATATAGAAATGCAAGACTCAAAAAGTAATTTATGTTTTTGGGGTGCTTAAGTTCTCAAAAACTGCTGCAAACAAAGGGATAAACAAGTGTCAATTATCAAACTTCACATACTATATATATAAAATACAATAATTACACTCACCAAGAAAAGTTACGTAGTAAACCATTAATAATGGAAAGTTATGTAATCCCTTATGAGATTAATTATAATAGATGGAGAATATAAGATATTGTTTGTCAATATATATATATATATATATTATATATATATATAAAAGATATTGTTAAGCATGATGTGTAATAGTTGTTAGGAACTTTTAATTGTCAATCACTTGCAGAAATCTAAGGGTACAGAGTGTTTTGGGGGTCTAGAAGAAGATTTTTTTTGACCCTGCATTTGTATCATATTTGCAATTATTGACACTTTTTATAAATACTTATGTAATTTGTAAATTTTAATTTGTGAGAATGCAAAAAAAAAAAAAAAGAATTATAGTGCAACAATAGATATAGGTCTTTTTGATTGAACTACGTAAATCTTTTATCTCGTTGTCTACTTTGATTCTTATAATTACTTGTGTAAGTGCATATTTTGATCCCAATAAATACTAATTAAGTAGTAAATGTGTAACAGTCTTATGAACCTAATTAAATTTTAAAACAATTCTAATTAATGAAATAAGTGACATTAAGAAATAGTAAGTTGAAATAAGGCCTAACATCCTCGCAAGAACCCACTCAAACATAATAAATATCAGCCTAAAATTAATTAGTGGACTTTTGGAATATTAGAGGTGGCTTCTACCCTAGGGTGTAGCACTTACTTCCCATAGTTCAGGCTTGCTACTTGCTCTCATACTAATTGCCATGACTTGGAACCGTAGACCCGTTTTACTTCTCATAGTCTGAGCTGATTACTTATTCTCATACTAATTGTCACGACTCGAATCTGCAGACCTGTGTCGCAACTATAGGTTTGACAGTACACACAATCAACTATAGATTTTAATCTCCACGTTTCAATCCCCAACATGAAATAAGAAATTTTAATAAAATAAGTGACATTTAAAAATAGAAAGGTGTGAGATGAGTTACAAATTAAATTAGTGTGACACCTTTATTACTTCTAATCTATATCATATATTTGAGAGATGCATTCTTTTTAGATATTTTAAATTTTGTGTCCTAAAATGATAAAATTTACGTGAATTTTTATAAAAGAATTCTTCTTCAAAATGATACTTGCTTGGAAAAATACATGATGAATATTGGTAAAAGATTTCGTATCCTAAATGATAATTCCTTATACTCTCTGCATGAATACTGAAAAAAGACATGTGATAATTCCTAAAATATCACTACTAGAAAAATCAATTTTAGCGACGGAAATTTGCGACGGCCTCATAGCCGTCGCAAATTGCAACCGAATTTGCGACCGCCTACTAAGCCGTCGCTAATTGCAACCAAATTTGCGACCGCCTACTAAGCCGTCGCAAATTGCAACCAAAATTTGCGACCGCCTACTAAGCCGTCGCAAATTGCAACCAAATTTGGGACCGACTACTAAGCCGTCGCAAATTGCAACCGAATTTGCGACCGACTACTCAGCCGTCGCAAATTGCAACCAAATTTGCGACCGACTACTCAACCGTCGCAAATTGCAACAAAAATTTGCGACCGCCTACTAAGCCGTCGCAAATTGCAACCAAATATGCGACAGACTACTAAGCTGTCGCAAATTGCAACCAAATTTGCGACCGCCTACTAAGTCGTCGCAAATTGCAACCAAATTTGCGACCGACTACTCAGCCGTCGCAAATTGCAACCAAAATTTGCGACCGCTTCGTAGCCGTCGCAAATTGCAACCAAATTTGCGACAGACTACTAAGCCGTCGCAAATTGCAACCAAATTTGCGACCGCCTACTAAGCCGTCGCAAATTGCAACCAAAATTTGCGACCGCCTACTAAGCCGTCGCAAATTGCAACCAAATTTGTGACCGCCTACTAAGCCGTCGCAAATTACAACCGAATTTGCGACCGCTTAATAAGCCACGCAAATTGCAACCAAAATTTGCGATCGACTACTCAGCCGTTGCAAATTGCAACCGAATTTGCGACCGACTACTCAGCCGTCGCAAATTGTAACCAAAATTTGCGATCGACTACTCAGCCGTTGCAAATTGCAACCGAATTTGCGACCGACTACTCAGCCGTCGCAAATTGTAACCAAAATTTGCGATCGACTACTCAGCCGTTGCAAATTGCAACCGAATTTGCGACCGACTACTCAGCCGTCGCAAATTGTAACCAAAATTTGCGACCACCTACTAAGCCGTTGTAAATTGCAACCGAAATTTGCGACCACCTACTAAGCCATTGCAAATTGCAACTGGATTTGCGACCGACTACTAAGCCGTTGCAAATTGCAACCGAATTTGCGACTGCAAACTAAGCTGTTGCAAATTACAACCGAAATTTATTTTTATATATATAATCACATATTATCTATATTATTATTTTTATAAAAAAACATAAATTATTTATTTAATTAGAATAAAAACTGTAATTAATTATTTAAGTTTTAAATCAAAATTAATCTATTAATATATATATATAATTAATTATTTTCTACTTTAAATTTACAATTATATTAATTTATATATATATATATATCAAGAAACATAAATATATAATATATACTATAATATAGAGAGAGAGAAACTCATTATATTATATAGAGAGAGACTCATCTCTAGCTATATCCACCATGCATTGGCCCAAAGACTCATGTGGCCAAGGAAGAAAGGGCCCAAAGACTAAATCCATTAATTTTCCTATTGATTGACTTGGAATTGATACACTAAAGAATTAATCAAAGACTAGTTTTGTTAAGAAGAATATATATATATATATATATTAAGTAGTTTGTAAAAAAAGTATAGGATTTGAATCGTTTAAACAAATATATGGCAATGTATTGATTATTTTACCATTATCTATGAATGAAGGAACCAATATAATAATATATATATATATAATAATATATATATATATAATATATATATATATATATATATATATATATATATGTTTCCATGTAAAAGTATAAAAAACTAAGAGTCTGAAGGGGAAACCACATGATATATATATATATATATATTAGATAGAGTACTGCAAAAAGTATATTTATTAAATCTTGACGAAATAAAAACTACTAGAAAGATAAAAAGGGGAACTCTTGAGTTCCAACAAAACTGTTTATTACAAAGTCCTAATACATACAAACTTTACATAGAAATTAAACCCTAAAATCAAGACTTGTTTCCACCTCCTCAAACACTTCCATTCCTGCGAAAAAATAAATCAGAAATGAAATAAAATTTCATCACATACAAACATATATATATATATATATTCTAGGGTAAAAAACATACCTGTTTCTCTCAAAGGTAAAAGGGAGCAAGAGCCACCTCAATGTTATGCATTGTATTATGCAGAAGCTTACTAACATTATCGAGAGTCTGATCAGAAACATTGGCTAAAGGATTAGAATCCAGAACAATTTGAAAAGAAATTGTGAGAAGAGTTCCATTTTGAAGATCAGCATCACAAATAACAGCATCATCAGCAGCAGCAGGATGATCCAAGGGAGGTCCACTGGGAATAATGGTGAAACCAGAAAGAAGAAGTTGAATAATCTCAGGATCTCCACCGCCGAATAACACTTTCGCCGCTGTCACGTCCAACGGTGCATAAACTATGAATGAAGTTGTTGGTTCACATCTGCTTTCTTGAAAGATGAACACACCTCCATGATCTATTCTTGGACCCTTTTCCAATATAAACAAAAAAATTAGATTTTCCATGCCCTAATTTGAACAAATTCACAAAAAAAAACAAGATGAAATTTAGGGTTCATATATATCTTACTGTAACTTGTAAGATAGATACACAATTGCCATCTTCCGATCCACTTCCCATGTAAAGAATTTCTTTCACATAACCATTAAAGCTTATAATGTCCCACTAAAACAAAAAAAAAAATTTTACTCGTTATAATATCACAAGAAATTATACTGTGTGTTTATCAAAAAAAACTAAAATATGGATATAATAGTATTGAATAAAAGCATCAAGTTGTACCTCGGATCGATTCTTGTAATTACGCAAATACTCGAATACGATTTTAGGCAAAGTTGGAAGCCAATAACAAAAAGAAGCACTTATTGTAAGACCAGTTGGTACACCAATATTTCTGAGATTTTTCCTTCTCATAATCCTTACATCAGCAATGTCATTTCCAGAAATTGGTGTCCAAAGATCGCCACCAGAAGCAGAGACACCACCAGAGAAACCCAACACCATTCTTTCAGCAAGGATTCGGAAATTCTGGTGTGCTTCAGGATGTAGAGCTACATCTATAGCAAAAAAAAAAGTATATATATAGATAGTATGAATATTTTGTAAATAATTTTGAAAAACATAAATAAAAGAGATAAATATTTCACCCATGTCATTGAGGGATTCACAATATTGGTAATCTGATATTCCCATTGCACATCCAAGACGTTCGCATTGTAGATCATCCATGTTGTTGTCGTTATCCGGCAAAACCCATTGCTGCTCATTTGGTTGTTGTTCATCGTGACAAGAAACATAAATTTGTTCCACTGCTGAATTATCATTATTACTGAAAAGTAGTGGATTGGCGAAATTGGAAATCATATTTTCAAATTGGTGATGCATCCCTGAATTTTCTGATTGAAACCAACCATACTGATGAAGAAGATCTTGTGGAAGATATTTATTAGGGTTTGTATTGTTTGTACCATTTATATTTATTCTACACTGAGCTGCTGCTGCTGCTGCTACTGCTGCTTGTTCCTTTAGTGATGCTAGTTGTGCTTGTAGATTCACTACCTGTGGACGTTACACGAAATCGCGAGTTTGATTATATATATATATATATGTATGTATATGTATATATATATGTATGTATATATTTATTGGGGGTTAGAATTAATGAAGGAAGTATATATATATACCTGTTGTTGGAGGGAAACGATTTCTGAGACACAGCCATAAATGGGATCTTGAAGTCTGGCTTGAGCTTCATAAGCAATGGTAACAGCAGCTTCACAACGATAAGTGATGGGAACATGAGCAAGCTGTTTGGAGAAATTACTGGCTCCAAAAACTTTATGAATGGCTGCAAAATTGCATGCTCCATCCATAAAGCAGAAGTAAGGTGCAAATACACAATCTCTAACACATTTTCTTCTCAGAAATTTACACGCACCACAAGGTGAACCAGATCCTGTCATCTTCTTCTTAAATTTTAATTCTATATATTCTTCCTTAATTTCTAGCTAGAAGAATGAATGGATGGATGAATTCAGGGTTAGAACTAAAAAGAAAAAAAAACACAGACTAGTATTTTAGGGTTTATAGTTAATTAGGTTTAATTAGAGAATATCTTTTTATGACCCTACTTCCTTAAATATTTAAGGGTTTATGACCCCACTTCCATCCTCAATTATAATTATATTAACTTATTTATATTTATACTATATTTATATACTATATTTATATTAACTTTTATATATATATATATATATATTATAGGAAAGGAAAAGACCAACATGTAGACTTTTTTCCCTCAAACGTGTTTAAATTTATGACCCCACTTCCATCCTCAATAATAATAACTCATCAACTATATATCTCCTCCCTTTCTTTTTATATATATTGACATTAAATTATAAATATTTTTATTGAGCACTTTTCTTAAACGGGTAATCTCTCTCTCTCTCTCTCATCCCTAGAGACTTTTCTATGGCAGACAACCCGACAGAAGGGTTGTTGGTTGTCAAGACAATCATTTGCTTTACTTTACTTCTATTTCATGAAATAGAAGTTTTATATGTTTTTTCTTCAATTCAATCATTGCTTTTTACTTTACTTCTATTTTTTTTTTTTTCGTGTCATTTTCACTAAGTGGGAAAAGGGAAAAAAAAAAAGAAATTGGAAGTGCATCAACTAAGTTGGAGGGTAGCAAATGCGTTGATTGCTCATTTTCATGATTCATCAACAAGCCAACCAAACATCATCACCTTTGGTCAACTAACCCATTATATCTTAGGGAATAACTTTAAGCAAACCCCATTATTTTCTTTTTTTTCTTATTTTATTAAATAAAAAAAAAAACCCTATTTCTTCTTTTTCCACCTGTCTTCCTTTTTCCCCTCAGACAGATATCTATCCCCATGGAAAGAAGAATCATGTAAGTAAGAAACTCTTGGTTTTGGTTTTGGTTTTTATACCAAAATTTTAGATGGGTTCCGAAAGGCAAAGTAGAATGTTTGTTGTTCATGGATTTCATGCATACAAAATGTACCTTTTAGGAGGAAGAGGAATCCTTTATTCTATCAATCATTCCAAAAATGCTTTTATTTTTATACATTGGATAATTTAATTTGAGCGCTTTTATCAAGTGAATTTAGGTATTTCTGGGATTTGGGATCAATATGGCTTCTATGCGTAGGTCTTGGTTGAAATGTTTTAGTTTTTAGCTTAATTAAGTTGTCCACTTAGACTTAGCTTTGTACTCAAGAATTTTGAATTACTGTAAAGATTTAACTTTCAACCTTTTTTCTTGGTTATCATTGTTTGCTATTGCGATCTTTTCTTTTGTTATGTATATCTTGAATTGGATGCCTGATGGAATAGGAAATTAAACTGTCTGTTTTCATCAATGTGGATCTTTTGGTTTATTTTCAAAGTTCCGTTCTTCTTTTGGCAGTATCTTGATAAGATACTTGTTGTAAATGGAAGTTTTGCTAAAATTAACTTTTTTCACTTTTCAATTGCGCCAACCTGTAAGATACTTGATAAGATACTTGTTGCATCCATAATTTGCCCAAAGATAGATTTATATCACTTCAATTGCGCCAACCTGCAAAGCCGCCTTTAAGATTTAATTAATTACATATTACTCATTACTGCAAAAGTAAAAATAAATTAAACTACTTTTTTTTCTTTTTTTTTCCCAGACCCACACAACCCAATTGAGTACCCAAAATTTTTCAGACACTCTAATTCTTCACTCTCTCTCACATCCGCTAACTCCTTCTCTCTCATTTTCCTTTCTTCACACTCTTTCTGGGCAAAATTATCTCAATTTCACTCAGATCTGATTCCGTGGACGCCAGATCGGAGCCCTAGACGGAATCATAATCTGATACGCGGTGTCGAGTGTAGCTAGCCATGGAGGAGGCGCTGGAGTTGGTCCGTGCCAAGGACACCAAGGAGAGAATGGCTGGTGTGGAGAGACTTCACCAACTTCTAGAAGCTTCTAGGAAGAGTCTCTCGACTTCAGAGGTTACTTCGCTTGTTGATGTTTGCTTGGATCTTTTGAAAGATAATAATTTTAGGGTTTCTCAAGGTGCTCTACAAGCTCTAGCCTCTGCTGCGGTACTGTCTGGCGACCATTTGAAGCTTCATTTCAATGCTTTAGTTCCTGCTGTTGTTGAAAGGCTTGGTGATGCTAAACATCCTGTTAGGGATGCCGCTAGGCGGCTTTTGCTTACTCTAATGGAGGTAGGGCTCGTGAGAGGATAGACTATGCTCTACTGAGTTTCATTTTTGCATACTTAGAAATTCAATGCGATTGTTTGACATTATGATTTTGTATTCCGCCCTTTTTTTTTACTCGGTTAGATTAAGTCTACTGAAACAGCAATTAGATTGACGTGATTGGCTGTCGAGTTCAATGTGTTATATTACTGTTCCAACTATATTCTTTTCTAATAGGTTCATAATCTCAAAAATTTTCCTAGCTGAGCAGTAATTGGTGTAGTCAGCCACATTTTATATTTATTATTGCCCTGTTGCTTATGGTAAAACTAACGTCAATTTAAAGTTTCACTTGCGCACTTATTGAACCACATTCAAGCTTTGTTTAACTTTTGTTGCCTACCAGTGCATGATTGGTGGATATTCATGATTAACTGATAAGTTTTCAAGTTCAGAAGTTTTTGGTTTTGAGTTAATACTAGTTCTTTTGATTCTTTATCTGCTGCAAAGGTTTTTCTTCAACATGGCAGCTTGATCTTATGTTTAAGTAAAAGGAAACCTTTAGTTTCTGCAAATCCTCATTTTTGTATGGCTCCCTTTCTTTTGGATGACCTTTTGCAAGTTTTTAATTTCCTCCTGTGAATTTGAAGCAAAATCTTGGTATCTTTTTAATGGTTATTGCTGCTATAGGTTTCTTCACCGACTATCATTGTAGAAAGAGCTGGATCATATGCTTGGATGCACAAAAGCTGGACAGTTCGAGAGGAATTTGCCCGCACTGTTACATCAGCTATGTCTCTATTTGCATCAACCGAACTTCCTCTTCAACGTGCAATTCTTCCTCCTGTATGATAGTAATAACATTTATCATATCTCTTTCTCTTAAAATTCAACCAGTTTGTTATGTTTATGGTCTGAGAACAATTGTAGTGCGTCAAATTATTGCACTTGTGCTGTACATCATTCACAAAATTGATCTCCTTTTCTGCATTTGTAGATTTTACAGATGCTGAATGACCCGAATCCTGCAGTGAGGGAAGCAGCAATAGTGTGCATGGAGGTAAGAAACTACATTAAATAACATCAGGTTCCCTCTATGTTTCCTGCAGTTGATTTCTATGTAGACCACTTATTTTTTACTTTTAATAGTAGAGGGTGGAAGAATGGAAGATGTTAATGCTTTAATAACCATTATAACTATCATTTTTCCTCCTTTTCTCCCCCTTAATTCCTAAATGATATTTTGCAGGGAGCAACTGAGGTTAGGCCGGGTATTTTATCTGCGTGGTTGAAGCTCAAGGTGCAATAATGCTTTCACTGCGTGGTTGAAGCTCAAGGTGCAATAATGCTTTCATGTGAATTATCCATTATTGTCATTTACCTGGATTGATATGGATACTCCAAATCATTGTCAAAGCAGCAGCTCAATGGAGGTCTGCAGTTCCACGCATTTGCAACAGGCAAGTTTTGACTGACAAGATGGATGCTTCTAAGTTAGAACATACTAATGTAGAACAGTTAGATACGAATGAGAACTCTCCTAAGAAGTTAGATGCAGATGAAGTTTCTAGGGCATTAGATGATGGTGCATGTGCTTCAGCTTCAGCTGTTGATGCAGCTGATGATATTAAGTCATCAGTGAGGCCTGATTCACAGGCACAGGATGATGACAAAGATGGTGATCCGTGTAATAAAGCTGCCTCTGTTGATGATGTGAGATCAGTTGAGACTGATGGAACAGGGATTAAGGATTCTGGGTCTGCCAATGATTGTGATGGTGCAGTGTCCTGGGTTATGGAATGGATTTTGGTGAGCGGTACAAGTACTTGCCTTACATTGTTGTGCTGAAGTCTGAACTTTACAAGAATTATATATTTATTATTATTATAATGATATTTTATAATATTTTATTATTTAGATTATATATATATATATATATTGTGATAGAAATATTATTATTAATGATTTTTATTGTTATTTTTTATTTAATTATAAATTATGTTTTTGGATATATATAATAATTTATGTATTTAATTTAAAAAAAAAATAATTAAAATAAATTCGTCACAAATTAATTACAAAATAGCAACGGATTTGATTGTCACGAATTGTGTCGTCGCAATTAGTGACGAAGATATTGCGACGGTCAAATTCGTCGCAAATCTGTTGCAAATAGCGATGCCCAAATACTGTCGCAAACATAGCGACGGATTTGATCGTCGCAAATTCGTCACTATTTTGCGACGGCCAAATTCGTTGCAAATCCGTTGCAAAATAGCGACCCCCAAATGCGGTCGCAAATCCGTTGCAAAATAGCGACGCTCAAATGCCGTCGCAAATTCGTTGCAAAATAGCGACGCCCAAATGCCGTCGCAAATCCGTTGCAAAATAGCGACGCCCATATGCCGTCACAAATCCGTTGCAAAATAGCGACGCCCAAATGTCGTCGCAAATCCGTTGCAAAATAGCGACGCCCATATGCCGTCGCAAATCCGTTGCAAAATAGCGACGCCCATATGCAGTCGCAAATCCGTTGCAAAATAGCGACGGATTTGCCCGTCGCAAATTCGTTGCTATTTGCGACGGAATCTTTGTGCCGTCGCAATCAGCGACGAAGATATTGCGACGGCCAAATCCGTCGCAAATCCGTTGCAAAATAGCGACACCCATATGCCGTCGCAAATCCGTTGCAATATAGCGACGCCCATATGCCGTCGCAAATTCGTTGCAAAATAGCGACGGATTTGGCCGTCGCAAATTCGTCGCTATTTGCGACGGATTCTGTGTGCCGTCGCAATCAGCGACGAAGATATTGCGACGGCCAAATCCGTCGCAAATCCGTCGCAAAAGTCAATTTGCGACGGATTTGCGACGGATTTGGCCGTCGCAAAACTTGATTTTTCTAGTAGTGTATCAGTAATAAGTGTCCTTTTTTTTGTGATAAGTTTATGCCTGATGAATTAGTGCTACTATGACTACCACCCTATCCAATTTTCATGTAAATTATGATTATGATTTAGAATAACGTGATACTTTAATTTGATTTAAAAATTAATTCTGTTAAATCGATATTAATAATTTTATTAAATTGAAATGTGTAAGTTTTAAATAATATCTTAAAAATATGTGGTGCGTACGTCCATCATTTGTACTATAAATATACATTTTGAAGAGCTTGCATTTTTCATCCTTCTTTCACCCCAAAAACATTGCTTTATTTCTTTGAATTATTTATAAAAAAAGATGGCCAAAACTGAAGATGTTAGCAAGCCACTGTTAAGCAACAATGAGCAACAAGAAGTTGTACGTCCATTAGCTGACTTTCCAAAGAACATTTGGGGCAATCTTTTCACTACATTTACTTTTGATCAACAGGTTCTTATTCTTCTCTTTGTATATTTTTCCCTATAATTTTATCTTATTTGGCTCACAATAATTCCTTTTTATCAAAAACTTCTAATCATTACTGTGCTTATTTGGTATATATTGAATTTTTTTTCAACATGTTTTGTTAGGTTTATGATGCAATTACCGAGGAGATTGAAACAATGAAGAAAGAAGTCCAAAGTTCAATTATCATCAAACAAGAGGACTTGAAGGAAAAACTGAAGTTAATTGACACTGTCGAAAGACTTGGAATATCATATCACTTTAAGAAAGAAATTGAAGATGAATTGCAACAAATTTACAACACAAAATTCGAAGCTTATGATGATCTCACTATTGCTAGTATTCAATTTCGACTACTACGTCAACATGGTTTCCAAATCTCGTCTGGTAAGTGACTAACCACTTGCAATATCTATTATTATTTCTAGTATTAATTTAGAGAATATTCGATTTTTAAAATTTTTTAATTAAAAATGAATTAAAATTTGATTATTCAGGTATTTTCAACGCTTTCATGAATAACGAAGGCAAACTCGAGGAATCCTCAAGCAATGACATAAAGGGCTTATTGAATTTCTATGAAGCAGCACAATTGAGGACAAAACAAGACACAATCTTGGAACAAAATTTAGGTTTTGTCATAACTAATCTAAAGCAATTTGTTCTTGCATCGCCACATGATTCGTTACTTGCTAAACAAGTAAAGCATGCACTTGAACAATCCCTGCACAAAGGTTGTCAAAGAACAGAAGCCAGTTATTATATTTCTTTCTACGAGGAAGAATGTTCAAAGAATGAAAACCTTTTAAAGTTTGCAAAATTAAATCACAATCTGCTGCAAATGTTATATAAGAAAGAGCTTTATCAACTAACGAGGTAATTTCATTTAAATATATTATACACGCTCATTTATAAAATAAAATAAACGAAAAAATGATTTTAGTATCTATAACAGGTGGTGGCAGGATTTAGATTTCGTCTCAAAATTAAGTTATGTAAGAGAGAGAATAGTGGAATGTTATTATTGGGCTTTAAGCTGCTATGACGAACTTTACTATTCTCAACATCGAATGTTTGTCACTAAAACTATAATACTTATTTCCGTAATCGATGATACATACGATGCTTATGGAACTCTCGATGAACTAGAAATCTTCACAAATGCACTCGAAAGGTATATAAAATCTTTATTAGTATTTTATTTTTATTTTTATAATAGTTTGTAGAATATTCATAAATATTATCATCGAAAAGACAGTATATATATATATATATATATATTATATATATATAATATAATATATATATATATTATAGGTGGGATGACAAGAAATTGACAAGCTACCAGCAAACTACATGAAATTTGCTATAAGGCTCTTTTGGATCTTTGTCATGAAATTGAAGACGAGATGACCATCCAAGGAAAGTCCTATGCAATGGATTTTTACATTAAAACGGTATTCCTACTTAATTTATTTATCTAATTACTCCTAAATTGTTATATATATATATTTGAAAATGACTAAATTATAACAATCATCTTTATTACGTTTATATATATATATATATATATATATGTATGTATGTATATTGATATAGTTCATTTTATGTATATGCTCTCTTTTCATCAATACTGAATTTGAGGTATGAATTAAAAAAGAAAAGGCCATATAAATAAAAAGCATTTTAATACTAAAGAGAAGACCGGTTCAACTACATCATATATATATATAGTGTTATCTCGTTTCGTCTTAAATGTGTAATATTATATAAAAATAAGTTTCGATATTAATAATTAACTCCAAATATTTTTTTATTCAGTATTGTAAGAATTATTACACTCATAATTATAACAAGATATTATAGATTTGAATCGTGACACCATGATAATATATAATTTCAACAACTAACTAACTATATATATATATACAAAGAATGAAATGAGTGTTTTTGTTGTTTTGATTAGTGGAAAGAATATGCAAGATGTTCCAACATTCAATCAAAGTGGTTCTTGAAAAGAGATCTTCCAACTTTTGATGAGTATTTGAAGGTGGGATTATACACAAGCGGCTTCAACTTAATAACAGCAGGATCTTTAGTGCTCAGAAAATCTGCAACTAAGGAAGTATTTGATTGGCTCGCCACTACTCCAAGAATCATGTTTGCTAGCATGGCAATTGGTCGTTTCCTCAATGATGTTTCGTCTCACAAGGTACCCAAATCACCTTTTTCTTTTCTGGATTGTTTTAATTCATATATTGACGTACAAATATTGTTAAGCATGTGTTAATTTGTCTCGTTTTATCATAAGTATGTAAGAAAGAATGTGAGTATATAAAAATAAGTTTAAGTAGTTATTGTAAGGATCATATCAAATATTTGATTATGGATACTATCAATCCCTAATTACTGTTAATATAATAAATTAAAACTCATTTTTAGAGAGTGTGAATTTATCTCTCTTTAATATAGGAGAAGATTGAGAGTTCAAATCCTAACTAGTAAAATTTGAATTTATATTGTTAAAAAAAAATTTTGCCTTAATTTAATCTGTTCCAAATGTTGGACTTGCGTTATAAAGTTTGTCATCATAAAGTTTGTCATCAGCCCACGTGTGAGAATTTATCTCTCATTAACAATTACGTACTCATACAAATTGACATATTTTACAAAATGTTTGTATCTCTTTAATACATTAATATGTATTGAATCTTTGTTGGTGAAAAGTTTGAACAAGAAAGAGATACAGCAACGGGAATCCATTGTTATATGAAGAATTATGGTGTATCGGAGGAAGAAGCATTGATGAAAGTTGAAGAAATGGGTAATGATGCATGGAAGGATTTAAATGAAGAATGGATAAATAAAGAAATTAGCAATATTCCAAGGGAAGTTCTTGCTCCGATTCTTGGTCTTGCTCGTCTATCAGATGCTTACTATAAGTATCAAGTGGATGGATACACTGATCCCATCAAACGTTTGAAGTCCCATATCATGGCAACCATTGTTGATCCAATCATAATATGAATATTTATTAAAAAGTATTTTTTACTTCCTAAATAAGAGTTTCTCAAGTTATTGGACGTATAAAAAGTTAAGTTGTTTTTGTGTGTTTTTGTAATAGTGGAATAAAGGTTTCTCAAGTTATTGGACATTCCTTAACTTGAGCTAAGAAGTTAAATTGTTTTTTGAGTGTATTTGTAATCATACTAAGTGTCATTTAGACACTATATATATATATATATATATATATGTATGTCATTGTGAAAATTATTAATGTATTTAAGAGAGATTGTGAACTAATTTTTGCTTATGCATGTTTGTACATATTGTTGGAATCAAAACACACAAACAATTGCAAAAAAAAAAAAAAAAAAAAGAATAAAAAATTAAATAATAGGGTTCACTCAAACATAATAGATTTAGGCCTAAAATTAATTAATGAACATTTGAAATTTTAGAGATAGTTCCCATCCTCAGTGCAAGATTTATTTTCTATAGTCCGGACTGGTTACCTACTTTGCTAAACAAGTAAAGCATGCCCTTGATCAGTCCTTGCACAAAGGCTGTCAAAGAACAGAAGCCCGTTATTATATTTTTTTCTACGAGGAAGAAATTTCAAAGAATGAAAAGCTTTTCAAGTTTGCAAAATTAAATCATAATTTGGTGCAGATGTTATATAAAAAAGAGCTTTATTTACTAACAAGGTAATTAATTTTATATATATGAATATATTTTGCACATTCATTTGAGAAAGAAAAAGAAAAATATTTTGATTTTCGTCTATTTTTATAACATGTGGTGGAAAGATATAAATATGATCTCGAAACTAAGTTATGTAAGAAACAGGATGATAGAGTGTTATTATTGGCCTTTAGGCTGCTATGACGAACCTTACTATTCTCAACATCGAATGTTTGTCACTAAAACTATAATATTTATTTCCATAATCGATAATACATACGATGCTTATGGAACTCTCCATGAACTAGAAATCTTCACAAATGCACTCGAAAGGTATATAAATTCTTTATTAGTATATTATTTTTATTTTATATTTATTCGTAGAATCTTCATAAAAATTATCATCGAAAAGATAGTATATATATATATATTATATATTATATATATATTAGGTGGGATGACAAAGAAATTGACAAGCTACCAGCAAACTACATGAAAATTTGCTATAAGGCTCTTTTGGATCTTTGTCATGAAATTGAAGACGAGATGACCAACCAAGGAAAGTCCTATGCAATGGATTTTTACATTAAAACGGTATTCCCACTTAATTTATTTATCTAATTACTCATAAATTGTTATATATATATATATTTATTTATTGATATAGTTCATTTTATGTATATGCTATCTTTTCATCAATACTGAATTTGAGGTATGAATTAAAAGATGAAAGACCATATAAATAAAGAGCATTTTAATACTAAAGAGAAGACCGGTTCAACTACATCATATATCTATATCTATCTATCTATCTATCTATATATATATATATATATATATTTGAAAATGATTAAATTACAATAATCATTTTTGTTACGTTTTCATAAATATATGTATATCAAGCTATTTTATGTATTGGCATAGCACTTTTTATTTATATGCTCTCTTTTCACACACACACACACCACACACACACATATATATATATATATATATATATATTTGAAAATGACTAAATTATAATAATCATCTTTATTACGTTTATATATATATATATATATTGATATAGTTCATTTTATGTACATACTCTCTTTTCATCAATACTGAATTTGAGGTATGAATTAAAAGAGGAAAGACCATATAAATAAAGAGCATTTTAATACTAAAGAGAAGACTGATTCAACTACATCATATATATATATATATATATTTGAAAATGATTAAATTACAATAATCATTTTTGTTACGTTTTCATAAATATATGTATATGAAGCTATTTTATATATTGGTATAGCTCTTTTTATTTATATGCTCTCTTTTCACACACACACACACACACGTGTGTGTGTGTATAAATTTGAGTTGTTTCTATTTGTATTAAAATGATTTTTTCCCTTTTTTGATTAGTGGAAAGAATACGCAAGAAATTCCAACATTCAATCTAAATGGTTCTTGGAAAGAGATCTCCCAACTTATGATGAGTATTTGAAGGTGGGATTATGCACAAGCTGTTTCAACTTGGTAGGCACATCAGTCGCAAATTTCATCCCTACGATTTTGAGGTTGTCGCAAATATTCATTGTTATTAGAGATGATTAGATAGACGATCACAAATATTGATTATTAAATTCAATTTTTTTAATAGTGAGATAATGTCTTTTTATTTAATATGTTCTTGTAGTTAATTAATTGATAATATATATATTAAATCTTTCTTGTTGAAAAGATTGAACGGAAAAGAGGAATTATGGTCTTTTCGACCAAATAAAGTAAATATCTATATCTTTTTTAATTCTAATTGTTTACTTTCATTTTGTAATTATTTGTACGTGTTTCAATCCCTAACATGTAATAAGAAATTTTAATGAAATAAATGACATTCAAAAAATAGAAAAGTGTGAAAGGAACTATACGTTAAATTAGTCTGATATATTTGTCACTTCTACTTTATATCATATATTCGAGAGATCGTTCTTTTTAAATATTTTAAAATTTGTGTCCTGAAAATGATAAAATTGAGGTGTATTTTTATAAAAGAATTCTTCTTCAAAATGATTCTTGCTTGGAAAATACAAGAATATTGGTAAAAGGTTTGGTATCCTAAATGATAATTCCTTGTATTCTCTGCATGAATACTGATAAAAGGCATGTGATAATTCATAAAATATCAGACATAAGTGTCCTTTCCAATTTTCATGTATATTATGATTATGATTTAGAATAACGTGATACTTTAATTTGATTTGAAAAATAACTCAAATCTGTTAAATTAATATTTATAATTTTATTAAATTAAAACGTGCAGGTTTTAAACAATATCTTGAAAATGTATGGTGCGTATGTCCGTCATTTGTACTATAAATATGCATTTTGAAGAGCTTGCATTTTTCATCCTTCTTTCACCCAAAAACATTGCTTTGTTTCTTTGAGTTATTTATAAAAAAAGATGGCCAAAACTGAAGATGTTAGCAAGCCATTGTTAAGCAACAATGAGCAGCAAGAAGTTGTACGTCCATTAGCTGACTTTCCAAAGAACATTTGGGGCAATCTTTTCACTACATTTACTTTTGATCAACAGGTTCTTATTCTTCTCTTTGTATATTTTTCCCTATAATTTTATCTTATTTGGCTCACAATAATTCCTTTTTATCAAAAACTTTTAATCATTACTGTGCTTATTTGTATATATTGAATTTTTTTTCAATATGTTTTGTTAGGTTTATGATGCAATTACCGAGGAGATTGAAACAATGAAGAAAGAAGTCCAAAGTTCAATTATCATCAAACAAGAGGACTTGAAGGAAAAACTGAAGTTAATTGACACTGTCGAAAGACTTGGAATATCATATCACTTTAAGAAAGAAATTGAAGATGAATTGCAACAAATTTACAATACAAAATTCGAAGCTTATGATGATCTCACTACTGCTAGTATTCAATTTCGAATACTACGTCAACATGGTTTCCAGATCTCGTCGGGTAAGTAACTAACCACTTTCAATATCTATTATTATTTTTAATATTGATTTAAAATTTTTTTATTTGAATATTCAATTTTTAAATTTTTTTATTTGAAAGTGAATTAAAATTTGATGATTCAGGTATTTTCAACGCTTTCACGAATAGCGAAGGCAAACTCAAAGAATCCTGAAGCAATGACATAAAGGGGTTATTGAATTTCTATGAAGCAGCACAATTGAGGACAAAACAAGACACAATCTTGGAACAAAATTTAGGTTTTGTCATAAGTAATCTAAAGCAATTTGTTCTTGCATCGCCACATGATTCGTTACTTGCTAAACAAGTAAAGCATGCACTTGATCAGCCCGTCCACAAAGGATGTCAAAGAACAGAAGCTCGTTATTATATTTCTTTCTATGAGGAAGAAACTTCAAAGAATGAAATACTTCTAAAGTTTGCAAAATTAAATCACAAACTATTGCAAATGTTATATAAAAAAGAGCTTTATCACCTAACGAGGTAAATAATTTCATATATATGAATATATTTTGCACATTCATTAGAGAAAGAGAAAGGAAAATATTTTGATTTTCGTCTATTTTTATAACAGGTGGTGGAAAGATATAGATCTGATTTCGAAATTAAGTTATGCAAGAAACATGATGATAGAGTGTTATTATTGGGTTTTAGGCTGCTATGACGAACCTTACTATTCTCAACATCGAATGTTTGTCATTAAAACTATAATACTTATTTCCGTAATCGATGATACATACGATGCTTATGGAACTCTCGATGAACTAGAAATGTTCACAAATGTACTTGAAAGGTATATAAATTCTTTATTAGTATTTTATTTTTATTTTTATATTTGTTAGTAAAATGTTCATAAAAATTATCATCGAAAAGACAGTATAATATATATATATATATATATATAGGTGGGATGACAAAGAAATTGACAAGCTACCTGCAAACTACATGAAAATTTGCTATAAGGCTCTTTTGGATCTTTGTCATGAAATTGAAGACGAGATGACCAACCAAGGAAAGTCCTATGCAATGGATTTTTACATTAAAACGGTATTCCTACTTAATTTATTTATCTAATTACTCATAAATTGTTATATATATATATATATATATATATATATATATATTTATTTATTATTTATTTATTGATATAGTTCATTTTATGTATATGCTATCTTTTCATCAATACTGAATTTTAGGTATGAATTAAAAAGGAAAGATCATATAAATAAAGAGCATTTTAATACTAAAGAGAAGACCGGTTCAACTACATCATATATATATATATATATATATATATATATATATATATATATATATATATATATAATTATTATTATTATGTTATCTCGTCTCCTATTAAATGTGTAGTATTATATAAAAATAATTTTCGGTATTAATAATTAACTCGAAATATTTTTTTATACAGTATTATAAGAATTATTACACCTATAATTATAACACGATAGTATAGATTTGAATCGTGACACCATGATAATATATAATTTCAACAACTAAAGAAAAGAGATCTTCCAACTTTTGATGAGTATTTGAAGGTGGGATTATACACAAGCGGCTTCAACTTAATAACAGAAGGATCTTTAATGCTTATAAAATCTGCAACTAAGGAAGTATTTGATTGGCTCGCCACTACTCCAAGAATCATGTTTGTGTAGGATTTTAACGATGTAGAATATGAATTTGATAGACAAAAATCGAAAAACAATAATAAAGGAACTCACGATTTACCCAGGTTCACCCCAATTAGGGTTACGTCCTGAAAACTGAACTATGAATTATTATTTCTTAGTTATCATAACTTGTTACAATGATATCCCTATATATAGGCGTTTAAACCATATTTTCACATGACTGGGCCTATCTACACATTACTGGGCCTATCTTCATATCATTTGGGCCTAAACCCTACATATCATTGGGCCTAAGCCCGTTGGTGTCTCGGGGGCGCTGCCCCCACGAGGGGGGGGGGCGGAGGGCTCCTCCCCCGCAGTGTCCTAGAGATATTTACCATACTCCAACAGTTTGCTATCATGATAATTGGTCGTTTCCTCAATGATGTTTCGTTACCCAAATCACCTTTTTCTTTTGTGGATTGTTTTAATTCATAGATTGACGTATAAATATTGTTAAACATGTGTTAATTTGATTCGTTTCATCATAAGTACATAAGAAAGAATGTGAGTATATAAAAATAAGTTTAAGTAGTTATTGTAAGGACGATATCAAATATTTGATTATGGATACTACCAATCCCTAATTACTGTTAAGATAATAAATTAAAACTCATTTTTAGAGAGTGTGAATTTATCTCTCTTTAATATAGCAGAAGGTCGAGAGTTCTAATCCTACAAAAAATTTTGAGTTAATTTAATCTGTTGCACATGCTGAACTTGCGTTATAAAGTTTGTCATCAGCGCACGTGTGAGAATGACTGTCAATTTATCTCTCATTAACAATTACATACTCATACAAATTGACATGTTTTAAAAATGTTTGTATCTCTTTAATACATTAATATGTATTGAATCTTTTTGGTGAAAAGTTTGAACAAGAAAGAGATACAGCAACGGCAATCCATTGTTATATGAAGAATTATGGTGTATCGGAGGAAGAAGCATTGATGAAAGTTGAAGAAATGGGTAATGATGCATGGAAGGATTTAAATGAAGAATGGATAAATAAAGAAATTAGCAATATTCCAAGGGAAGTTCTTGATCGAATTCTTGGTCTTGCTCGTCTATCAGATGTTTGCTATAAGCATCATGTGGATGGATTCACTGATCCCATCAAACTTTTGAAGCCCCATATTATGGTAACCCTGGTTCATCCAATTATAATATGAATATTTATTTAAAGTATTTCTTATTTTTCGAATAAGAGTTTCTTGACTTATTAAATCGTTTATTAAATTGAGCTAAAAAGTTAAGTTGTTTTTGTGTGTCTTTGCAATAGTGGAATAAAAGTTTCTCAAGTTATTGGACATTCCTTAACTTGACCTAAAAAGTTTAATTGTTTTTGTGTGTATTTGTAATCATACTAAGTGTCATTTAGACACTATCTATATGTATGTGATTGTGAAAATTATTAATGTATTTAAGAGAGATTGTGAACTAATTTTTACTTATGTATGTGTATAAATATTCTTGGAATCAAAACACACAAACAATTACAAAAACAAAAATTAAATAATAAGAATATGAGACTCAAAGATTTACGTGCATGGTTCAAGTCAAAAGACTTATACCCACTACCACATTAGAATTGTATTTCTTATATATTGCGTAATTATAAAAACAACCAACAATTGAGCTTAATGATATACAAATGCAAGACTTAAAAATAATTTACCTTTTGGAGTGCTTAAGTTCCCAGACTCCAACAAGAGTTAATGTCAATTATCAGACTTCGTATACTCTCTCTCTCTATATATATAATACAATAATTACGCTCACTAAGAAAAATTACTTAGTAAATTTATCTGGTCTAGTAATAATGAAGAGTAACGTAAACCGCCTTATGAGATTAATTATAATAGATGATATATATAAGATATTTTTAAGTATGGAGTCTAATAGTTGTTAGAAACTTTTAATTGTCCATCACTCTTAGAAATCTAAGAGCGCGAGTGTTTTGGGGGGTCTAGAAGGAAATTTTTTTTTTCAATCCGGTATTTGTATCACGTTTGTCCTAGTTTTTAAGCTCAATTATCGACACTTCTTATAAATACTTATGTAATTTGTAAACCCTAATTTGTTAAGAATGTAGAAAAAAAAGAATAATTATAATGCGACAGTAAATATAAATTTTATCGATCCAACTACATAAATATTTTGTCTTTTTTAATTCGTGTTATTTATTTTAATTCTTATAATTGCTCGTGAGAGTGCATATTTAGACTCCAATAGATACTAATTAAGTAGTAAATTTGAAATAGTCTTATTAACCTAATTAGCTCTAAGCAATTCTAATTAATAAAATAAGTGACATTAAAAAATAGTAAGGTGAAATAAGACTTAGCGTCCTCGCTAGGGGTCATTCAAATATAATAAATCTAGACCTAAAATTAATCAATGAACATTTGGAATTTTAGAGGTGGTTCTCATTCTTGGGTGCAGGATTTACTTTCTATAGTCCGGACTGGTTACCTGTTTTGATACAAATTATCACTACTTAAACCCGCAGATTCGTACCGCAACTGTAGGTTTGGCAGCACCTACAATCAACTAGTCGGTGTTAGATACCCCAAGTTGACCTAAGTCCATTTCTTTATATCATTATACATTTACTTAACTTATTAATGTAAAATTATATAAATATATATATAGTCTATATCAAATATTAAAAAGGTCATTTTTTTTAGATTTTTTAAGATTGTATTCTTAGATTTTCGTATAAAAGAATTCTTCTTGAAATGATACTTAATTGGAGAATACATGAATATGTGTAAAAGATTTTGTCTGCTCAATGATACTTCCATGGACTCTCTCCATGAATACTGACAATTAATAAAATTAAAATCATTAATGGATGAGCATGCTATTTCAATTTTAATTTAGATCAAATTTACACTTTGGAATTAAAAAGTTTGGTAAAATCAAAATAAAATAAATGCTTCGAATGTATTTATAACAAAATTTAGAATTCCAACTATTTATTATAATTTGGTAAGATGAGTCTATACATAATTTAAAAAAAAAAAAAATTGTCCCTAAAAATATTATTTGTTGGTCGAAATAAATAGGAATGAATGCACATGTTAATGGAGGAATTATAGATATATATGCATATTGCATGGTCTTATCATACGGGAAGAAAGACAAATAACTAATTAGTGCTACTATGGCTAATTCTTAGTATCTTTTTCAAGAATAACAGCTGCCATATCTACTTTTCTTGTAAATTATGATTATGAGTTTGGAAAGAATTTAGTAGCAATATGATTTTGATTGACATATAAATATGTGGGTGCAAATTGTTTTTAAAATATTATTTAAAATATCAAAAAAAAAAAAGTTGCTTTTGTGTGTTTTTGTAATAGTGGAATAAGGGTTTCTCAAGTTATTAGACGTTTTTAACTTGAGTTAAAAAGTTAAGTTGTTTGTGTGTGTCTTTTTTTATAACAGTGAGTCAATGATTTTATCAAAATAAGTGTCATTTACATATTATCTATATGTATGTCATTGTGAAAATTATTAATGTATTTAAGAGAGATTGTGAACTAATTTTTACTTATGTATGTGTATAAATATTGTTGGAATCAAAACACACAAACAATTACAAAAACTAACATTAAATAATAAGAATATGAGACTCAAAGATTTACGTGCATGGTTCAAGTCAAAAGATTCATATCTACTATTGCATTAGAATTGTATTTCTTATATATTGCGTAATTATAAAAATAATCAACAATTGAAATAAATGATATACAAATGCAAGACTTAAAAAGTAATTTACCGGCATTTGTATCACATTTGCCCTAGTTTTTATGCTCAATTATTGACACTTCTTATAAATACTTATGTAATTTGTAAACCCTAATTTGTGAGAATGCAAAAAAAAAAAAAAATAACAAACAATTATAGTGCAACAATAGATATAGGTTTTTTGATTGAACTGCGTAAATATTTTATCTCATTGTCTACTTTGATTCTTATAATTGCTCGTGTAAGTGCCTATTTTGATCCCAATAAATACTAATTACGTAGTAAATGTGTAACAGTCTTATTAACCTAATTAACTCTTAAACAATTCTAATTAATGAAATAAGTGACATTAAGAAATAGTAAGATGAAATAAGGCTTAACATCCTCACTAGAACCCACTCAAATATAATAAATATCATCCTAAAATCAATTAGTGGACTTTTGGAATATTAGAGGTGGCTTCTACCCTCAGGTGTAGCACTTACTTCCCATAGTTCAGGCTCATTACTTGCTCTCATACTAATTGCCATGACCTAGAACCGCAGATCTGTTTTACTTCCCATAGTCTCGGTTGACTACTTACTCTCATACTAATTGTCACGACCCAAATCCGCATACCTGTGTCGCAACTATAGGTTTGACAGTACACACAATCAACTATAAGTTTCAATCCCCACGTTTAAATCCCCAACATGAAATAAGAAATTTTAATGAAATAAGTGATATTCAAAAATAGAAAAGTGTAAGATGAGTTACAAGTTAAATTAGTCTGACATATTTGTCACTTCTAGTTTATATCATATATTCGAGAGATCGTTCTTTTTAAATATTTTAAAATTTGTGTCCTAAAAAATGAAAGAATTGACGTGTATTTTTACAAAATAATTCTTCTTCAAAATGATACTTGCTTGGAAAAATACAAGAATATTGGTAAAATATTTCTTATCCTAAATGATAATTCCTAAAATATCATAAATAAGTGTCCTTTTTTTTGTGATAAGTTTATGCCTAATGAATTAGTGCTACTATGACTAGCACCCTATCTAATTTTCATGTAAATTATGATTATGATTTAGAAAAAAATTTGTGTGTATATATATATAATATATATATATATATATATATATATATATATATATATTATATATATATAAAAAATCAATTTAATTGAAATTTAAATATGTATGGTGTAAAAAAAATATTATTTAAAATACTGATAAAAATAAGATAACGTAATATTTTAATTTGAAAATTAACGTTGTTAAATCAATATTTATAATTTTATTAAATTGAGACGTGTTTTAAATAATATTTAAAAAATATATGGTAGATATGTCCATCATTTGTACTATAAATATACATTTTGAAGAGCTTGTATTTTTCATCCTTCTTTCACCCAAAAACATTGCTTTGTTTCTTTGAGTTATTTATAAAAAAAGATGGCCAAAACTCAAGATGTTAGCAAGCCATTGTTGAGCAACAATGAGCAACAAGAAGTTGTACGTCCATTAGCTGACTTTCCAAAGAACATTTGGGGCAATCTTTTCACTACATTTACTTTTGATCAACAGGTTCCTATTCTTCTCTTTGTATATTTTTCCCTATAATTTTATCTTATTTGGCTCACAATAATTCCTTTTTATCAAAAACTTCTAATCATTACTGTGCTTATTTGGTATATATTGAATTTTTTTTCAACATGTTTTGTTAGGTTTATGATGCAATTACCGAGGAGATTGAAACAATGAAGAAAGAAGTCCAAAGTTCAATTATCATCAAACAAGAGGACTTGAAGGAAAAACTGAAGTTAATTGACACTGTCGAAAGACTTGGAATATCATATCACTTTAAGAAAGAAATTGAATATGAATTGCAAAAAAATTTACAATACAAATTTCGAAGCTTATGATGATCTCACTTCTGCTAGTATTCAATTTTGAATACTACGTCAACATGGTTTCCAGATCTCATCTGGTAAGTGACTAACCACTTGCAATATTTATTATTATTTTTAATATTGATTTAGAGAATATTTGATTTTTAATTTTTATTAGTCAGATGTAAATTAAAATTTGATTATTCAGATATTTTCGACGCTTTTATGAATAGCCAAGGCAAACTCAAGGAATCCTCAAGCAATGACATAAAGGGTTTATTGAATTTCTATGAAGCAGCACAATTGAGGACAAAAGAAGACACAATATTGGAACAAAATTTAGGTTATATCATAACTAATCTAAAGCAATTTGTTCTTGCATGGCCACATGATTCGTTACTTGCTAAACAAGTAAAGCATGCCCTTGATCAGCCCCTCCACAAAGGATGTCAAAGAACAGAAGCTCGTTATTATATTTCTTTCTATGAGGAAGAAACTTCAAAGAATGAAATACTTCTAAAGTTTGCAAAATTAAATCACAAATTGTTGCAAATGTTATATAAAAAAGAGCTTTATCACCTAACGAGGTAAATAATTTCATATGAATATTCTGCATATTCATTTCAGTAAAGAAAAGGAAATTGATTTCGCTACTTATAACAGGTGGTGGCAGGATTTAAATCTCGTCTCAAAGCTAAGTTATGTAAGAGACAGGATGGTGGAAAGTTATTATTGGTCTTTAAGTAGTTACGACGAATCTTATTATTCTCGACATCGAATGTTCCTTACGAAAATCACAATAATAATTTCTATAATTGATGATACATACGATGCTTATGGAACTCTCCATGAATTAGAGATATTCACGAATGCAATTGAAAGGTACGTAAATATTTTGTAAAGTGGGTTCATATCATATCATACCATACATAAAAATAAATATAAATTTTTTTAAGGTGGGATTATAAGGAGATTGATCAGCTACCTGCAAACTACATGAAGATTTGCTACAAGGTTCTTTTGGATCTCTGTCATGAAATTGAAGATGAATTGGCCAACCAAGAAAGGTCATATGCAATGGATTTTTTTATTGAAAAGGTGACTTATATAACACACACACACACACACACACACACACACACACATATATATATATATATATTCAAATGTGTATAATTAAAATGAGTTTAATTTGTTGTTTTGATTAGTGGAAAGAATATGCAAGATATTCCAACATTCAATCTAAATGGTTCTTGAAAAGAGATCTTCCACCTTTTGATGAGTATTTGAAGGTGGGATTATACACAAGCAGCTTCAACTTAATAACTGCTGGATCTTTAGTTCTTATAAAATCTGCAACTAAGGAAGTTTTTGATTGGCTCGCCACTACTCCAAAAATCATGTTTGCTAGCATGGTCATTGGTCGTTTGCTCAATGATGTTTCGTCTCACAAGGTACCCAAATATTTGATTGTTGATTTGATTAAAACTCAAGGCTTTAACACTAAATCAGAGCAAAAGGTTGAAAATTTGAATATGTGTTATTGTGGAAAAAAAAATTTGTAGTAAATTCGTAAAGAATTTTTCTAACTTAAAGGTTTAATCTTTAACTGATGTACGCAACATTTTAAAATTTTAGAATCAGAGTTTCTTCTCGTTAGAAGCCAACCCGGCTCGAATAATCTAATATAGATGGGCTTAAAAGCATCCTCCCATTGTTGGAACTCATCTATGATACCTTGTGCCCTAAGCAAAAAAAAAAAATTGTATTAATTTAGTCTGTTGCACATATTAACATGGGCCATTAGAATACACAAATTGATATGCTTTACAAAATGTTTGTATCACTTTAATACATATTAATGTATTGAAGCTTTGTTTGTTGGTGAAAAGTTTGAACAAGAAAGAGATACAGCAACAGCAATCCAGTGTTACATGAAGAATTATGGTGTATCAGAGGAAGAAGCATTGGCAAAAGTTGAAGAAATGGGTAATGAAGCATGGAAAGATATAAATGAAGAATGGATGAATAAAGAAATTAAAAGGAATATTCCAAGGGAAGTTCTTGATCGAATTCTTGGTCTTACTCGTCTATCAGATGTTTGCTATAAGCATCAAGTGGATGGATACACTGATCCCATCAAACTTTTGAAGCCCCATATCATGGCAACCATTGTTGATCCAATCATAATATGAATATTTACTAAAAAAGTATTTCTTACTCCCTAAATAAGAGTTTCTCAAGTTATTGGACGTATCTTAACTTGAGCTAAAAAGTTAAGTTGTTTTTGTGTGTTTTTGTAATAGTGGAATAAAGGTTTCTCAAGTTATTGGACACTCCTTAACTTGAGCTAAAAAGTTTAATTGTTTTTTGTGTGTATTTGTAATCATACTAAGTGTCATTTAGACACTATCTATATGTATGTGATTGTGAAAATTATTAATGTATTTAAGAGAGATTGTGAACTAATTTTTGTTTATGTATGTGTATAAATATTGTTGGAATCAAAACACACAAACAATTACAAAAACTAAAATTAAATAATAAGAATATGAGGCTCAAAGATTTACGTGCATGGTTCAAGTCAAAAGATTCATATCTACTATTGCATTTGAATTGTATTTCTTATATATTACGTAATTATAAAAATAATCAACAATTGAACCATATGATATACAAATGCAAGACTTAAAAAGTAATTTACATTCTTGGAGTGCTTAAGTTCTCAGACTCCAACAAGAGTTAATGTCAATTATCAGACTTCATATACTCTCTCTCTCTATATAAATATATATATAATGCAATAATTACGCTCACTAAGAAAATTACTTAGTAAATTTATCTGATCTAGTAATAATGAAGAGTAAAGTAAACCGCCTTACAAGATTAATTTGTATCACATTTGCCCTAGTTTTTAAGCTCAATTATTGATACTTCTTATAAATACTTATGTAATTTGTAAACCCTAATTTGTAAGAATGTAGAAAAAAAGAACAATTACAATGCGACAGTAGATATAAATCTTATCGATCCAACTATATAAATATTTTTTGTGTTTTTTAATTCGTATTATTTATTTTAATTCTTATAATTGCTCGTGAGAGTGCATATTTAGATCGCAATAGATACTAATTAAGTAGTAAATTTGAAATAGTCTTATTAACCTAACTAGCTCTAAGCAATTTTAATTAATAAAATAAGTGACATTAAAAAATAGTAAGGTGAAATAAGACTTAGCGTCCTCGCTAGGGTTCATTCAAACATAATAGATTTAGGCCTAAAATTAATCAATGAACATATGGAATTTTAGAGGTGGTTATCATCCTCGGGTGTAGGATTTACTCTCTATAGTCCGGACTGGTTACCTACTTTGATACAAATTATCACTACCTAAACCCGCAGGTTCATACCGTAACTGTGGGTTTGATAGCACCTACAATCAACTAGTCGGTGTTAGATACCCCAAGTTGACCTAAGTCCATTTCTTTATATCATTATACATTTACTTCACTTATTAATGTAAAACGAGATATACCATAAAGTTCATGTGTTCGAAATATAAATAAAAAATTCAAATTTCAATTAAAAAATATATATATATATAGTCTATATCAAATATTAAAAAGATCATTCTTTTTAGATTTTTTAAGATTGTATTCTAGATTTTCGTATAAAAGAATTCTTGTTGAAATTATACTTAATTGTAGAATACATGAATATATGTAAAAGATTTCGTCTGCTCAATGATATATACTTCCATGAACTCTCTTCATGAATACTGACAATTAATAAAATTAAAATCAGTAATGGATGAGCATGCTATTTCAATTTTAATTTAGATAAAATTTACACTTTGAAATTAAAAAGTTTGGTAAAATCAAAATAAAATAAATGCTTCGAATGTATTTATAACAAAATTTAGAATTCCAACTATTTATTATAATTTGGTAAGATGAGTCTATACATAATTTAAAAAAAAAAAAAAGTGTCCCTAAAAATATTATTTGTTGGTCGAAATAAATAGGAATGAATGCACATGCTAATGGAGGAATTATAGATATATATGCATATTGTATGGTCTTATCATACGGGAAGAAAGACAAATAACTAATTAGTGCTACTATGGCTAATTCTTATTATCTTTTTCAAGAATAACAGCTACCATATCTTCTTTTCTTGTAAATTATGATTATGAGTTTAGAAAGAATTTACTACCAATATGATTTTGATTGACATATAAATATGTGGGTGCAAATGTTTTTAAAAATATTATTTAAAATATCAAAAAAAAATTTAAATTGCTTTTGTGTATTTTTGTAATAGTGGAATAAGGGTTTCTCAAGTTATTAGACGTTTTTTAACTGGAGTTAAAAAGTTAAGTTGTTTTTGTGTGTTTTTTTTATAACAGTATGTCAATGATTTTATCAAAATAAGTGTCATTTATATATTATCTATATGTATGTCATTGTAAAAATTATTAATGTATTTAAGAGAGATTGCGAACTAATTTTTTCTTATGTATGTGTATAAATATTGTTGGAATCAAAATACACGAACAATTAAAAAAGCAAAAATTAAATAATAAGAATTTGAGATTCAAAGATTTACGTGCATGGTTCAAGTTAAAAGATTCATATCTACTATTGCATTAGAATTGTATTTTTTATATATTGCATAATTATAAAAACAATCAACAATTGAAATAAGTGATATACAAATGCAAGACTTAAAAAGTAATTTACCGGCATTTGTATCACATTTGCCCTAGTTTTTAAACTCAATTATTGACACTTCTTATAAATACTTATGTAATTTGTAAACCCTAATTTGTGAGAATACAAAAAAAAAAAAAACAAAAAACAAACAATTATAGTGCAACAATAGATATAGGTTTTTTTATTGAACTGCGTAAATCTTTTATCGTTGTCTACTTTGATTCTTATAATTGCTCGTGTGAGTGCATATTTTGATCGCCATAAATACTAATTAAGTAGTAAATGTGTAACAGTCTTATTAACCTAATTAACTCTTAAACAATTCTAATTAACGAAATAAGTGACATTAAAAAATAGTAAGTTGAAATAAGGCCTAACATCCTTGCTAGAACCCACTCAAATATAATATATATCAGCCCAAAATTAATTAGTGGACGTTTGGAATTCTAGAGGTGGCTTCTACCCTCAGGTGTAGCACTTACTTCCCATAGTTAAGGCTTGATACTTGCTTTCATACTAATTGCCACGACTTGGAACCGTAGACCCGTTTAACTTCCCACAGCCTGGGCTTACTACTTACTCTCATACTAATTGTCATGACCTGAATCCGCAGACCTGTGTCGCAACTATAGGTTTGACAATACACACAATCAACTATAGGTTTCAATCCCCAGCATGAAATAAGAAATTTTAATGAAATAAGTGATATTCAAAAATAGAAAAGTGTAAGATGAGTTACAAGTTAAATTACTCTAACATATTTGTCATTTCTACTTTATATCATATATTCGAGAGATCGTTCTTTTTAAATATTTTAAAATTTGTGTCCTAAAAAATTATAAAATTGAGGTGTATTTTTATAAAAGAATTTTTCTTCAAAATGATACTTGATTGGAAAAATACAAGAATATTGGTAAAAGGTTTGGTATCCTAAATCATAATTCCTGGTACTCTCTGCATGAATACTGATAAAAGGCATGTGATAATTCCTAAAATATCAGAAATAAGTGTCCTTTTTTTTTTTTTGTGATAAGTTTATGCCTAATGAATTAGTGCTCCTATGACTAGCACCTTTTCCAATTTTCATGTAAATTATGATTATGATTATGATTTAGAAAAAAATTTGTATATATATATATATATATATTATCAATTTGATTGAAATATAAATATGTATGGTGTAAAAAAAATATTGTTTAAAATACTGATAAAAATAAGATACGTAATATTTTAATTTGAAAATTAACGCTGTTAAATCAATATTTATAATTTTATTAAATTGAGAGACGTGTTTTAAATAATATTTTAAAAAAAAATGTATGGTACATATGTCCATCATTTGTACTATAAATATACATTTTGAAGAGCTTGCATTTTTCATCCTTCTTTCACCCAAAAACATTGCTTTGTTTCTTTGAGTTATTTATAGAAAAAGATGGCGAAAACTGAAGATGTTAGCAAGCCATTGTCGAGCAACAATGAGCAACAAAAAGTTGTACGTCCATTAGCTGACTTTCCAAAGAACATTTGGGGCAATCTTTTCACTACATTTACTTTTGATCAACAGGTTCTTATTCTTCTCTTTGTATATTTTTCCCTATAATTTTATCTTATTTGGCTCACAATAATCCTTTTTTATCAAAAACTTCTAATCATTACTATTCTTATTTGTATATATTGAATTTTTTTTCAACGTGTTTTGTTAGGTTTATGATGCAATTACTGAGGAGATTGAAACAATGAAGAAAGAAGTCCAAAGTTCAATTATCATCAAACAAGAGGACTTGAAGGAAAAACTGAAGTTAATTGACACAGTCGAGAGACTTGGAATATCATATCACATTAAGAAAGAAATTGAAGATGAATTGCAACAAATTTACAATACAAAATTCGAAGCTTATGATGATCTCACTTCTGCTAGTATTCAATTTCGAATACTACGTCAACATGGTTTCCAGATCTCGTCTGGTAAGTAACTAACTACTTTCAATATCTATTATTATTTTTAATATTGATTTAATTAGAGAATATTTGATTTTTAAATTTTTTTTAATTAAAAATGAATTAAAATTTGATTATTCAGATATTTTCAATGCTCAAGCAATGACATAAAGGGCTTATTGAATTTCTATGAAGCAGCACAATTGAGGACAAAAGAAGACACAATCTTGGAACAAAATTTAGGTTTTGTAATAACTAATCTAAAGCAATTTGTTCTTGCATGGCCAAGTGATTCGTTACTTGCTAAACAAGTAAAGCATGCCCTTGATCAGCCCCTCCACAAAGGTTGCCAAAGAACAGAAGCCCGCTATTATATTTCTTTCCACGAGGAAGAAATTTTAAAGAATAAAATACTTTAAAGTTTGCAAAATTGAATCACAATATGCTGCAAATGTTATATAAAAAAGAGCTTTATCAACTGTCGAGGTAATTTCATATAGATATATTCTGCCTATTCATTTCAGATAAGAAAATTGATTTTTGTTTTCATAACAGGTGGTGGCAGGATTTAAATCTCGTCTCAAAATTAAGTTATGTAAGGGATAGGATCGTAGAATGCTATTATGGGGCTTTATGTTGTTGTGACGAACCTTATTACTCTCCACATCGAATATTCCTTGCTAAAACTATAATATTTGATTCTATAATTGATGATACATACGATGCTTATGGAACTGTTGATGAATTAGAGATCTTCACAAATGCAATCGAAAGGTACCTAAAATACTAATTACAATTTCTTTTAATTTGTTTCCAATAAGTTCATAAACTATATATATATCATGATTTTTTAGGTGGGATCGTAAGGAGATTGATCAGTTGCCTGAAGACTACATGAAGACTTGCTATACAACAGTTTTGGATCTTTGCCATGAAATTGAAGACGAGTTGGCCAGCCAAGAAAAATCTTATGCATTGGATTTTTATATTGAAACGGTGACATAACTTCTATTTTATTTGCCCTGATTTATTTCTGTCCATATATATATATATGCATATGTGTGGGTGTACGTATATGTTTTTGGGTTAATTTTACTTAATTTTATATAATGGAAATAGTGAAATAGGTTTGTTTTTGTTGTTTTGGTTAATAGTGGAAAGAATATGCAAGATATTCGAACATTCAATCAAAATGGTTCTTGAAAAGAGATCTTCCAACTTTTGATGAGTATTTGAAGGTGGGATTATACACAAGCTGCTTCAACTTAATAATAGCAGGATCTTTAGTGCTTATGAAACATGCAACCAAGGAAGTTTTTGATTGGCTTTCATCTTCTCCAAGAATCATGGTGGCAACTATGGCATTTAGTCGTTTGCACAATGATGTTTCATCTCACAAGGTATCGATATATATATATATATATATATATATATATAGGATGAAAAGAAAGAAACAAGATAATCATACAGATACTTTTTACGTAAAGATCCTAAATAGAAAAAAATTATGGATAAAAGAAAAAAAAAATTATTATAATTAAAACTTTACAAAAGAGTTTCAAATCCTTCATCCACATTCAAAATATAAACCCTAATTTATGAGTTTTGATATGTCGAGTGATTTGGTCTACTTTCTACATGAAACTTTCTTTTTTCCTCAAATAAGTAACATCTTAAATTGTGTTTACGTCAATTAATAATAAAATTCGAATCAACATATTTATAACAGTACAAAAAATCTTTTGTTTAAAAAACAAGATTAGCAAATTAGTGATTATTTTTTAATTGGATAGTCATATAATATGTATGTATTGAATCTTTGTTGTGGAAAAGTTTGAACAAGAAATAGGTACCGCAACAGCAATCCATTGTTATATGAAGAGTTATGGTGTATCAGAGGAAGAAGCATTGATGAAAGTTGAAGAAATTGCTAATGATGCATGGAAGGATTTAAATGAAGAATGGATGAATAAAGAAATTAGCAATATTCCAAGGGAAGTTCTTGATCGGATTCTTGGTCTTGCTCGAGTATTTGACGTTTCCTATAAGCAACACATGGATGGATATACTGATCCCATCAAACTTTTGAAGCCCCATATCATGGCAACCATTGTTGATCCAATCATAATATGAATATTTACTAAAAAAGTATATCTTACTCCCTAAATAAGAGTTTCTCAAGTTATTGGACGTATCTTAACTTGAGCTAAAAAGTTAAGTTGTTTTTGTGTGTTTTTGTAATAGTGGAATAAAGGTTTCTCAAGTTATTGGACACTCCTTAACTTGAGCTAAAAAGTTTAATTGTTTCTTGTGTGTATTTGTAATCATACTAAGTGTCATTTAGACACTATCTATATGTATGTCATTGTGAAAATTATTAATGTATTTAAGAGAGATTGTGAACTAATTTTTGCTTATGTATGTGTATAAATATTGTTCGAATCAAAACACACAAACAATTATAAAAATTAAAATTAAATAATAAGAATATGAGGCTCAAAGATTTACGTGCATGGTTCAAGTCAAAAGATTCATATCTACTATTGCATTAGAATTGTATTTCTTATATATTACGTATTTATAAAAATAATCAACAATTGAACCATATGATATACAAATGCAAGACTTAAAAAGTAATTTACCTTCTTGGAGTGCTTAAGTTCTCAGACTCCAACAAGAGTTAATGTCAATTATCAGACTTCATATACTCTCTCTCTCTATATATATATAATGCAATAATTACGCTCACTAAGAAAATTACTTAGTAAATTTATCTGATCTAGTAATAATGAAGAGTAAAGTAAACCGCCTTTTAAGATTAATTTGTATCACATTTGCCCTAGTTTTTAAGCTCAATTATTGATACTTCTTATAAATACTTATGTAATTTGTAAACCCTAATTTGTAATAATGTAGAAAAAAAGAACAATTATAATGCGATCGTAGATATAAATCTTATCGATCCAACTATATAAATATTTTTTTGTGTTTTTTAATTCGTATTATTTATTTTAATTCTTATAATTGCTCGTGAGAGTGCATATTTAGATCGCAATAGATACTAATTAAGTAGTAAATTTGAAATAGTCTTATTAACCTAACTAGCTCTAAGCAATTCTAATTAATAAAATAAGTGACATTAAAAAATAGTAAGGTGAAATAAGAGTTAGCGTCCTCGCTAGGGTTCATTCAAACATAATAGATTTAGGCCTAAAATTAATCAATGAACATTTGGAATTTTAGAGGAGGTTCTCATCCTCGGGTGTAGGATTTACTCTCTATAGTCCGGACTGGTTACCTACTTTGATACAAATTATCACTACCTAAACCCGCAGGTTCGTACCGCAACTGTAGGTTTGACTGCACTTACAATCAACTAGTCGGTGTTAGATACCCCAAGTTGACCTAAGTCCATTTTTTTATATCATTATATATTTACTTCACTTATTAATGTAAAACGAGATATACCATACAGTTCATGTGTTCAAAATATAAATAAAAAATTCAAATTTCAATTAAAATATATATATATATATAGTCTATATCAAATATTAAAAATATCACTCTTTTTTGATTTTTTAAGATTGTATTCTAGATTTCCGTATAAAAGAATTCTTGTTGAAATGATACTTAATTGTAGAATACATGAATATATGTAAAAGATTTGGTCTGCTCAATGATACTTCCATGAACTCTCTTCATGAATACTGTCAATTAATAAAATTAAAATCAGTAATGGATGAGCATGCTATTTCAATTTTAATTTAGGTAGAATTTACACTTTGGAATTAAAAAGTTTGGTAAAATCAAAATAAAATAAATGCTTCGAATGTATTTATAACAAAATTTAGAATTCCAACTATTTATTATAATTTGGTAATTAAGATTAGTCTATACATAATTTTTCAAAAATAAAAATAAAAAAATTTGTCCCTAAAAATATTATTTGTTGGTCGAAATAAATAGGAATGAATGCACATGTTAATGGAGGAATTATAGATATATATATATATATATACATATTGTATGCAACTATGGCTAATTCTTATTATCTTTTTGAAGAATGACAGCTACCATATCTACTTTTCTTGTAAATTATGATTATGAGTTTAAAAAGAATTTAGTACCAATATGATTTTGATTGACATATAAATATGTGGGTGCAAATTTTTTTAAAATATTATTTAAAATATTAATAAAAAATTAAGTTATTTTTGTGTGTTTTTGTAATAGTGGAATAAGGGTTTCTCAAGTTATTAGATGTTTCTTAACTTGAGTTAAAAAGTTAAGTTGTTTTTGTGTGTCTTTTTTATAAGAGTGAGTCAATGGTTTTATCAAAATAAGTGTCATTTAGACATATTATCTATATGTATATCATTATGAAAATTATTAATGTATTTAAGAGAAATTGTGAACTAATTTTTACTTATGTATGTGTGTACATATTGTTGGAATCAAAACATACGAACAATTACAAAAACAAAAATTAAATAATAAGAATATAACATTCAAAGATTTACGTGCATGGTTCAAGTCAAAAGACTTATATCCACTACCACATTAGAATTGTATTTCTTATATATTGCGTAATTATAAAAACAACCAACATTTGTGCTTAATGATATAGAAATGCAAGACTCAAAAAGTAATTTATCTTTTTGGAGTGCTTAAGTTCTCAAAAACTGCTGCAAACAAAGGGATAAACAAGTGTCAATTATCAAACTTCACATACTATATATATAATACAATAATTACACTCACCAAGAAAAGTTACATAGTAAATTTATCCGGTCCATTAATAATGGAAAGTAATGTAATCCCTTATGAGATTAATTATAATAGATGGAGAATATAAGATATTGTTTTTCAATATATATATATATATATATATATATATAAGATATTGTTAAGCATGATGTGTAATAGTTGTTAGGAACTTTTAATTGTCAATCACTTGCAGAAATCTAAGGGTACAGTGTTTTGGGGGTCTAGAAGAAGATTTTTTTGGACCCTGCATTTGTATCATATTTGCCCTAGTTTTTAAGTTCAATTATTGACACTTCTTATAAATACTTATGTAATTTGTAAATTTTAATTTGTGAGAATGCAAAAAAAAAAAAAAATTTATAGTGCAACAATAGATATAGGTCTTTTTGATTGAACTGCGTAAATCTTTTATCTCGTTGTCTACTTTGATTCTTATAATTACTTGTGTAAGTGCATATTTTGATCCCAATAAATACTAATTAAGTATTAAATGTGTAACAGTCTTATGAACCTAATTAAATTTTAAACAATTCTAATTAATGAAATAAGTGACATTAAGAAATAGTAAGTTGAAATAAGGCCTAACATCCTCGCAAGAACTCAATCAAACATAATAAATATCAGCCTAAAATTAATTAGTGGACGTTTGGAATATTAGAGGTGGCTTCTACCCTAGGGTGTAGCACTTACTTCCCATAGTTCAGGCTTGCTACTTGCTCTCATACTAATTGCCATGACTTGGAACCGTAGACCCGTTTTACTTCCCATAGTATGGGCTGATTACTTACTCTCATACTAATTGTCACGACTCGAATCTGCAGACCTGTGTCGCAACTATAGGTTTGACAGTACACAAAATCAACTATAGATTTTAATCCTCACGTTTCAATCCCCAACATGAAATAAGAAATTTTAATAAAATAACTGACATTTAAAAATAGAAAGGTGTGAGATGAGTTACAAATTAAATTAGTGTGACACCTTTATTACTTCTAATCTATATCATATATTTGAGAGATGCATTCTTTTTAGATATTTTAAATTTTGTGTCCTAAAATGATAAAATTTACGTGAATTTTTATAAAAGAATTCTTTTTTCAAAATGATACTTGCTTGGAAAAATACATGATGAATATTGGTAAAAGATTTCGTATCCTAAATGATAATTCCTTGTACTCTCTGCATGAATACTGAAAAAAGACATGTGATAATTCCTAAAATATCAGCAATAAGTGTCCTTTTTTTTGTGATAAGTTTATGCCTGATGAATTAGTGCTACTATGACTACCACCCTATCCAATTTTCATGTAAATTATAATTATGATTTAGAATAACGTGATACTTTAATTTGATTTGAAAATTAATTCTGTTAAGATGTTAGCAAGCCACTGTTAAGCAACAATGAGCAACAAGAAGTTGTACGTTCATTAGCTGACTTTCCAAAGAACATTTGGGGCAATCTTTTCACTACATTTACTTTTGATCAACAGGTTCCTATTCTTCTCTCTGTGTATTTTTCCCTATAATTTTATTTTATTTGGCTCACAATAATTCCTTTTTATCAAAAACTTCTAATCATTACTGTGCTTATTTGTATATATTGAATTTTTTTTTCAACATGTTTTTGTTAGGTTTATGATACAATTACCGAGGAGATTGAAATAATGGAGAAAGAAGTCCAAAGTTCAATTATCATCAAACAAGAGGACTTGAAGGAAAAACTGAAGTTAATTGACACTGTCGAGAGACTTGGAATATCATATCACTTTAAGAAAGAAATTGAAGATGAATTGCAACAAATTTACAATACAAAATTCGAAGCTTATGATGATCTCACTATTGCTAGTATTCAATTTCGACTACTACGTCAACATGGTTTCCAAATCTCGTCTGGTAAGTAACTAACCACTTTCAATATTTATTATTATTTTTAATATTAATTTAGAGAATATTCGAATTTTAAATTTTTTTTATTTGAAAGTGAATTAAAATTTGATGATTCAGATATTTTTAACGCTTTCACGAATAGGGAAGGCAAACTCAAAGAATCCTCAAGCAGTGACATAAAGGGCTTATTGAATTTCTATGAAGCAGCACAATTGAGGACAAAACAAGATACAATCTTGGAACAAAATTTAGGTTTTGTCATAACTAATCTAAAGCAGTTTGTTCTTGCATCGCCACATGATTCGTTACTTGCTAAACGAGTAAAGCATGCACTTGAACAATCCCTACACAAAGGTTGTCAGAGAACAGAAGCCTGCTATTATATTTCTTTCTACGAGGAAGAAATTTCAAAGAATGAAAACCTTTTAAAGTTTGCAAAATTAAATCACAATATGTTGCAAATGTTATATAAAAAAGAGCTTTATCAACTAACGAGGTAAATAATTTCATATGGATATATTCTGCTTATTCATTTCAAATAAGAAAATTGATTTTAGTTTTCATAACAGGTGGTGGCAGGATTTAGATCTCGTCTCAAAACTAAGTTATGTAAGGGACAGGATCGTAGAATGTTATTATTGGGCTTTAAGTTGTTATGACGAACCTTAGTACTCTCCACATCGAATATTCCTTGCTAAAACTATAATAGTTACTTCTATAATTGATGATACATACGATGTTTATGGAACTGTTGATGAATTAGAGATCTTCACAAATGCAATCGAAAGGTACATAAAATACTAATTACAATTTCTTTTAATTTGCTTCCAATAATTTCATAAACTTAATATATATATCATGTTTTTTTAGGTGGGATCGTAAGGAGATTGATCAGTTGCCTGTAGAGTACATGAAGACTTGCTATACAACAGTTTTGGATCTTTGCCATGAAATTGAAGACGAGTTGGCCAGCCAAGAAAAATCATATGCATTAGATTTTTATATTGAAACGGTGACATAACTTCTATTTTATTTGCCCTAATTTATTTCTGTCCATATATATATACATATATGTGGGTGTACGTCTATGTTTTTGGGTTAATTTTACTTAATTTTATATAATCCAAATAGTGAAATTGGTTTGTTTTTTGTTGTTTTGGTTAATAGTTGAAAGAATATGCAAGATATTCGAACATTCAATCAAAGTGGTTCTTGAAAAGAGATCTTCCAACTTTTGATGAGTATTTGAAGGTGGGATTATACACAAGCGGCTTCAACTTAATAACAGCAGGATCTTTAGTGCTTATAAAATCTGCAACTAAGGAAGTATTTGATTGGCTCGCCACTACTCCAAGAATCATGTTTGCTATCATGGTAATTGGTCGTTTCCTCAATGATGTTTCGACTCACAAGGTACCCAAAACACCTTTTTCTTTTGTGGATTGTTTTAATTCATATATTGACGTATAAATATTGTTAAACATGTGTTATTTTGTCTCGTTTCATCATAAGTATGTAAGAAAGAATGTGAGTATATAAAAATAAGTTTAAGTAGTTATTATAAGGACGATATCAAATATTTGATTATGGATACTATCAATCCCTAATTACTATTAAGATAATAAATTAAAAATCATATTTAGAGAGTGTGAATTTATCTCTCTTTAATATAGCAGAAGGTCGAGAGTTCAAATCCTAACTAGTAAAATTTGAATTTGTATTATTAAAAAAAAATTGCGTTAATTTAATCTGTTGCACATGCTGAACTTGCGTTATAAAGTTTGTCATCAGCCCACGTGTGAGAATTTATCTCTCATTAACAATTACGTACTCATACAAATTGACACGTTTTACAAAATGTTTGTATCTCTTTAATACATTAATATGTATTGAATCTTTGTTGGTGAAAAGTTTGAACAAGAAAGAGATACAGCAACGGCAATCCATTGTTATATGAAGAATTATGGTGTATCGGAGGAAGAAGCATTGATGAAAGTTGAAGAAATTGCTAATGATGCATGGAAGGATTTAAATGAAGAATGGATGAATAAAGAAATTAGAAATATTCCAAAGGAAGTTCTTGCTCCGATTCTTGGTCTTGCTCGTCTATCAGATGTTTGCTATAACCAACACATGGATGGATATACTCATTCCGTCAAACTTTTGAAGCCCCATATCATGGCAACCATTGTTGATCCATTCATAATATGAATATTTACTAAAAAAAAGTATTTCTTACTACCTAAATAAGAGTTTCTCAAGTTATTGGAAGTATCTTAACTTGAGCTAAAAAGTTAAGTTGTTTTTGTGTCTTTGTAATAGTGGAATAAAGGTTTCTCAAGTTATTGGACACTCCTTAACTTGAGTTAAAAAGTTTAATTGTTTTTTGTGTGTATTTGTAATCATACTAAGTGTCATTTAGACACTATCTATATGTATGTGATTGTGAAAATTATTAATGTATTTAAGAGAGATTGTGAACTAATTTTTGCTTACGTATGTGTATAAATATTGTTGGAATCAAAACACACAAACAATTACAAAAACTAAAATTAAATAATAAGAATATGAGGCTCAAAGATTTACGTGCATGGTTCAAGTCAAAAGATTCATATCTACTATTGCATTAGAATTGTATTTCTTATATATCACGTAATTATAAAAATAATCAACAATTGAACCATATGATATACAAATGCAAGACTTAAAAAGTAATTTACATTCTTGGAGTGCTTAAGTTCTCAGACTCCAACAAGAGTTAATGTCAATTATCAGACTTCATATACTCTCTCTCTATATATATATATATATATATAATGCAATAATTACGTTCACTAAGAAAAATTACTTAGTAAATTTATCTGATCTAGTAATAATGAAGAGTAACTAAAACCGCCTTATAAGATTAATTTGTATCACATTTGCCCTAGTTTTTAAGCTCAATTATTGATACTTCTTATAAATACTTATGTAATTTGTAAACCCTAATTTGTAAGAATATAGAAAAAAGAACAATTATAATACGACCGTAGATATAAATCTTATCGATCCAACTATATAAATATTTTTTGTCTTTTTTAATTCGTGTTATTTATTTTAATTCTTATAATTGCTTGTGAGAGTGCATATTTAGATCGCAATAGATACTAATTAAGCAGTAAATTTGAAATAGTCTTATTAACCTAACTTGCTCTAAGCAATTCTATTTAATAAAATAAGTGACATTAAAAAATATTAAGGTGAAATAAGACTTAGCGTCCTCGTTAGGGTTCATTCAAACATAATAGATCTAGGCCTAAAATTAATCAATGAACATTTGGAATTTTAGAGGTGGTTCTCATCCTCAGGTGCAGGATTTACTTTCTATAGTCCGGACTGGTTACCTACTTTGATACAAATTATCACTACTTAAACCCGCAGGTTCGTACTGCAACTATAGGTTTGGCAGCACCTACAATCAACTAGTCGGTGTTAGATACCCCAAGTTGACCTAAGTCCATTTCTTTATATCATTATACATTTACTTCACTTATTAATGTAAAACGAGATATATCATAAAGTTCATGTGTTCGAAATATAAATAGAAAATTCAAATTTCAATTAAAATATATATATATATATATCAAATATTAAAAAGATCATTCTTTTTAAATTTTTTAAGATTGTATTCTTAGATTTCCGTATAAAAGAATTCTTCTTGAAATGATACTTAATTGGAGAATACGTGAATATGTGTAAAAGATTTTGTCTGTTCAATGATACTTCCATGGACTCTCTCCATGAATACTGACAATTAATAAAATTAAAATCAGTAATGGATGAGCATGCTATTTCAATTTTAATTTAGATAAAATTTACACTTTGGAATTAAAAAGTTTGGTAAAATCAAAATAAAGTATTTATACCAAAATTTAGAATTCCAACTATTTATTATAATTTGGTAATTAAGATTAGTCTATACATAATTTTTCAAAAATAAAATAAAATAAAATTGTCCCTAAAAATATTATTTGTTGGTCGAAATAAATAGGAATGAATGCACATGTTAATGGAGGAATTATAGATATATATATACATATTGTATGCAACTATGGCTAATTCTTATTATCTTTTTCAAGAATGAAAGCTACCATATCTACTTTTCCTGTAAATTATGATTATGATTTTAGAAAGAATTTAGTACCAATATGATTTTGATTGAAGATGAATTGGCCAACCAAGAAAAGTCATAATATGGATTTTTTTTATTGAAAAGGTGAGTTATATAACACACAATGATACCATTTAATTAGACAAAATCTAGGGTTCTTGTAATCTCAAACAGAAAAAGGAATGAGATTGGAATGAATACTTACAAACAATTCATGATGTGATCATTTGCTAATGATGATCCTTCTCTGTCCTTGTAACTCGTGTAACATTCGCAAAGCAGCTGAATCGGATGCACTCTTTTTATCGGCTCTTGGATCTCCGGTAAGTTCTATAATGCCGGAGTTTGGTATGGTCAATTTGATCAGAGATTCAAAGCTATTAAAGCCCTGTCTTTGATCAGAGCCTTCACCAAACACGATTGGGATTCTGTGGTAAATGAAGAAAGAATATGCTTAGAAAATCAAACAAGCTTTTCACTAATGCAAAATAGACAGGGGATTTTACTAACTTTGACCTAGACTCTGTGAACTGGAAATCTGGCATTGGCCATTGTAGTTTCTTGCAGAGATCAAAAAGAGATGTTCGAGGTCCACCTTTTTTCATGGAAATAGGAGGTATTACTGCAAACAAAATGACAGCACTTTAATGCAGGCAGCACCATGGATGACGAATTGTGCAGTTTTTAGAATCTCCAAGTAGAATCATACCTGGAATCTCTAGCTCATTGGAGTCCCCATTTGGCACAATTATCTTTTGCTTTTTGCAAGATTTGTTGCCTGTATTTTCATTATTTTCTCGGACGCAGATGGCGCTGGAATCTTCCTTTTTGCATTTCAGGTTTGAAATTCCTCTTTTCTGTCAAAAGGAGGGGGCAAATTGTATCATGATCATCATTTCATAGATAAGTATGGCTAAAAACTGATCTCAGAATCAAACATATACATATAAAAATTTGAGGAAAATGAACAAACCTCCAAGTTTTTCAACAAACGAAGAGCGGCTTGACCTTTTGCAGCCTTTTTAGTCTCTCCAAATCCCTTTCCAACAAGCCGAACCTGTTCAAGCTGTAAAACAAGCTCTGCCTGCACTCCATCCCCGTGTAGCGTACAATTTTCCTTTATGAAATAACCCAGAGAATCACAAAGCTCAATCAGTTCACGTAAAGGAGGGAGTTCGAGCTTCTCAGGAGTAACAATCGGAGGTAGAAATGGTTTAAAGACTCTCCAGACTTGGTCCAGATTGAGCTTAGAGTCAATTAGTACTGCCCCAGCAAGACTTTCAACCAAGTCTCCAAGTACCTGGTTTAGTATACAAAAATGTAAGTACGTAAACCTGACTTAAACACGAGATTATCAACTGTTATGACAGAAAAAACTAATGCAGGCGCACACCTTAGGAGCTTTTGTGGTTAGTAGCAGCTCTGCATCATCAGAAGACTCGGAGACAGCCTTTACATACTTCAATATCTGGTCTTCCAAAAATCCAGAGCAATGCTGAAGATGTAGATGAAGATTGTGTCTTACAGCAGCAAGAGCAAAATTATCGTTGTTGACAGATGCAGAACGTAGGTCTGTCAATTCACCGGGATCAATCTCGGAGTGATTTTGGTAAAGATACCATGTAATAAGTATGTCCAGCACTGAATCCCCCAGAAATTCAAGCCTCTATTGAAAATTCAACAAGAAAACAGAAGAATTCAGTTACCATGTCAGATTATTTTTCTTTCATTGATCCGATTCATACCTGGTAACATAAACCAACATCTTGCTCTTCAGTTCCATGCGTTATGGCCTCGAGCAACAATCCCTTAACTGCAAACTCATAACCAAGTTGCGTCTCCAAGCTCTGGATGTTTTGAACTTTTGGAGCATACGAGTGTAAAGATGCACTCGTAATTGCTTTATCTACTAATGAAGGATCTAATTGAGCATCCATACCAAGCCAAATCATAAACTGAATGGCAGCATTCAAGCCACCTCCGACATAGTAAGCACCTATAAGTGCTTCAACACAGTCGGATATAGTTTTAGATCCCATCCACCTATGACCATTGTCGCAGCACTTCCCGATCACTATTTCTGTGTCTTCAGTAATGAACTTTTTATCCAAAGGGACTTCAGGAGTGGCAACTCCATGTTCACATGGAAAAAGCCTTATAGATTGCTGTCCTGGAGCAGTCCATCTACGTGGATCAAATGCAGTGTCACGTATGTATCCCTGGAAATATAAAGTATGAAGTATTGCCCCCTAGTTTTGTGTATGCAGATGCATAAAGAGAGGTGAAAGAGATAAATGGACAGCGTAGAACAAACACCTGTAGTTTTCGATTGATTCCTAGTTTATGCAGAGTAAAGTTACAAACAGCCCGTGAACGTTCAGAAGATAACTGCCCTTCATGCTTTTCGGGATGGTTAAGAAAGAGGTGGCAGCTAACAGCATATTTCAACACCGAATCACCGAGCAACTCTAACCGTTCCATGGAGAAACTTTCACTACATCTCAGAGTGGTGAGAGCCTCCAAAATCTAAAATATTGGAAAGAATTATGTAAAAATAAGTAAAGGCACAATTACTAGACGTTGTTTGGCAAGAGAAAAGACAAACCAAAGAGCTTGATATATGCATATTGGGGTAGTGGGAAGAAATATCCTCTCGTAGTTGGCTCGCCAACATCAGAGACTCTAAACGGTGCATCAATGACGGGAGCAAGTAAAATGCTTTCAGGATCTCGGTGGTGACGTCCATGCTAACTAGAAGCTCTGGTGGAATGTGAACATTATTTCTTGGTTTTTCAACAAGAGGATCACTTTCACCTGGCAACTTTTCTGATTATCCAGCAGATGACACAAACATATATTTGAAACAATGAATCAATATTGCTGGAAAGCTGTGAGAAACTCAAAACAAACACTTAGATACATATTCACGTACTCTGGTTTCTGAAATCCACTAGAAGGTTGTGTGCATTATGACTTTGCTTTAGCAACAGTAGAGGTTGTCCCCGATGCACAAGTGTAATTCCATACCTGCGCAGAAGCAAGCTTATATTGAGAAAAGATATATTTGAATAATCCTCACAAACAATAATTTTTAAGCAGAAAACGTACTTTTTACTAAAGTAATCAAAAAATGATGAATAATTTGATGTGAAGGTGTCGGAATTTCCATCAAAGCAGCTATCTCCAGATGTTCGATCAACAGCTTCCAGTACGGTGTATATTCTTCCAGTATGAATGGCTACCACCACCATATCCTTTACGTCTGTTATAGAAACCGATTTGTTGGCCAGATGGATGATACCTCTATTCTCTGATTCATTTCCAATAGGATCAGCTCTTTGTTCCAACATAGATTTTCTGTTACTTTCAGACTGTTTAACGTTTAGCCAAGCATTTTGTTTCAAAAATTCTACTGCTGAAACAGATGATTCTATCACATTCCAATTAATTTCTGGAGGTTCACTTTTGTTGTCAGATGATTCCAATGGTAAAAGTAAATACATGTTTGATGCGTCCCATAACACTTCATTGTTCTGAAATAGAAACTGTCTCTTTCCCGATGATGATTTGATGAACAATTTCCCAAATAACCCATTGAAGAAGAATTCTTGGAAGCATTTTGCTTTTGCCACCTAGTAACAGAAACCAAATAAGTATCACTAAGAAAAGGAACTTATGTAGATCTAATCAGAAAACTCATTGCTAAAAGGATGAAGATTAACCTGATCTCCCTGCAGATATGTACGCCCGGAAGCAGAAACAGAGGAATGAACAAACTTTGCTAGTAGGAACAGTTCCAGTTCAATATTTCCAACATCATCATCTAATTTTGACTCAATCAAAAGAATAAAACTAGAATAATGCTGCTCGGCAATGTTACAAGAAAAGTCCAATTTATATGATTCAAAGAAGGCTCCATCAAGTTTATCTCCCCAAGACCCTGAGAGCATGCGAATGCCCGTTTTTCCATGTAATTCCTTCCTCTTTGTAGTTCCTATAAAACACAGAAACATGGGATTTAAACATATTTGAAATGGAAGTATCATTCAGATTCTTAGCTACAAATACAGCTATCAGATAAAAAATTCAAAGAAAACAATCAAATACAGCTACAAATACTATATAATTCAACATACAACCACTGCCTCTATACATAAATGTAAAAGCAGATTCACAGCCGCCTTCACAATCCAACATTTCCTTTTATCCATTCTTCCACTAAATTGTCCAATTTTGACAAAAGTCTAGGTCCACGAGTATCACACAAAATCTTCTCTGCTGCATACCCATTGAACCAATAAAATATCTAGCCAAATGCAACTAATAACATATGTATATATATATACCTTCCAATCACATGCATTTGTAGCGATATATAATATAATCTGAAATTTTAAAGGTGAAATCTACATATTTCTGTCGTGTGTGTTTGTGAGTGCAAGTAAAATATATACAGCACCATGGAAAGCCACATTAAGTGAAAAAATTAACTTTATTTTCATTTAAAGCTTAAAGAAAATCACCTTCCCTTAAAGTGAATGGTTTACTTTTGGGGCAAGAATCACTTTTAGAAGTTTTTTCATTGATAGAAAGGAGATGATCGTCAAGAGCACCCATCTGATGCAACTTTTTACATGCTTCCAAGCATACAAGTTGTTTGGCTAAACGCATATTTCCACTTTCTGGACCAATGATTGTTTCGAATGCTGGATTTGGAGGTAAGGTCATCTCACATTGATACAGGTTCCCTACCAATAAGTACTTAAATTCTGGCTGAGTGATGGACCTGCAGACAAAACTAGATCAGCAACAAAGGCCAGAAATAACCAGTTTCATGTCATGAAGTCAAAGTTATGCATGTACTTCGCCTCTTCAAGCATGCAGAATGTAATTTTAAGAGAGAAGTATTAGTACTTGTCTCCTGGGAGGGTTGCACAGTATCTATAGATGATGTTAACACTTGAACCTGCAGTAACTGATGCTCCAGTTGCTTCCACATGGTATTTATCTGCAACCTTTGCGACAAAAGCCTTATTCGCAGAATCATACGGGTCTTCGTTTATAGTTTCTTTCATGATTGAGAACTCTCTCTTAATGAGGCGAAAAATGTCATCTCTTTGTTTTATGTTCCCCCTGAAACATATATGCAAATAGAACTTCACCACAGTGATAGACAAAACATAAGGCTTCTGTTTTTCATTTCCTTTTAGATATAAAGCAAGACAGATATTCTCTTCACCTCTCAAGCATTAAAATATATTGAGAGCCATTTTGCTGAGCTTGTTCCAGTGATTGCATGTAACTCTTAGCCGTTTTCAGTATGTCGAACCATATTACAAAGGAACAACCAGGTACATGCATTCCCTCCCCAACCACATCAGTAGCAAATAGTAAATTGACCTGCTAGAATGTTACATTGCTCACATATAGCCCTAGCATCTAAGATAATTCACATTACATAAGATAAAAGTCAAAATACCTTTCCAAGTCTGAATGATTCATTTTTTTTTTCGTCTACTGGTCCAGTCACATAAGAAACCGAAAAGTGAGAGAGAGATGAGAATTTCTTCATTATGCACTCAATTACCTTTGCCGTTATAATTTGATCAACTAGAATGAGACAGTTTACTTCATTAGTTTCCCTGCAGCAAAATGTAGAAGTAGACTGTGGTTGAGCCCAAGTGAAAGATAAGGCAGGAACCAAGGGTTCATTCTTTGAAAATTTTATCAAAATTTGGTGGTATCTCAGCAATGTAATGCCATAATAACTCACAGATAAATGGAAAAAAAAAAACAAATATGGCTTCCTTTTCCCCGCAAAAGTTAGCATTTAGCAAGAAATGACTAGCAACATGGTATTTACCTAAAACGTTTATCAGATAGGAAGAATTCTCACTTCCAAACTACTTTCTTCAACAGAAATTAAAAAAGCAAGAAGCACGAAAAAGAAACAGATGATAGCAATCTAGCACATCTTTAATCACCATAAGTACAATACTTACTTGAATGACTTGAAAATTTTGAATAGCTCATTTAATTTGGGAGAGATATGGCCCATTTTTATATTCTCTGAATTACACTCAACACCTAGAAGCTTCTTATTATAATCTGAGGAAATAACAAAGGAATAGAATGTCAAGAAATGAAACTTCTTTTATACAAAGATAAGTAAATTCAACACTACATTTGAAAACAGTATTATGGCACCCAAAAATAAAAAAATAAAAATATACATGTATAGGTAGCAATAAGTAATAAAACTAAATAACATGAAGCAATATATAAATAGATTAAAAATGATGAAAAAGTTTACCTTTTGGGAGTGATCCCCCAATTACTGATAATGCTTCCTCAAGGTAATATCTAATATGCAAAGAACTACTCTTATAAAGTTCAGATTCTTCATCATTTGGAACATTCTCTATACATACTTTAGCAGCCTTGAAAAAGAAGAAAACTAAGTATCAAAACCATGAAATCACCATACCATCTAAAAACCAGCTTCACCAATAGAGAGGAATATAATTTATATACTTCAAATACGCCAATAAAACTGCAAGATAAATATGTTAAATTTGGTATCACAAAGGGTAAGTATAAGGAACTACAGAAACCCAGCTTTTTGTGAACCCACCAAATTGGAATACCTCTGATCATATAAGAACAAATAGAGAAGATCCTCCAATTGGATTTTTTACTCTCTACATTTTTAAAATTAGCAATAACTCAGTCATGATTATTCAATATAAATATTTTTATTGCCTCTCGTGTCTTTAGCGTATAGAATTTAATAGTTATCCTACATATCACCATACCTCATAAGCACATAGAAGGCCAAGATCTTCAAGGCAACATAAAATCATCAAATGATCACTGGACAGCCTATTCCTCAGCATCTCAATTTGAGTATTCATATCTTTGTCCTCCACTGAGACTGAATTTTGAAGATCAAGAAGAACAGCATCAAACTATACAAATAACAAGGATAGATAGTATTAGAACTGCAAAACAGAAGCTTGTTTGAAGGAAAGACAAAAAGATAAGGCTGACATCCATTAGTTTGGAATTTGTTTTATGGTTTTATATACTTTTTAGTTTCAATATTTTGTGCATGTGCTATGAGGGATGAATAATATACAGCTTCTTAGACAACCAACTTCAGTTAACAAGAGAGTTTAACCTCACACCCCACATTAGTTCAAGTCTTCAGGCCCTCGAAACTTAAATCTACTGTTTCAGTCCCATGTGGAATTGGGAAAAAAAACAGCATGTGGGAGAGTTTTGACATGGATTTGGATACTGCAAATTCCAGTGGAAAAAGAGATAATATATGGCCAATTTTCCTTTTGGGGGGTATTTGAGAAGAATATGATATTTTTGGGAAGAGATAATACATCCAATACACATTTACTTCTCTTCATGCAAGCAGAAAATATAATAAACAATATGCAGTCACCTTTGACCATGAGCAATCTAATTTTTTTTTCAACTCCAAATTTGAAGCCATTGATTGGTCATAAAACCTGCAGATCTCTTTTGCTGAAGGGATGAGGGCATCCAACTCTGCTTTGTTCTCAATCATATAAATCTGCAGAATATTTACCCATTATCGATCACAACAAAAAAAAAAAAAATATATATATATATATATATATATATATATATATCCTTGCCATGATCAAAATTTCCTCCAATGAAATTGAATTCACAAATACTACCTGGGAATCCAAAAGACTCTCTAGTTCTGAAATTTGCCCTTCAAAACCTTTCGTGGATGAAAAACCTAATGTGGGCATATTAGCTTTCGCAAAAGAATATATACATATAAAGTTGAAGTTCCAAGATGTTCTAGATTACTACTCTATAAGTACATAGGGAAATTACCACAGATATACACCATAGAATGAATAAATAAACAAAGGAGATGTAAGAAGCTTACCTTTCCTAATAACAGATGATGAAGTCAGTCCCAAGATCTTGGGCTTACTACCAGAGTTGTGATAGAATTCCTGAGAAGTTAAAGATAATAGTAGGTCTGACATAGTAATAAGGTAGCTTGGATAAATATATATATATATATATTATTCAATCAGAAGAGTGACAAGTACTTTGGGACCATAAAATTAAAATAATTGACTTGATTTTTGGGACAAAGGGTGTGTAATGAATTATAAAAGCAAGAAGAATACATCATGCCTAAAAAGCAGAGAAGTGAACTCACCTTCATAATTCTTGTATAAGGATGGTTACCAGTAGCACAATGGCATTCATCCAGTATCATTAAGTATACTGCATCCAGACTCAGGAAGGCTTTCCTTAGTGCATCCAATAAAATTTGAGGTGTCATAACCAAAATCT
>CM049929.1:24723600-25001100 GCA_027405835.1 Asclepias syriaca | reverse complement strand
TTTTACATAAAATTGTTTGTGATTTTGTATATTAAAATCTGTAATAAAAAATCACGATCAAGTATGTATTAATCGTGGACCATTTTTTGCCTGTAGTACAAAACATGCATGCCACAAAATTACTTGAATAAGAATCTGATTTTGACCATTTGCTTTAAGGAAAGCAAAACAAGGGCAGTGATAAATTAAGCCAATTTGCCCCTCATTCTTTAATTCTTGTGATTCTTTTAGTAACACCAATAATCACAACCATAGACAAACAAGATATATACACATAGAATTTATTAAAAAAAATTCTTTAAAAAATAATGTTACAATCTAATTCAAGATCAAATATCACAATCAGAGAGATAGATAAATTAGTAAAAAATTACAATTCCATAACAACACACATGTTTCAAAGAAAAAAAAAGTTGTAAATTTGTACAATAATTTGATTATATGTTCAATTTTTACTTATGAATAATTTGATGTATGATCATTGTACCCATGTCTTCCAATATAAAGATTTATGAGATTGAAGGATTAAGTAAGAGTTAAATTTTTCAAAAAATATTTAAAGTTAAAAAAAAAAAGTATTACATTTATATATTGTTATGTTGAAGGCATAGTCAATGGTATAGAGAATGAAAAATGAACAAGAAGTCTACACAAGATAGAAAAATAATGAAGTCAGAGGCACACAAAGATATATATATTAATATATATATATATATATTATATATATATGTGTGTGTGGTGTGTGTGTGTGTGTATTATAGGATGATGGGATATATGGGGCCTAAAGATTAATAGATAATGTCTACCTTGTCAATTCTCTACATTTGTTTTAAAGCCTAATATAGAGGAAGAACAAGATTTTCCAATTTCTATATATGTAATGATTTTGAGATTGAAATAAATTAAAAATTTATTGAGATTAAAATACATCATTTTGATATATATATAATATATATATATATATATTATATATATATTGTATCTATGTATGAGTATGAGAGAGAGAGAGAGAGGGAATGATGGTACTATGTTGTAATATATATGGAGGAAAAGAAAGGAATTTTGGGGGATTGGAATAGAATGGAATGGAATTTGTTGGTATTTGTTCATTATGCCACCTTCTCTAGAAAGACATACACACACTTACTTACATACATATCTTTATCAAATTCCACAAATATTTTCTTCCTTTTTTCCCCTTTCTCTCTCTACCCCCTCTCTCTCTCTCCTATCCCTTTATTTCTACGTGCTTTTCTTTCTCTCTCTTGTGATTCCATTCCTTGTTCAACTAAAAAAAAAAAAAAGAAACACTCCTTATTCCTTAGTCCTCCACAGCTGCCCCTCAGTCTCCTCGATCTTTGTCACCTTTTTTCCCCTATATAAATTCAAGATCTTCCCTCTTCCCTTCTTCAACATTATCTCTCTTCCCTCTTCCCAATTACTTCCTCTAACTACTTTCTCTCTCTATATCTCCAAGTAAGCATGCATCTTCCCAACCCTCCTTCTTCTCATCATTTTCATGCTATATATATAAGATGTAACATTTTTCCTATAAGTAATGTGATATCATAATAACTTATATATATATATATATATATGATATATGATTTTGTAAATAAATTTAGCTACTTTTAAATAAAATAAGTAATAATTTATTTAAAGAAATCTTGAATTTGAATTTCTAATATTATTATATTTGTTTAATTATATAGTAAAAAAACAATTGTGATTATTTAACTCATATATTTGTATATGTGTGCAGGAAGAATGAGCAGGCCAGGAGATTGGAACTGCAGGTCATGCCAGCACCTGAACTTTCAAAGAAGAGACTCGTGTCAAAGATGCGGGGAGCCGAGGCCAGGTGGCGGCAGCGGCGGCGATTACGGATCAAGTTTCATGGGAAGAAGTGGTGGCGGCGGCGGAGGCGGTAGTAATTCGCCATTTGGATTTTCATCAATATCTACTACTGGACCTGATGTTAGGCCTGGAGATTGGTATTGCACGTTCGGTGGTTGCGGTGCACATAACTTTGCTAGCCGTTCCAGCTGCTTTAAGTGCGGTGCACTTAAAGATGAAACCTCTGCTGCCTTTGACGCCGCCGATCACATGCCTCGTCCTAGAGGTTTAGGGTTCGGCTTCGGTGGTGGTAGTGGTGCCAGTCGCTCCGGTTGGAAATCCGGCGACTGGATTTGCAACAGGTAATTTTTAATAATATTCTGAATATAAATTGTCACACATTCTAAAAAAAATAAATTTTTATTAATAAATATATAAATTCAAATTTTACTCGACTTTTTAATATTATGTTCACTTTATATATATATATAATGGCAGGACGGGATGCAATGAGCACAATTTTGCGAGCAGGACAGAGTGTTTCAGATGCAGTGCGCCAAGGGAATCTGGCAGCAGGCCATCGTATTAATGAATTAATTAATATTCTTCATGGATTCTCCATTTTTGGTAATTCAATTATGTATTAGGGTTAATTATTACTATATATAGTAATTAGGGTTTTTTTTAATTTTTTTTTTATTTGGAATGAATATATATATATATATATATATATGTATATTTTAACAGGTCCCGAAATCTGAGAGAATCAAAAAAAGAACGAAAAAAGAAAAATGATGCTGATGGATGTCAGCAACGGTCTTCTTTCATTACGAAAATCCAAGCTGCCATTTCCAACTTTTTCCAGCTTTAATTTGATCTTCTTCTTTTTTATTTTCTTTTATTTTTAAAATTTTATTTTATACTTTTTGGAGCTTAAATTCATGATGTTCAAGTAGTACGATGTAGAGAGAGAGAAAGAGAGAAGAGAGAGTAAGAGAGAGGGAGCATTATCTCTCTTCTTGTTCTTGTTCTTGTGAGCTTCTTTATTATTCTATTCTAATAGTAGTAGTATTGATGATGATTAGGGCTAGCTTTTGTACTTCTGTTTGTCTCAATCTTCTTATTAATTAGTAATGCATGTGTTTTCAAAGAGTGCTTTTATAATATATGTTATTATTTATATCAATCTCTCTCTCTCTCTCTCTATATATATATATACATATATATATTTCGAGTTTTAATAATTCAACTTCAAATTTTTTTATTCTTCTCTTTTCCTTTCTCTTTCTCTTTCTCTTTCTCTCTCTATACATAATATATACATACAAACATAGTGGATTGCATTGCTTTAATTTACATGAGAGTGGTCCAAGGAACTTTGGTGACTTGATTTGAGATTAATTATTATTTGCAGTTTAAAACCCTAATGAGGCTGCTAAAGATGCTACTTTCATGAGGCCATATATATATATATATATATATATATATATATATATATATAACGTGATTTACATTATTACGAAACCTTACGATTAAAAGTTTAATTCTCACCAACTATTTATCTTTCATAAAAAAACCAGTACTTATGACAAAATAGATTGATTACTATTTTCTATCATGAATAGGCATGTTTTGATTTATTATAAGATTAAGTTTAATTTTTTTTTTTAAAAAAGGGTCATGAAAATTGCTGCTAATTTCTGCTTTTCAATTGGTAGTGTTCTTCACTTTTAAAAGTGGAGTTATACATACACATATATATATATATATATTATAAATGTATGGAATCAAGCTTTTCATAAAATCTGTGCCATAAGTGATTATTGGCTATTTTTGTTGACAGTTGCTTTAAGGTTTTAAGAAATTGTCAGAAATACATTTTTGACACTGAAAAAGAAAAGGAAAAGAGGGGATTTTTTTTATACGAATATTTTTATGGACTAATACACTATTAAAAGAATCTATCAATTCATATGTTTCTGAGTTGTAATAATTATTATCAAACGAATAATTAGTGTGGATTAAGGGAGCTAAGTAGACTTTAAAAAAAGTGAACATATAAACATAAACCTAAATACTTGTTAGGATTTAATAAAATCGGTGTAAATATTGGTGTTGCTATACTTATTTTAAACAAAAGATTTAAGTTGCTTTCAGCTTAAAATAATGATATCAATTCCTACGGGCATTCTTTTGTATAGATTCATTACCTGATTGTACATCTTTTTTCTCATTCATACTAATACATGAGTTGTGTTCTATCACACATAACACACATAAGGCAATAATGCAAAAACAACATGATAATGCAATAATGCAAAATTATATAATACACAAATCACTATTGCAAAAAAAAAAAATCTTTACTTAATTTTTCTTGTCAAAATTATCCCCTTTGTGGAAGGGACATTTTGGGAGGGATTAATCAATCAACTAGCTAGGCTTTGAATAAAAGTAAAATAAAAGAAAGAAAGAAAGAAAAGAACCCTTTACTTCACATTGGATTCCAAAGCTTTTGAGCTTATATGTATATATATATATATATATATATATATATATATATACTTTTTTTAGGGTTTCTCCCATTGACCTTAAAATCATATATAATTAGAGAAGAGGAGGATGGAGGTGGAGGGGCATGCTTAAGTAAAAGATTTATTGGTCAAAAAGTAACCACACATTCATTTGTGTGTCTCCTACTAGACTCCATTATTTAGCTTTTGCCAAGATTCTTGTCTTCCTTTAAGCGAGCTTTACAAACCCTCATGTGAGTTTGTTAATGATAGTCAACAACCTTATGCTATTATCTTGTCACAATGTTACCAAGGGTCCAACTTCTTGGAATTCTTGCTTAAAGAGTATATATATATTTCCTTTTAGAAATGCCATTTTCTCAAGCTGCTTGTCTATTTCTTTGTTACGAGTGTCTTCCACTAAACAACCTAAATTCTCAATATATATATATATATATATATATATATATATATATATATATATATATATATATATATATATATATATATATATATATATATATATATATAGTTTGTGTTGAGGTTTCAACCTAAGTTCTACATTTGAAAATAATATTAGAGTTGACTAGCATATAAGAATTCTACTAATTCCATTAGTATGAGATTTTTGAGTAGTTGTCCAAGAACAAAAATGTGAGGGTTTAGGGCCAAAGCGGACATAAGACAATATCATACTATATTAATGTGGAGTTAAGTGGTAGAAGTCCAATCAGTTTGAAAGGTTTTAGCTAGTTTAATATAATATATTCATTCATTAACTAATTTAGAAGAAATTTAAGAAAAAATACATATAAGAGGATATGATTAATTAGCAATTGCAAGACTTAATTACGTAAAAACAGAGTTATACATATGAAAAAGAAAAAGATAAATAATAAAGAGAATATTGAGAGATGAAGAATTAATGATTGCCATTTATGTTAGTACTATTATATCATTGCAAGGTTCTAAATTTCATGAAAAAACACAAAAAATAATGGTAGCACCACTCTTCATTCCCTTAGAAAGAATTGAAAATTGAATTGAATACAACTTACTTTAATCATGACAAAAAAATGTCAGATGGACCCTAAAAAATAAAGACAATATATATATATATATATTATATTCAATGAAGCTGGTCAAAATGAATTTTATTTTGACACACACCACAATCTACTAATTTGTTTGTAACTGTAATGGTCAATAATACCAAACATGCAAAAGTTAATATAAACCTATCTTTAGTGCCCACATACTAAAGAAACCAAAAAAAAAATAAAATGATTGCTTTTTCTATATCCCTTTAAAGAGTTTTTTTTAATAGTTTCACTTCTTTTGTAGGCAATATATATATTTTAGTAAGAAAGTGGGCAAGGCGGCCATGTCTTCTTCACAATGAATATATCTAAAAACAATATATATACAATGATGGCCTACTTAAAAAGAAGTATTAAGTGTTGATCTAAGTTGACAATTTGAGTATTTTTTATTTATTTATTTTTTTAAAAAGAATGAAGATTAATATGAATGCAAATTCTTAAATTATAGAAATTTAATGATATTGATTTTTTTTCTTTTAAGGTTTTCTACAACATTTTTATACACTTTCGATCAATTATATCGAGGGTACTAATGTTTTTGAGTACCTCCGAATCACAGAGGTTATAAATGTCTAGATTTATCTATTAATAAAATTTTTATTTCAGATCATTTCTTATTTGATGAGTATAATTTTTTTCCTTTATTTTTTTCTCCAGCCCACCCATGTTCTCTCAAACCCTGACCCGTCTGGTGTTGGATCACTCGCAACCCGAGCTCTTTATGTCCCAGTTGCTGACTTGCTAGCTAACAATTATATTATTGTCGACAAAAATTAAAAATTATACAATTATACGATTAGTTGGTAACAATTATATAATCGGTAATAAAAAAAGTCGTCGATAAAAATTAAAATTATATTATGGTCAATAAAAATTAAAATTATAATGTCGTGTATAAAAATTATATTGTTATTGATAAAAATAAAAATTATAGTGTCGTGAATAAAAGTTGTATTGTTGATAATTTTATTTTATCGTGGATAAAAATTAAAATAATACTGTCGTAATAAAAATTATATCATGTAATATATCGTAATAACTTAAATATATGTAATTTTATCTAATTACCTAAAAAAAATCTGTAATAATAAAATCTGAAAATCAGACAAACGACAAAAATAAATGATATACTCAAATTTCAACTCAAAAAAAAAAAATAAAAAAAAAAATATATATATATATATATTTATTTATTATTTATTTATTTTTGTTGAACTATTTTGAGTGGTTAGAAATTTCTATGCAATAGTCCTGGATTTCAGTTACATGTTCAAATCTAATCAAGAATCCATTATTAATAGTAGCGGAGAATTCATTACAGTAGAATTTGTAGGAGGTATAGGGTTTAAGGTACTAGGAAAAAGTTTCATCTTCAAGAAAATATTGCTATTATGTAAATACGGCGAATCTAATAAATTTAATTCAAGTAAAATTTTGTATATATATTTCCATTTTATGCGATGTTTTGATTGTAGTGCTTTGAAAGTGAAAAACATATTTGTGTGAAGATTATATATTTGACGCGAAAATTTTTGATGTTTTTTATTTTATTTATTTCTTAGGTTTATACATATAGAGAGAGAAAGTTTTCTGGAAGATGTAATGCTATGAGTCAAAATTGAATTGAATTTTTGAATATCAGATTTACAGGTTTTTTGAATTTGAGATTGCATAAATCAATCAACCGATGAATTCTAAATTTGAAATACAGACATACAGAGGAAATGCAGACATACAGATACAGTGCCCTGCAGCGGTCTTAAATGCTGATCTACAGGCCAGAGGATTTTTGGGGGAGTCTAATTGTAATCATAGTGAGTTTACCTGATTTTCATCTCTGTATTTCTTCTCTGCAGATTTTGTAATTTTCATCTCTCATTTTACTAGCAGATTTTGTTACTTCTGATGCTATCAGAAATGGTTGCAAGCCTTGTAATTGTAAGAAGACCAAGTGTTTGAAGCTGTATGTAAAATGTTTGTTTTGGTTGTTGGAACTTACACTACATTAATTCATTCATTCATTCATTACCTTATATTTGTTTGTAGCTACTGTAAATGCTTTGCTGCACAAAGTTATTGTTCTGATTCTTGTGCTTGCAAAGACTGCTTCAACAAACCTGAATACAACGACTCTGTTCTTGGGGCAACTCAAGAAGCTCTCTCTCGAAATTCAGAAGCATTTATTTCAAAAATCATTAAATCTCCAGCTACATCAGCAAGACATAGAAAGGATGCAATTGCAAGAAATCTAAATGTACACAACGGTATTGTGAATGCTATCAGGTGAATTCTTAATTCTAATTATTATTATTATTATTATTATTATTATTATTATTCAAGTTTATAAGGGGCATAATCATCTCTGCTTAGATATATATATATATATATTATATATTATATATATATATATATATATATGCCGGTATTGGGTGTTGCGATAATTGTCGTTGCCGTGGATGCAAGAATGTTCATGTATATATATATATATATATATGCCGGTATTGGGTGTTGCGATAATTGTCGTTGCCGTGGATGCAAGAATGTTCATGGACGAAATGAAGGTATCATCATGTTTATTTAAATGTTTTGTTTTTATTTTTGTATGTATATTAATTTTTCTTGATATATATATATATATATATATATAGATTTTGTTTCAGTTCATCATGGTGAACCTTCTCATCCTCATCCTCATCCTCAGCTTTCAATCCCGTATTCAAAGTAAGCCTTTTACTTTCTTTACTTTCTTGGTGTTGTTACTTCATGTTTAATACTTTTAACCTACCTTCTTCTAGCCAAGGAGAAACTGTACAAAACTTTGGAGTTCCTCTTATTCAACCCTCAGTTGTCAACAACTATGATCCACTAAATTAGGAAAATACCAATTTTCTTACTTGATGTAATCAGATTTTAGTAGATGTTGAAGATGACAACTATGATCCACTGAATGAGGAAAATACCAATTTCCTTGGTGTAATTGGATTTTAGCAGATGATTGGATTTTAGCAAATGATGAAGATGATTGGATTTTAGTAGATGATGAAGATGGATAGCTATATTAAAGGTAAAAAATTGGATTTTAGTAGATGATGAAGATGGATAGCTATATTAAAGGTAAAAAAATAAAGTCTACGTCATTATTTATTTTTTAGTTTTTTCTTTACAAATTTTAAAAAAATACTTAGCTATTACGTCTCGAACTCACGACCAGTCAAGGTATTTATCATCTGAACAACACCAACTTTTGATGTTATTATTATTGAGTTAGAAATAAAAATACACAACATTTTTTTTTTTTTTTTGGTTTTGTTTTATTTTTTTGGTGGGGGATGGTCAAAAGAAGATCCATCATCAAGTTTCAATGTTCTTACAAGCCACTGGCAAACTTGAGCTATTTCTTCAGGTATATGGTAGTGTCCAAGCCTGCATTTTCAAATAACACAAGAAAAAATTCAAGCTTTTTGTATGTAAAAAATATATATATATATATATATATAAAAGAAAAGCAATTGGAATAAGTAGTAGTACCCTTCATATGGTGTGAAAATTAGGTTGTGAAATCCAGTAGAATGTAGTAATTGTGCAGCTTTCTCTCCATGTCTATATGCCACCATATCATCCCCTGCAAGAATTCAGCACCATTCCAATTAGAAAAAGAAACATCTCATGATCAATCAAAAACAGCTCAAAATAACTTTCTTACTAGAAAAAAGAAATTAAAAAAAAAAAAAAAGAGTTCATAATTAATTACCAGATCCATGACAGAGTAAAATAGGCAACGATGCTGCACGTCTTGAGGCTTCAACAGACTCTTCCATACGTTTCTTCATGATCCTAAAAAAAATAAAAGCTACTAAGTAAGTAGAACAAAGTTCCGAAATCTATCGATTTCTTTTAAGAAAAAGTAGTCAAAACAGATTTTGATGATATGATAATAGGATGAAATGTACCCTGAACAAGGAAGCCAGCCACTGAGAGAAACAACAGACTGGATGTTAACTTGGTAAAAATTTCCATTCCCATATTGACGAAGAGCATGACAAGTGGCAGAATAAAGCGCCGTAGCAGCCCCCATGCTGAATCCCCCGATACCAAGTTTAACTGTACAATACAACCATGTTTATATTATGCTTCTATTGCCTTGTCGGCCTTTCTGTGTTATGCTCTAAGGGACGAAGGGATTCAAGAAAGTGGAAACATGCTGCATAACTCCCTCAACAACTTTATATATATAATATATGTGGCCGTTACATTCGTCAACATGTTCAGAAACATACCATCACAAGGTTCAGTCGACAAGAGATTGGCGACATGTGCAGCTGAAACATCTAAACCCTCCTGATCTTCATCAGCATCTTCAGAAATATCTTTGGCATCAAACCCTGATGACACAAGAAAACAAAACAAAGAATTCAATTTGAAATTCTAGAATGCTCATACATACAAAACCAAATCCAAGTTCCTCACAGGCAGTACAAGAGAATCCACCAAAAGCGGCCACCGGGCGAACAGGAGCAGTTGGGCAAATCCACTTTATCTACATAATCAAAACATGTGATTAACAAACATCTTACAAATGAATACCTGTCTCATAATAACATTCAAAGAAAAAAAAAACTCTTACATTTGGAAGAGGAAGAGCTTCAAGAATCTGTGACCAGCTGAAAATCCAGAGTAAAATGAATCAGTTCAAACATTTATATACAGCTTATGGACAACACTCAATTTGAGAAGGGGCCTAGAAGAAAGATGACATGAATCATATCAAATTGGAGCTTTTCCTTCATCTATAAAGAGAATTTTATAATCCTTTGGAATAGAAATTCAATAAGAATTGAACAATTAGGTATACTTTCTGAAATGACAAACACAGTGGTCCCCTGTTCCATAAAAAAAAAAAAATTTCCTTTTAGGTTATGGTGTAGGTTAATGCAATCCAAGTAAAACAATCAAAATCAAATCTTCAAGAAATGCCAAAAGAAACAAGTTCATATCACTCTTACAAGAATAATGCATCACAATGCACAAAAGGGATCAAATTCAAGAAAGAAGCTAAAATCTGAGTTAGAAAGCAGAATCCATACATTATATATGTATGTATATTAAGATCATGATATAATAATATTGTTTGCAGCAAGCAACTTCTACTGGTACCTTGAGCCATTGTCACCAAGGCCATGGAGCCAAACTATAGTTGCTTTATGTATCCCTCTTGGCCTGACAACATGAGTTCTTCCAAATTCGGGTGTTCTCATTGTTTGGCTACCTAAATCAAAGAAAGCAAACAAAATTGTAAAAAGAGATTACTTTTTTTTTTGAAATTGAAAAATAATTACTGATAGTTTATATTATAAAATGGTTTGTGAAAGGTATCTTTAGGGAGAAAAAAGAAAAAAAAAACTAACCAGAACGTACGCTAGAGCTACCAAAGCTCATATTTGCAAGTACTAAAGAACCCAAAAATGACAAACCCTTAATTTTATTTTTCTTTTTTTTGCAGTAAATGCAAAACAGCTCCTGCAATGTGCAGCAGAATCGAAACTCAAGCATTTGAATTTATAGATATTTAGAAGGTGAAAAAGGAATATAGCCAGCATATATGCTTCCTTATTCTTACCATGCAAACCAAATTACACAAAATGGGAAAAGAAAAAGCAAAGACCTTTATGAGCAAAGAATCCAAAAAGATCAAAGATTACCAAATCAAAATATCAGAAACCATAGTAGAGAATGTCAACATATATGAAGAAGGGCAAAAAAACCCTTTTCTTTAAACGAATAAATAATTCATAAAACACATCAAAATTACGGTACCCATTAAACACTTTGTTGAAGATGAACAAGGAAGTGGAGTTTATGCTTTTTTTTTTTTCAGTACCAACCTGGTTGGACTTGAGCGGTTCAACTTCAAGAGAGCTGCGAAAAACCAAAAGTAAATTAAACTTTTCATTACTTCTTCTGTACCGACCTACCTATTCTTTTTAGTACTTTTCCATGTAACATTATTACATTTTAAATTAACTCATAGTAAATCATATTTATAATGTAAGCAAAATATAGTGTAAAAAAGTGTACTGTAATGCACCAAAGTTAGTATTTGGTTATGCAGCCATGAAAAATACTTTCAAAGTAAAATCACATTTTATCAACCTTGAAAAAAAAGAAAAAATTTGAAATTCTTATTTCTTCTTTAATTTATAACTTTTATAAAATCATACTAACAATTGAGTTATTTTTTATGATTAAGTTTTAAATATAGAGATTTTTAGAAGAATTTTAACTTCGAAACTTAAAAGAATATATTCACATCAATAAATATATATATATATATGGGAGTGAATGTTGTCATGAAGACAAAAATGGGAGGAGGTGGAGAAGTAGGGTATTGTTTTTTCAAAGGACATAAAAATGATGATTCCAAATTCTCGTGCATGCTTCACAACTCAAAAGTTGCATATTCCAAGTTTTGTTTTGTTTTGTTATAAAAGAAGACAAATTGTTCTAATTCTTAGATATCTTTTCATTTTTATGACAACATATGTTGTACCAAATTACACACAAATACACACACACACACCACACACACACACACACATATATATATATATATATTAATATATATATATATATATATATATATTATTCACTATTCGAATATGGACAAAAAGTGAAAAATAAAGGAAAAATAATAATGTGTGGAAGCATAAAATAAGATTTTAAATTTGATATGTATATATAATTCAAATAATTTGAATGCATAACTAATAATGATCAATAAGGTCATTGTTATTGATCTCATCCTCCATAATCATCATCATCTTCTTCATCAATAAATTAGCCTTTTCTCTAGCTTTAACAGAACCTCTCACAGAAAGATCAGCAACAACAGAAGATAATAATTCAGGAAACTTAACTAAAGCATCACTCAAACATTTCTCACTTTCATCAAAAACTCTAACTAATATTTCAGCAGCACTCTCTTTACTCATCATACTTGTTCTTTTCAAAACTTCCAACATTAACACAACAATCTCATCATTTTTTTTCATCAATTCAGATAAACCCTCTTCAAATCTTGCAAGAGAACACAGTATGCCAAGTGCAGTTCCTCCAAGATCTTGATCATCCTCACAGTTTTTAACTAGTTGGATTAGTAATGGAATTGCCCCTGATCTTACAGCCAGAGTGCAATTCCCCTGAAAATGCACAAGTTCTGATAAGGTTGTAAGAAGGTGATGATGAGAAGCTGGAGTTTTTCTTGATTGTTGTCTGGAGATGGCTGAGATTAGGATTTGAATGGTTCCGAATACTCCGAATTTCGCCTTGTTTTTGTCTAGCATTGCTAGGCTGCAAAGAAGGGAAGCTGCTAACTTGGTAGATTCATTAGGAGAATAATTAGAATTAGTAATTAGATGTAGAATGTTTCTGATTAGGGAAGAATTGGCTAGAGATTGCTTGAGGTTAGGATTAAGGGAGAGGTTGAAGAGGATAGATAATGCCATAGTTGATTCAGATGATTTTGTGAGGGAAATAAGAATGGGAATTGCATTCTGGGCTACTAAATTTCTGTGTTGAGGGCTGATTTTTGTGATGGTTATTAAGGTTTGGAGAGCTTTTTGTCGATCATCAGGCTGGGAGTTTGGTGATTGAAGATCTGCAAGACATTCTGCAATGGTTTCACGAAGCCTACCAGTACCAGATGACATTTTAGCAGTAGTAGTGATATGGGAAGTGAACTTAGATATACATATAGGAGTTGACAAAGAAATCGGGTATAGTTTCTTGTAATCTAAGAACCAGCAGGCATTCTTTATTGTTAGGTCGATATTAACAGAGTTTACAGAATAATCGGCAAGAAATGAGAGCACCATATCACATAGTACTCTACAATTCCAACACAAAAAGACAGCAAATTAATTGTTCTACTTAGAAAAGTATTACAAAAATAATAACAATGTTTTGTCATGTTGAGTAAAATCAAGATGTTATCAAATTTGAATAGTGTGTACTTTTGACTGATAAAACAGATGTGATGAGTAAAGAAGATTAACCGGAAATAACTGTTCATCAAATTAAGATTACCCTACAACATTTTAAGTAAAAATTAACGAGTTTGCACAATATGCCAGGTACGAAAACATCTCTTCTTTTCTTTTCTTTTTAAAATAAAACATACACCGAATAAAATACCATGGCCACTGTCCCATAACGTGCAGACGCTGCTAACGCTAAATGGGGGAATTGGGCAAGAGACTCAGTTGTCTAGTAGTAGAATCTTCTTACAAGTTTTGGTTATAATGCAATAATGCACACTCTTAATCGCGTCCAGAATCTGGAGATCCGTCACCGTAGGAAACAAGGCCTGTCCTACCAGGAGGACTTGTGGAACTAGACTTCTCCCTGCTAACACGCCTAGGGAATTGTGGAGATTGTGAGCCAGGGGGTGATACTGATTTTGAGGGACTCCTACTCCTTGAAGGTGATGGTGACCGCCGCCTCTCAACGCGTGGCGATGCAGCAGCATATCTTCCCACAGGACTCCGGCTACGGCTACGGCTACGGCTCCGGCTATAACGACGACGGTATCGTATTGGACTACGTGATATGCTGCGGCTGCGGCTCCGACTCCTCCTGCCTCTATATCTGGAATAAAAGTACTTGAAGATGAGAACATGTAAAAGAGTATAATGTTCCAAAGAAACATGTTTTGCTTCCTTTTTCTTGTCTCCATGAATTTCCAGAACAAATAAACAAAAGATAAATTGATAAATATATGTAAAAATACTAAAATACTTAATAGAAGTAATAACGCACCTCGGAGGAGTTCTTCCTCTTGGAGGGCTCCGGTATCGCCTTGGAGATCTCCTGTAACTTGAGTATCTATCATGAATTAAAACACAAGTAAATTAACCAAAAGTTACACATCGTCAAAACTCCAAAGAGGATTGTACATTTGGGAAAACCTCTCACCTGTCACGACCACCATACCGGTATGACCTTATGGGTGACCTATCCGGAGAACGACTTCTATATCGTCTTACATAGGAGTAACGCTCACTAAAGCCCCTTCCCCTCCTAATACGCTTGGGGGATCCATCTGCTGAGGGACTTCTTGAAGAGCTCCTACCACGGTCAGAAATAGGAGATTTGGCTCGCCTGCTCACCCGAGGACTCCTTGAATAGCTCCTACGGTTACTTCTGCTAGGTGCCTGAACTGGACTCCGGCTAGGGCTTCTCCTTGAAGGGGGGGCTCTACCAGAGCTCCTACTTACACTCCTCCGTGCTGACCGAACTGGGCTTCTACTTCTGCTTAAGCTCTTCCAAACAGATCGAGATGGACTTCTACTTGCTGATTTCCATGACCTTCTGGGTGAGGTTATAGGAGGACTTTGAACAGATTTTCCTCTCGGAGGAGAAGCTGAAGGACTCCTGCTATTTTGAGATCTGTTTCTCACTCTAGGGCTCACACTAACACTTCGTGTACTATTTTCCCTAACTGGACTTATACTGATACTTCTAGCAGGGGTAAAAATCCTGCTCCGTTCTGATAGACGCTCTGGGCTTCGGCTTACACTTCGACTCCTGCTTACACTCCTAGTGGGGCTAACAACAGGACTTCTGTTTCGGTTCCTCTTGGGGCTGATGCTCATGCTCTTGCGCATGGCTCTTCTAGGACTTAAGCTTCGGCTCCTGCTCATTTTAACTTCAATAAAATGCCAGAACTAGAAAAACCAGTATTGCATTAAAGAACAAGTGATATGTGAGAAAAACTGAAAGTGAACCTAGACTTGGAAGTGTGGTCATCAACGACAGTAGGTTGCCCATCAGAATTCTTCTGGTATCTACTCCCACCAATGCCATTGCTCTGAGGTTCTCCATTTTCTTTAGGGAATTCACCCTCTTCCTTCTCAAAGATATCTACTGATTCACTCTTTTTGGCATGAACAGAGGCTGGTTCTCCATCTTCAACTGATGGAGATTGATTTCGATCTTGAAATATTAAGAATAAATATCAAACAAATTTGAATAATGAAACATGCACTACATTTTAGCCAACTTTGGCAGGGAAGAAAAATCCAGTTATTACTCATCAACTCATGTATTAAATTCTGTCTGCTTACATAAAAATGATGGGGAAAAGAATGCTAGTCAAAACATTGAGCTGCCAAGTTAAAATCCTAAAAGGTATTAGTGATCTAGAAACAAAACATAACAAAGAAGCTACACTTGCATACCAACAAGAACGCACTCTACATGCCAAAATGAATAAACATAAAGAAAAGATTGAACTTACCCAAGATTTTGTGTTTCCTATTTAACTCATAATCCTCACCTATTTTTATATATAATATTTGCCAATGTCATTAATGTTATACTCAAGACAAACAAAACAAAAATGAAAGTGAAAGTATTTTGAGCTAATCAACTAAAAATCCTTAGAAAAGGTATTAGTTGTCTAATCCACAAATTTAGAAGCAAAACATAAAGAAGCAGCTACAGTTGCACAGTAACATGTGTGCACGCAATAAACACCAAAATGAATAAACAAAAATACAAAGCATAACTTACCCAAGATTTTGGGTTTCCTATTTGGCACTTGAGCCTCACCATTTTTATCTTCAGAGCCCTTTTTGCTGCCACCTTCACTCTCTGAAGGACTATCTGATGTCCTGTAAAGAGTAGAAATGCAAAGAAATCAGCCCACAAAAAACATGCTGAGATTCTCAAAAGAGGAAGCAGTCCAAGAAACATCTGCTTAGAACATGACAAATTATTTTTGCAGGCAATCAAAAGACAGTAAATAGAGAGATACAAAAGAACCACAACTTCAAATTGAAGAAAAACAATAGGCAACCTTCTTGATTTGCGTTTAGCTTTCTTGTCACGTCTCTTCCGCTTTCTTTCACGTCTTCTGTCCCTCTTCATACGTCTGTGTTTGTCTCTCTTAGATCTCTTCCTCTTCCTATGTTTATCATCATCAGTTGAAGAGCTAACCTCAGTTGATGAGGACTCTGAAGTTTCAGAATCACTATCCGATTCAGAAGATTCTGTATCATCATCTGATGAACTATCTGATTCAGATGTGTAATATTTGCGTCTCTTTTTCCTTCTTTGTTTCAAGGACTTCTTATGCTTTCCCTTACCAAGCTTCAATTTATGAAGTCTTCTTTTATCTTTATCTGCATATGCAAAAAACAATGAATCAGTACACCAACTTTTCAACTAGAAGAAAAAAAAATATAGATTTCAACTTAATTTTATGCAAACAACAATCATGAGAATGATATCAATCTTACCACCAAGCACACCACAATTAACTATCTTCACTGTTACAGAAGGTCTACCATCTTCACCACCCACATTTTCAATCTTCTTCAGAACATCATGACCATGCACAAGTTTCCCAAACACAACACATTTCCTATTGAATGAATGTCAAAATGAATTTACGACCAAGACAGTAAAAAGTACTACAATAATAAAAGATGGAATACTGCAACCATGCAAGATTTAAGAGACGCCCTTTGACCAGGTGTGAGGCACAAATATAAATCATAAAAGACAGAAAGGACAAAAAAAGGGAAAAGAAATACAAACTTATCAAGATGATGATCAGCTTTAAATGTTACAAGGAACAAGGAGCCACGCTCGTCACGATCAGTAATTGCCATTGACAGAAGACCAGGCCCATCATGCTTCAGCATGGGAGATTCGTCTGAAACACAAATTCAATTGGTTTAACATTTGAGCCAAAAAAAACCAATACAGATGCCTAATATGTGTATCCCCCAAACAACAGAAAACAGATAGGTACATTACAATCTTCAATAAACCATTTGCAACCTGAAGAGCAGAAGCTCAGAGAATGATTTTCACATGGGACCACCAGAAACAACAATTGGAAAATTTAGCCACCAAGCATACAAGATTATGTATTTGGAAAGAAAATTGCATTTGAACCATACACAGATGACAAACCTTAAAAATCAATTTCTTAGAACAACAAAACATGAGATTGTAAAGACAACAGCAAAAGAGATCTGACTGACAGTGGAATGAATTGCTATACACATCCTTAAAAGAGGCAAAAGAAAAAGGGTATTGCAGTAAAAATCCTCCCACTGATTATCTAGTGAAGGGACCAAATTTGGCAAAACACTAGGAAAAGAAAATCAAAACCAGCATTAAAAAAAATGAATAGGCAGGGAACAGAAAAGCGAAATATCATGTTCAAGGTCATGATAAAGAAGGGTCCAAAATATTAGATTGATGAAAGCATGTAAATATAGAAAGACTGATGGAAGTGTAGGCACATCCAATACTTGTACAATGGTGGAGAATAGGTGGAGAATATATCATGCATGAAGGACATCATAAATAAGAAAATTTGCATTCCATCTAAATCCAGGACAAATGCAACTGCAAATACCCATCATCCTGAAACAGCAGCAACAAAATACCAAGAAATGTTTTTTCAATTTTCCCTCTCATAACATATCTGAAGGTCAAAGCCAAACAATATATACATGCTGCCATAACATTTATTTTCCCTACCATTGTAAGAGAGAAAAGAATTGTCCAATATCATTTGATTGAAGCTCCCATGCAGCGAGAATAACATCAAAGTCAGGCCCCACCTTCACAGGCAATGAAAAAGCAAAACCATTTGCTTTCAAGACACAAATGATTTGTGGAAAAAGAATGTACCAGAAATGTTTGAAATGAACTCATTAACTAATTGATTCACATTTCATGAGAAAAGCAGAAACATACGACATTAATTAAGAAATTTGTTGTCAAGATATCCCAAATCACACCATTAAATGACACTAAAGAACAAGCTATTCTCACCTGGAAATTCATCACCATATATGCTTTCTCCATAATTACCTGTAAAAATTAAAGAAAATTATTAAGCAATGGAGAGGAATAATATAGAAAACTGTCTATAGTAGACAGCATAAGTTATGAGATATGGAAATTAAAGATAATATGCATTTGAATAAAAAGAAAAACCTCAAGTAGTTCAATGCAAGCGACAGATGGGTATAGCACAAAAAGACTCTGTTCCAGTGAAGCAAGCCCATGGTATCCCATGAATCTTAGTAAATGTATCTTTTGTAAAGCCACAAAGTGATAAATCAGACTCAAACTGAGTAAATTCGAACATGACTCAACTCAAAATTAAAAGCTTAACTGAAGTTTGTTTCAGTACCTAGAGCTTAACTCAACAAATAAATCCGAGTTATTCAAGCTCACTCAACTAAACTCAAAGATTAATTTATTTGATCTGTCCCCAATTCTATTATATTTGAACTAACTTGGGTTCAAACTCAACTTGTAAAAACATATAAAAATTTTAACAATTTTCTAATAAAATAAATAATGAAGCTTGATTTGGATCAAAAGCACTTAATGTCAAGTATTGAACTATTTGAATTCAGCTCACTCAAATATTCAAGTAGCTCTAGGAATTCTATGTTCCTTGCTTCTAGAACAAGTAACTAGCAAGCAGTGGTTTAACCATGAGGCATGCTTCTACAAATCCTACATATGCGCAAAAACCGATATTAACAAAAAGCCTTATGGTATACAAGTACAACAAATTTTTCAAACATGATAACATGGCCAAATACTAGAAGGAGTATAAGATCAAGAATTACAAGCATCTTATTCTGTAGTTATTTCCATCAGTGCAAATAGAAAACCCACCCATTGAAAGTAAAACAGAAAATTATTGTGAAGAAAGACCTACCATCTCGCCTAAGCAAATCGCCAGCCTGAAAAATGAAGCAAATAGATCCCATTAAATAAACCAAATGCTTTTGTGCAGAATATATATAGGATAAACAAATAAAGGTTCAAAATGCCAAATTTTGGTAAGTGTTAAAAACAAACTAAATACAACCTTAAAACTAACATCACTAGAAAAGCAGTCGAGATCATCAAACCTGTCTCCTACAGCATAAACACAGATAACTGACTAAAAGACCAACCATTCTATGCCCTTTTAACTTAAAAACTAGGGCAAAGAAACTGGAACTCCTTCAAAACCCAAAAGAAGTAAATGAAGCACATACCTTAGCCATGGATCCTTTAAAAATGCAGTGAAAAAATGTTCCTTTGTAGTGAAGAGGTTTTCCGGTCTTTGGACTTTCACCTTTCTCCCCTGGAAAAATCAGTAAGCAAAATCATATTCTAGCAAAGATTCAAGTAAAATAATTGAGTTGTGCTTCAACTAAAATATGCCTGAGAAATGGATTTAACTGTGGATTCCTCAAATTAGGCGCTAAAACTCACAGATACTTCTTTCGGTATTGACTTTGTGAAATATTTCATCCACTATATCACCTCATAAAAATGTATAACAAATAAAGATTTACCACAGAAGGAAAAAAGAAAAGAAAAAAAGACATCTCAGCTACAGAACAGAACAGGAAAAGTAAATGAGGTTGACAAAACAGGAAAAGACTTCAAGCACCAGTCAATTGAATCATTACCATAACCTTATTTAACAGTCGAACACATGTAGAATTCTCGCATAGAACTACTTGTAGGGAAAATTTCAAAAGTTTGAACACCATCATTTATCATGCCCCACATTGAGTGCTTTTGAATTATATGAACAAATTGTGAGGTTTATTTCTACAAATAACAATACCTGTACAAAGTGCACGAAAATTCTCTGCAGTCCATGGAGCAACATCAGTAAAAAGCTGAAATGCAAGGTTATATATTAGTTAGCACAAATACTCGACATAATTGAGAAAGAAGAAAATAAAAGTGAATATTGTTACCAAAGGAAAATTTTCACTAGATGATCATTCTATATCCTTAAACCCCGTGTTACCTCAAAAATCATTCTCTCAAGAGGATCTCCATCAATCGACACGTCCAAGAAAACCAATAACTTGTTCTTACTCATCGGTAGAGAATTTTTAGCTCACAAAGATATCCTCCAAGCACTACTCCCCCTATCAACAAAAGAATTAAAACCACCTGCATTTATCAGAGTAATACGATTAGTGAAGTTAGCATCTCAAAAGTCACGTATAAAACAGACTGCCAATTTTGGTTAATAGTTAAGCTATGTATGAAAATTCAGATACTAGATGAAGCACCAACTTCTTCAATAACAAATTGAGCTGCACAAGATATTTTCCACAAACCAATGAATCAGGGATAATCGACCCCAAGTACTATACAAAGCAGACAAATGAATTCAGGCACAAAACATCTATACTCTTTCTTGCCAATGGATCAGTCAAAAAATGGGCAAGAAACACCATACAAATGAAGCACTTGATGATAATCAAGTGGACGACCAACAGTACAACAGAATCCAAACTCAGAAATGCTCAGTAAAATCTATTCAAAAAACATACATATAATTTTAGATAAATCCCACAATCGCTGATAATTAGCTCACCTGTTTTTATCCACAGTTACTATTTTACTAAGCTTGGTGTATACCTGATAAATATTACATGCACAATCATTTATTTTCCAGAGAAATAAATGATAGTAAATATATCAATTTGAAGAGCCTAAATCAGAAATATTAAACTTAAAACCCTAAAAAACTTCAAATTAATAATAATCTGTAAATTAACTGAGATAAAATCCCAAATCTCCTGGAAAAAATAAATAAACAAAGAGCAGCTGCACAAATCCGACCAGCCACTGCCAAATTTGTTATAGGAGAGCTCTGGGGAACCGATGAATACCACGGGTATACTAACCTGCAAGACGGTGGAGCTGAAAGAGCTGCTCCTCCACAGAAAACGGTGACGATTGAAGAGAGAGGGAAAGAGAGAACCAGTGAGATTAAAGAGAGAGAAAAAACCTAGCCGTGGTTGGAAACTTATAGACAGCCTAGTTACTTCCACTGCATCATTTTTAGTGACGGAATTAGCCCTCTATTTCCTCCGAAATTACTTTTGTATCCTTCTTGACAAATTTTCTTTAAAGAATAATATTGAATTTAGTTTCCAACAGTATTCTTGACTTTGTTTTTATTAAGCCCCTAGAATATAATATATTCATATTTTAAGTCCTTCTACAAATTGTTGAAAAATTGAAATTAATACAAAGAACGATAAAGAAGATGAATGAAATGAAATTACAATAATACCCTTTAAAAATATCAAAATTACAACTTATATCTTCATATATAAATATATATATATATATATATATATATATATATATAATATATACAAAAACAAAACATAGGAAGGAAATAGATGATTTATTAATTGTCTTCTTTCTTCTTGAAGGGCATCCCTTGATTAGCTATGACACAAGCATTGCTACCTCATTTTTTAATACATAAAATTCCAAGAACAAAGTTCTTATCTCCTCAAAATCACAATATGACAAGAAAGAAAAAAAAAACCCAAAAACAATAAATAGGAGGAAAATTAACAAAAAAAAGAAAAAAAAAAAAACCCATTCTACATTTTTTCCACCCACCAAATTTCTTGTTATTTCAATCACAACTAATTCTTTCTTTATGTCATCTCAATTTGAGCTTTATTCTTCGGTGCTCCAAGTTCAAGATCATTAACAGAAAACCTAGAATTCTCCATTCTTTCACCTTGTCCCCATATTGCATAAGCTTCTTCACCATGAGCAGCTTCATCACCAATCTCCATATCCTCTTCAGTCATTCTCAATGGCACAAAAAGTCTCACCAAAAGACATATTAAGCTCGTCATAACAACATTAAGCACAACAATAAACAGAATCCCAATAAGTTGTAACCCTATTTGTCTGAACCCATCTCTAACCATTCCCGTATGGAAACCGTAGAATAAACCCATGTAAGATCCGTACTTTGCATAAAATAAGTAACATAATCTAGGGTTTGCGAATAAACCCGTTAGAATTCCTCCAAGACTTCCTGCTATGGCGTGGGTGTGAAAAACTGCCATTGTATCGTCAACTTTTTGAAGTAGTTCGGATTTTTTGTGCACTACCATCATAGTGAACCAAGGAATAGCTCCTGAGCATATTCCCATTACTATTGCAGCCCATCCTTGTACAAGACCTGTGTCAATGTGGTGTAATGAGATACATATGCATATATATAATGTTAACTTCACATTATTATATACCATTATTATATTATATCAATATTTTGTCTAGTATTACTATTAGTATAATAAAAAATGTAATGGGAAATTGGTTGACGGAAATTAGGGAGAGGAAAAACGTACCGGCAGCCGGAGTAATGCAAACTAAGCCGGTGATCATGCCTTGAACAGCACCAATAACAGAAGGTTTTCCAAAAAAGACAACGTCAAGAATAAGCCATGTTAACAAACTAGTAGCTGCGCAGACATGGGTGTTTAAAGCAGCTAAAGAAGCGTCAATACTGGCAGCATAAGGATCTCCGCCATTGAAACCGGTCCAACCCATCCATAGTAGTCCGGCGCCGGCTAACATTAGTAATATATTGTTTGGTGGAAAGCTTTGTCTATCCTTCGTCAAACGTGGTCCAACCTGCATGATTTTTTTACTATTACTTCATCTTCATTGCAATACACATATTCATATACTAAGAACAATCCAAATCAGGCCTACGGATTGTAATTAGAAATACATATGTTCTTTGGAATTTGGAACAAATGATCATATGTATATATATATATATATGTGTAAGAGTTAGTTAGAGATGTACCCAATATGCTGCAGTGAAACCAGCAACACCAGAAGACAAATGAATAACATAACCACCGGAATAGTCCATCATTCCGGCAACAGCAAGCCAACCATTAACGGACCAAATAGTATAAGCACCAATGGTATAAGAAAACGTTAACCAAAGAGGAACAAATAACATCCAAGCATAAAAATTCATTCTCCCCAACAGCGCTCCAGCGATCAGAACCAAAGTAATAGCAGCGAACACGAATTGAAAAAACACCATCGTCGCGTTCGGAAACTTGCCGGAAAACGCAGCTCCGAGCAAATACTTCTGTTCTAGCGCTACATTCACTTTTCCCCAAATCGGAATCATTTGTTCTCCGAATGACATTTGGTATCCCCAACATACCCAACATACAAGTACGCAAGCGAAGGCGTATAGAACCATGAATGCCGAATTCACTGCCCATTTCTTCTTCACTGCACCGCCGTACAGAATAATTAATCCAGGTATGGTTTGTAGACCTACTAGGGTTGCTGCTGTGAGTTGCCATGCGTTGTCGCCTTTGTTCATCCAATCTGGATTTGCATCGTCTGGTTTCAAATTTGGGGGAAGAAAAAAGTATGGCGGAGGCGGTGATGCACTCATGTTTTTTTTGCTTTGTTTCTTCTCTCTGTCAGACACTCACACTTTTTCCACTTTTTCTCTCTGTTTCTCTGTTTCTGTGCGTATTCGTACGTCTTATATAAAGTCAGTTTTCATTTGATTCCCACGATAAGCTGTGTATTGACAGTAACATTTTGCAGGCGAGAATAGCAATGGCCGAAAGAAGTTTGGAAGATAATTCCAAGGTATTTTTGTGGGAAAAACTGAAAGGGATCTTCTATGTTTTTTTTTTTTTGTACTATCTTAGAATTTCTCGATTGATACCTCTGGATCATGAGTCATGAGATGTATTTTTCACAATTTTCTATTATGTTTGAATGCTCAATCCTTGTCCTATCATGGAGTTTGAATTTGCATAATTTGATTCTTTATTTGATGGAAAAATTGCACCATTGGTGTTTATAGTATAATCAATATTTAAAACGTTAGATGGTCATTTGTGTAAATGGAAGGGTTCGTGATGAATCTGGAATCATTTTTTCTATTGGAAGGAAAAGGAAAAGCTTATTTTGTTCAATATATATATTACTTACTTATTTACTTAGTAGCTTTTATTTTTTTAGGATCATGAAGAGACGTATGGAAGAGTCTGTTGAAGCCTCAAGACGTGCAGCATTGTTGCCTATTTTACTCTGTCATGGATCTGGTAATTAATTATGAACTCCTTTTTTTTATGTTAATTTATTTTTTCTAATAAGAAAGTTATTTTAGCTGTTCTTAATTGATCATGAGATGTTTCTTTTTCTAGTTGGAATGGTGCTGAATTCTTGTAGGGGATGATATGGTGGCATATACACATGGAGAGAAATCTGCACAATTACTACGTTCTACTGGATTTCACAACCTAATTTTCACACCATATGAAGGGTACTACTACTTATTCCAATTGCTTTTCTTTTATATATATATTTTACATACAAAAAGCTTGAATTTTTTCTTGTGTTATTTGAAAATGCAGGCTTGGACACTACCATATACCTGAAGAAATAGCTCAAGTTTGCCAGTGGCTTGTAAGAACATTGAAACTTGATGATGGATCTTCCTTTTGACCATCCCCCACCAAAAAAAACAAAAAACAAAAAAAAAATATATATTATGTATTTTTACTTCTAACTCAATAATAATAATATCAAAAGTTGGTGTTGTTCAAATGGTAAATACCTTCACTTATAACCTTTCGGACGTGAATTCGAGACATAATAGCTTAAGTATTTTTCAAAAATTTGTAAAGAAAAAATTAAAAAATAAATAATGATGTAGACTTCATTTTTTCACCTTTAATATAGCTAACCATCTTCATCATCTACTAAAATCCAATCATCTTCATCATCTGCTAAAATCCAATTATCTTCATCATCTGCTAAAATCCAATCATCTTCATCATCTACTAAAATCCAATTACACCACCAAGTAAGGAAATTGGTATTTTCCTCTGGATCATAGTTGTTGGTATCATCTTCATCTACTAAAATCCGATTACACCAAGTAAGGAAATTGGTATTTGCCTCATTCAGTGGATCATAGTTGTTGGCAACTGAGGGTTGAATAAGAGGAACTCCAGTGGCAATTGAGGGTTGAATAAGAGGAACTCCAGAGTTTTGTGCAGTTTCTCCTTGACTATTGGTATTTGCCTCATTCAGTGGATCATAGTTGTTGGCAACCGAGGGTTGAATAAGAGGAACATTTAATATAGCTATCCATCTTCATCATCTACTAAAATCCAATCATCTTCATCATCTGCTAAAATCCAATCAATCCAATCATCTTCATCATCTGCTAAAATCCAATCAATCCAATCATCTTCATCTGCTAAAATCCAATTACACCACAAAGTAAGGAAATTGGTATTTTCCTCATTCAGTGGATCATAGTTGTTGGCATCATCTTCATCTACTAAAATCCGATTACACCAAGTAAGGAAATTGGTATTTGCCTCATTCAGTAGATCATAGTTGTTGGCAACTGAGGGTTGAATAAGAGGAACTCCAGTGGCAACTGAGGGTTGAATAAGAGGAACTCCAGAGTTTTGTGCAGTTTCTCCTTGGCTATTGGTATTTGCCTCATTCAGTGGATCATAGTTAGGAACTCCAGTGGCAACTGAGGGTTGAATAAGAGGAACTCCAGAGTTTTGTGCAGTTTCTCCTTGGCTATTGGTATTTGCCTCATTCAGTAGATCATAGTTGTTGGCAACTGAGGGTTGAATAAGAGGAATTCCAGAGTTTTGTGCAATTTCTCCTTGGCTAGACGAAGGTTAAAAGTATTGACAGAATAAAACATGAAGTAACATCACCAAGAAAGTAAAGAAAGTAAAAAGCTTACTTTGAATACGGGATTGAAAGCTGAGGATGAGGATGTGAAGGTTCACCATGATGAACTGAAACTATATATATATATATATATATATATAATATATATATATATCAAGAAAAATTAATATACATACAAAAATAAAAATAAAACATTTAAATAAACATGATGATACCTTCATTTCGTCCATGAACATTCTCGCATCCACGGCAACGACAATTACCGCAACACCCAATACCGGCCTCTCTCTCTCTCTTCTCTCTCTCCTCTCTCTCTCTCTCTATATATATATATATATATATATATATATATATATATATATATATATATCTAAGCATAGATGATTATGCGCCTTCATAAACTTGAATAATAATAATAATAATAATAATCAGAATTAAGAATTCACATGATAGCATTCACAATACCGTTGTGAACAGTTGGATTTCTTGCAATTGCATCCTTTTCTATGTCTTGCTGATGTAGCTGGAGGTTTAATGATTTTTTAAATAAATGCTTCTGAATTTCGAGAGAGAGCTTCTTGAGTTGCCCCAAGAACAGAGTCATTGTATTCAGGTTTGTTAAAGCAGCCTTTGCAAGCACAAGAATCAGAACAATAACTTTGTGCAGCAAAGCATTTACAGTAGCTACAAACAAATATAAGGTAATGAATGAATGAATGAATTAATGTAGTGTAAGTTTCAACAACCAAAACAAACATTTTACATACAGCTTCAAACATTTTGTCTTCTTACAATTACAAGGCTTGCAACCATTTCTGATAGCATCAGAAGTAACAAAATCTGCACGTAAAATGAGAGATGAAAATTACAAAATCTACAGAGAAGAAATACAGAGATGAAAATCAGGTAAACTCACTATGATTACAATTAGACTCTCCCAAAAATCCCCTAGCCTGTAGATCAGCATTTAAGGCCGCTGCAGGACACTCTATTTGTATGTTGTCTGCATTTACTCTATATGTCTGTATTTCGAATCTAGAATTCATGGGTTGATTGATTTCTGCAATCTCAAATTCAAAATAGCTGTCAATCAGATATTCATAAATTCCGAATATAGAATTCATCGATTCATTAATTTATGCAATCTCAAATTCAAAAAACCTGTAAATCTGATATTCAGAAATTCAATTCAATTTTGACTCATAGCATTACATCTTCCAGAAAACAAAAATTGGAGAATCTTTATCTCTCTATATGTATAAACCTCATAAATAAATAAAATAAAAAACATCAAAAATTTTAACTACTTAAACAATGATCGCGTCAAATATATAATCTTCACACAAATACGTTTTTCACTTTTAAAACACTACAATCAAAACATCGCATAAAATGGAAATATATATACAAAATTTTACTTAGAATTAAATTTATTAGATTCGCCATATGTACATAATAGCAATATTTTCTTGAAGATGAAACAATTTCCAGGTACCTTATATTTTCTTGAAGATGAAACTTTTTTCAAGTACCTTAAACCCTATACCTCCTACAAATTCTATTGTAGTGACTTTTTGGTTCTCCTTTTCTCTTAATGAATTCTCCGCTACTATTAATATATTATATTAAGTTGAAATTTGAGTACATCATTTAATTTTATCGTTTTGTCCGATTTTCAAATTTTATTGTTACAGATTTTTGAGGTAATTAGATAAAATTACATATATTTAAGTTATTACGATATATTACATGATATACTATGATATAATTTTTATTAACGACAATATTATTTTAATTTTCATACACGATAAAATAAAATTATCAACAATATAACCTTTAATGACGACATTATAATTTTTAATTTTATCAATAACAATATAATTTTTATACACGACATTATAATTTTATTTTTTATTAACTATAATATAATTTTAATTTTTATCGACGACTTTTTTATCAACGATTATAAAATTGTATTGTTGTAAAAAATATTTTAACTTATTATTATAAATATATACACAAACTATGAAATAGTTACTAAGGGTTAAAAAGAAATTATAACAATAATTATGGCAAGGGAAAAGAAATTTGAAGTTCTAAACGACGTCGCATTCGATGTATTCCTATTCTCGTTCTTGCATTGCTAACCCGTTCAATCGTTCCGCCTTCTTTTAATTTTTTTTTTGCTTCTGCAGAAAACACAGTTGAAGGTTCAAATTTGAAGGATGAACAAGGCAGAGCCATGGCGTGTTCTCGAATTTTATAGCGGGATCGGTGGAATGGTACTATTTTTTTTTTCTTCTCTTTTCTAACATCTGGAATTGGGGCTGTAACTTATTTTTCTTTGCAATATGTGTGTATATATATATATACATGTATGTTTTGAGATGTTTATTTTAATTATGCAGAGATATTCATTGATGAAAGCAGCAGTTAATGCTGTAGTTGTTGAAGCCTTCGACATAAATGATGCTGCAAATGATGTTTATGAGCATAATTTTGGTCACCGGCCTTATCAGGTGTGTATTTATCTTCAAAATAGCAAGTTCATTCCTTTTCCCCTTACTTGTAGAATTTGAATTTAAGAATGAGAGGTAAATGGGATAGTTTTCTTTCGTTATGTATTACTTTTGCTTGATGTATGAATTCAAAATTTTTGAGAAAAAATTGATTTTTATGATATTTACTTGGGAAAAATAGAAATAATTGCTTTAATTTTTTTAATTTTTTTGAAAAATGAAAATTTAGGGCAAAAGGGAAAATAAAAGGTGAAGGTAAAGAAATGAATATTGTGGATGTAGGGGCTAACGTGGAAAATTTCATACTTGATTTCATGGTCAGGGCATCAAGTTTGCTAAAAGTGGTGCTTTTGTAATGGGATGCAGGGTGGATTCATGTTGGCCCATAAATCCCATTCATAATAATGTGAATTTTTGTATCCAGTAATCAGATTTTAGGGGAGGGCTAATATGAATTCAGGGGCATTTTGTGCTTAATTTAGATTTGTTGAGAAGGTGATTTGAAACTGCTAACATGTTTTCATTTTTTAGAGGATTGTTTACTCTGCTTTCGGAAAAATTATAACTTGATTCGTGAACTAAAGGAAACGAAAACAACTACCCTCTTCCCCCTTTTTATTTTATTTCTTCTGACCTCCAATAGGTGGTTTTGGAAATTATATATATGAAAATTGCATCTTTTGGGTGAGATTAGGGTAACATTCAATCCCTGAGTGCTGCTGATCTTGACAGTTACAAGGCTGATGCATGGCTTTTGTCACCACCTTGTCAACCCTATACTCGTCAAGGTGATTCATTCTTATGATTCTTTATTTCCCGTTTTGCATTCATGATAAGATACTTAATTGTCAAGTTGTTCAGAGTGTTCCATACTAATTGTTTGTCAATAGGTCTGCAGAAAGGTTCTAGTGACCCCCGGGCATCCTCTTTCCTTAGAATTTTGGAGTTGATATCAAGGACTTCGCAGCCTCCACTCATGCTCTTTGTAGAGAATGTTGTTGGATTTGAGGTTGATTAGTGAAAATCTGATTTTAAATGATTTGCAGTTGTTTTTAGGTCATCAGTGCATTTCTATATAAGGCTTCTGCTCTCTGAATTCATGCAATTCTAATTGAATGTCAATTTCAGGCATCTGATACACATGATCGGATGGTTCAGATGTTGGAAGAAAATGACTTTGTCCTACAGGAATTTATTTTGAGTCCGCTGCAGTTTGGCATCCCTTATTCTCGGCCTCGGTATTTCTGTCTGGTCTCTTTCTCTCTCTGTATATATACACATCTATGAACTATAAATTCAAACTTGTATATTTTTAACCACAGTGGTATATACTTGTGAAAAGTGTCTCTGTCCCATAACAACTCAGTCTGAAATATTTCTATTTCTGGAAGGAACTCAGAGTTTCCTTGTGATATATAAATAATTTAAGCTACTTCTCAGAGTTGACTTAGATAACAAAGAATTGCATATTGTGATTGCATGAATTGTAAATTATTCGTATGGTTAGTTAGTCTTCTTCTTTGAAATCAGGTCTTATGATTACTCACAAAATCAAAGATAACACAAAAAGGCCATATAAGAACTAGGAACAGAAAAGGTCATGCTATGTGAATTTTCTCCATATGATAGGAATTACTCCTTGAGCATGTTTGTTGAGGATGACTGTCCATAAGAGCTGCAAGGGTATAGCTTCAGCATTTCTTTTATTGTCATGTTTTGCAAATTATTTCTTGGTAATAATTCATAGGTTTCAAGTGTTTATCTCTGTTAGTGCCAAATTTAAAACCATTGATTGTACTTCTATTTTCTGTGATACCTGCTGCAGGCCAAAAGAAAACCTTTGTCTTTCCGAAATCCACAATTCAACAATCAACTGTTCTGGAGTCCAGGTCCTTTGTATGGCCACGATGGCATGAGCATTGAAGATGAACAAGCCCAGGAATATTGGGATAAGTTGATTGAAAACTGTCAAGCCATAGAGGATTTTCTTGAACACAAGACTTTTGTATATGAGGAAGATTCAGAAACCAACGCTTTACCTGCTGATTTTTCTGATGTTTCTGGGCAATCTAATTTAGAAAGGAGTGGTTCTGGACATAGCCTCTCAAATCAGTATTTTGTTGAGTCAAGCTTGGTAGAGAGATGGGGAAATGTCATGGGTACTCACATAATCTTTTCATTGATGATGATTTGGTAATACTTCTATATTTTCTGTTGATCTTCTCAAAATAACTCATATTTCCTTAATATATTGCAGATGTTGTTTTCCCAGATTCTAAACGCTGTTGTTGTTTTACAAAAAGTTACTATCGCTTTATAAAGGGCACTGGTTCACTTTTAGCCACCATCCAGGTATCATCTAGAGATCATATTAAATTTCTTGAGCTTCTTAAATTCTTATGATATTCTTAATTCTTAAACTCAAAATGCAAACATACAATTTTTTTCACTCAAAAAGTGTGCAGTAGCTTCAAAATATTGTAGTTTCTGGTTCTGATTATCCCGGCAAACAAATAGAATAGTCAATGAATAGAACTAGTAGAGAAATCTCATGTCCATAATTTCATATGCAGGCAAGTTCAAAAAGTAATACTCTTCCGAAGGCTAAGCTTCGTCTTAGATACTTTACCCCAAGGGAGGTTGGTGCTTTCCTATTGCACTTGCTACTTTTCTCACCTGCACCATGCTTAAATCGGATGCTTGTACTGCTATTTCATAGCTATAATTGCAGCTTTTTGTCTCTTCAGGTTGCAAACTTGCATTCCTTTCCAGAGGATTTTCATTTTCCACAAGATGTACGCCTTCGACAATGGTATGTTTCCTTCAAAACTTTGATCTGTGATACATCCTATATTTCATTATCCACTCAGTTTCCCACTTGTTTCTGCAGTTATGCATTGCTTGGGAACAGTTTAAGCGTAGGAGTGGTTGCACCATTATTCAGTTATCTTTTTACTCATTCATAGTTCTTCAGCAACTGGGAAGGAAAACAACCAACAAAACAGCCAATGATTATTTTCCCCCAACTTTTCTGGCAAAAATGAGATTTTACTGATCCAGAATCTCATTTTGTCCATCTTAAACAAAGATTTTGCAGGTCAATTTATTGTTGGTAGTGAGTAGAAAATATGAATCCTTTGTTCATTGTATTGTATTGCTTCTGCTTTCAGTAACTCTTAAGCATTGAATATGAAAAACCTGATTTTGTTTTTCTTTCTTGCTAATTCCTGGCTTTTATTATTCTTTTGAGGAACTTGTGGCGCTTCTGCCATTGAAAAAGCTTGGTGTAAATATATATATATATATATATATATATATATATATTCAAGAAATTCCAAGACTTACAAAACTATCCTATCTGTATATATATAATTTTTTTTCTCTGAAAAAAACTATATATATATTGGATGGAAGGTTGAGCTGACTTTGGCAATTTGGCTGCATATATATATATATATATATATAAAATTTTTTAGAATTTTTTTGTTGTTTAATTTGAACTTATTCAAATGCAGTTCAATAAAAATTTTGATGCAGTGTCCATTATATAAATATATATAATTGTTTTTTTTGTTTTATTAAAATTTTTATGCTATATAATTTGATTTTTTTTTTTTTAAAAAAATATATAAAAATTTGAGAAGTTTAGTGGGAAGAAAAATTGAAGAAAAAAAGTATCTAGGGTTTAAGGACTTAATACTTAGGACTGTAGTGAGAGGTATTGGATTTGATTTGGCGGAAGGATCTTCAAAATGAGGTCTTGTCTCCATCGTTCTTCTTCTCTCAAATCTTCATGGCTTCCCCGTGTATTAGCACCTCAGAGATCTCTATGTTCTTCTTCAATTCTGCAACCAGAATCAAGTTCGCATCTTCAACAAACTAATGTTTCCGTTGAAATTTCCAGAGAAGTCTCAAATTCTAATGATTTGAATAAACATATGGACGAACATGTTACGGATAGTGCAGTTTATTCAGTTACAAATGTTTTGAATTCGGTCTTAGCACATAGAAATGAACCTGATTCAGCTTTGCGGTACTTCAAATTGGTTGAGAAACAGCGAGGTTCTCTACATGGAATCTCAGAGCCTTTCTGTGTTTTACTTCACATTCTAGCGAGTTCTCCGATTCATTTTACTGAAGTCAGGAATTTGCTTAATAATTTTGTTCGTAGTGATTCGTGTCCTATGGGCATTCTTCTTTTTGATGAACTGGTTAGTTGTTCGGAGACATTTGATTTTGGATTGGATTCTGGGGTATTTAGCTGTTTATTGAATAGTTATGTTAGAGCTCGTAGGTATAAAGATGCTATTGATTGTTTTAGTGCAATGCTTGCTCGAAATATAATGCCTTCTGTTCTTATTACGAATAATACATTAAATACATTGGTTCGGAGAAAAATGATTTTGGAAGCACAGAAGATTTATAATGATATTAAATGTAAAGGGTTTACTTATGATTGTGCTACTGTGCATGTGATTATGAGGTCTTTTTTGAAAGAAGGCAATATAGAGGAGGCAGGGAAGTGCTTTACTGAAGCAAAGGCTAGTGGTATGGTTCTTGATGGAGCGACATATGTTACTGCTATCTTTGCTGCTTGTCGTAACTTAGATTCAGCGAGAGCATGTGAGTTGTTGAATGAGATGAAAGGATTGGGGTGGGTTCCTTCTGAAGGTACTTATACTATAGTGATTTGCTCCTATGTGAAACAGAAGAATTTGGTTCAAGCCTTAAGGCTGAAGGATGAAATGATTTCTTGTGGCTACACTATGAATTTGGTGGTTGCAACAAGCCTAATGAAGGGGTATTGTCTACACGGCTGTCTGGATGATGCTTTGAATTTGTTCGATGAGATAGTAGAGGATGGACTTACTCCAAACAAAGTCACCTATGCTGTTCTTATAGAAGGACATCGCAGGCATGGAAAGATGGAAAAGGCATTGGAATTGTATTGTCAAATGAAAGAAGCCGGAATTCAGCCTACTGCATATGTTGTAAATTCTTTAATACAAGGGTTCTTGAAAGCTCGGTCCTTGGATGAGGCAACAAAGCTATTCAATGAGGCAGTGGAAGCTGGTGTTGCCGACATCTTTACCTACAATAACCTGATAATTTGGTTTTGTAAAGATGGTAAGGTTAAGGAGGCTCAAAATATTTGGACTAAGATGTTAAACAATGGAATTGAACCATCAATAGTTTCATATAACAATATGATACTTTGGAATTGCAGAAATGGGAGTATGGATGCTGCATTAAGCTTATACTCTGAGATACAAGAAAAGAAATTGAAACCTAATGTGATAACTTATAGTATTCTAATAGATGGATATTTCAAAAAGGGTGAGAAAGACCAAGCACTTGACATTTTTCACCAAATGGTACATTCTGGTGTTTCCCCTTCTGATTTCACATTTAACACAATAATCAATGGATTGAGCAAAGTTGGCATGACATCCGAGGCAGAAAATCAGCTGAATGAGCTGGTAAAGAAGGGTTTTAGTCCCTATTGCATGACTTACAACAGCATCATACATGGATTTGTGAAGGAAGGGGACATGAATGCTGCATTGGCTGTTTATGACGAGATGTGTAAAAATGGGATCTGTCCTAGTGTTGTCACTTATACTACTTTGATTGATGGGTTTTATAAAAGCAATAATATTGACCTTGCTTTGAATATGAGGAACGAAATGAGAAACAGAGGCATTGAATTGGATATTACTGCATATAATACTTTAATTGATGGGTTCTGCAAAAGAGGAGATATAGAAAGCGCATGTCAAGTATTTGATGAACTTCTTGAAATGGGTCTATCTCCAAATGGGTTTGTTTATAACAGCATGATTAGTGGTTTCAGAAGTATAAATAACATGGATGCAGCACTTGACTTGCACAAACGAATGATCAATGAGGGAATACCCTGCGATGTAGCAACCTACACTACACTAATTGACGGGCTTCTGAAAAATGGAAAACTGCTACTTGCATCAGATCTATACACAGAGATGCTTGCTAAAGATATTGTACCTGATATCATCACTTACACTGTCCTCATAAATGGTCTTTCTAATAAAGGACAGTTGGAGCATGCACGCAAAGTCTTAGATGATATGGACAAGAAGGGTATGACTCCTAGCATTCTTATATATAATACTCTAATTGCTGGGCATTTCAGGGAGGGGAATTTGCAAGAGGCTTTTAGGTTGCATGACGAGATGCTGGATAGAGGTCTTGTTCCTGATGACACTACTTATGATATTCTTGTGAGTGGAAAAGTTAAAGGTGATCACTTTCCTCTTGAGGCTTCAAGTGTTTAAAGAGCTTTTTTACTTTGCTGTTGTGCACCTGAAAGTTAAGGAGGATGAGTTGCTTTTGGGGATTCAAGTTTCTCTCTTTTGCTTCCACTACATAAAGGGAGAGAGGGAGATGTTTTCTCCAATTAACTTCAATACTAATATCATCAGCTTTCAGGAAGGTAATACTAACTCTCTGCTGTTCTATAGGATTCTCGGATTATTAACAATCTGGGAACTCATTTTTCTTGTTCGCAAGGTTGTTATTTTTCCTTGTTCGTTAAAAGAAGTTTTTCAAGTCTTTTTGTGTTTTTTTTTTCTTCCTGCTGCATTGATGTGTTCCATTGCAGTACCATTTTTTAGTTCAATGTTGCTAAAAACAGAAACCTTCTTTCAAATATCCGGAGGAACTTCATGTATGATCTTTAATTTGCTGGCCTTAAAAGCAGGGCTATAGAACAATAACAAGGACGGAATTAGAACTTTCTAATCTGAATTTCTTTCATCGTGGAAATACTATTTTGATATGTTTGCATGCTCTCTTTTTCCATTATTCTTACCTTTTCTTTAACGTTCTTGTGGTTTTTACTAGCAATGAGTTAAGAACAATGTACTTTGATTTAGTTTATGAGTTTATAATTTCCAATGTTTTCTTTATAACTATGAACACTAATCTCAACCAAGAAAAGTAACTTGTTCGTGCCATTTTCCAGGTTCTCTACTGGAAAAGATCTTTGCTGTGCCTTCAGCTACATCTATGCCACATAGACTGAGGCCTGCAGATATTATGGAGGAGTATAAGATCTTTTCTCAAGTTTCTTTAGAAACATTGATCCGTGAGGTATTTCTGTAATATATTTCTGATAGTTGCCTCTCTCTCTCTGTTAATAAGCTTTGAGACTGCATAGTTTAGGCTATATTTAGATTGGAGGAAAGGAAAGTAATTTATCATGCAATGAGGAATAATGGGATGCAAAAAACGCATTCTTGACCTCTAGAATTGTTGCCAGTTTTCCTCCTGTTTGCATTTCTCTCTCTGGCTTTATGTTCTAGAGGTTTTCACCAAGTAAACTATGGCGTAGGACAACAAAACTTGTTTATCTACCGTTGCAGGCACCTTTTTTTTTTTCAATTCAGAGAAGCTAGAGAAGATCAACAAACTACCCAACAGGGCGTTTCTTCCCTTTCCTCAGATAACTCTGGTAACCACTTCACATGTACCATTGTTTTTGGTGCAGTATGAACCAGATCTGTACCTTGGTAAAATCTTCATAGCACCATTTAATGTACATATTGGCCACTTAATTGATGAGTTCTCTCATTTTTTTTTTAACCTTTGTTCTTGATGGCTGTCATTTTGAAGTTTCAGTACATACCATCTTGTGCTGCACACTCTATGGCGCATGCATGTAGACTGATGTTTAGAGGTGAAAATTTCTGTACCTTTATCTGTTCTTGTTATAATGGTACATGTTCTTTTTAGCTGTATTAGTAAGCAAATGTAATCAAGAACAGCATAAATTAAATTATATATATATATATATATATATGTATATATTTTTGAATAAAGCTTAAAAAACAATATCAATAATAGAATGATTATGCTTATTCTTCCCGTTCCCTGATTCTAGTAATTTCTTGCAGCATTTCTAGTTGCGTCAATTTTAAGTTTTCTGCTTTTCTTTTTTTTTCTTTTTTAGTTAAACTTTTATATATATCTATATATATAGATAAAAGAAAAAGAATGCTTCAAGAACTGAAGCAAGAAGTTCGAGAAGCGGCTGCGCCAAAATAGAAGTCCTTATAGAACAAAAAGAAATTTTAAAAATAAAAAAGTGGATAAACAATACATTTTAATATTATAAAAAATATCTTAAAATTTTAAAATGAAAAAGAATATATATATATATATATATATATATATATATATATATATATATATATATATGGTAAGTAATATGTAATGATAACTTCTATAATCTATTTAATAATTTTCTACTAAAACTAAAATAAAATAAAAAAAAAAAAAGAGCTAAAAGGAAAAAAAAGGAAGAAACCTAATAATAAAGAGTAATGACTAAAAGGAAAAAAGAAAAAAGAAAAAATAAAGGAATTGATGAAAGCGAGTTTGTGATCTGTCATCATCCAACGGTGGACAGAGTAGCGCCAGGATAAAGCTAGATCTTTGAATACAAATTTAATCCAACGGTTGATATAGTCGCGTCAGCTTAAAGCTAACTTAAACTTAGAAATCAAAAACCCCTCCTTCAAAAACCCTTCCAATCTTTCCCCATTTCAATTCCTGCACATACACAACCACACTTTTTCTCTCTGTCTTTTCTCTCTAGCCGCTTATTCTCTGAACACTTTGCTTGTATATCGATGGTATTATTTTATTTTTTTATCTTCTTCGTTTTTGTTGTTCGATCTCATTTGCTGTCAATTTATTTTGTTTTTTTATTGGTTTCAATGTCATCGTCTGAATGCATTTTTTTTTTTTGTTTTGTTTGTTGTCGATGATTGTTTTTAGGCGTTGCCGAATCAGCAAACTGTTGATTATCCTAGCTTTAAGCTTGTAATCGTTGGTGATGGTGGTACAGGTACATCTCCTTTTCCCTTAAAATTCCTTGTATTTTGCGATGTGAATTCTGTTGTAAGCATGTGTTTTTCTTTGTTTTCTCCCCGTTGCCTAAGATGATTGAAGGATGTTTTTGTTGTTCATTTGATTTGGTGCTTTCTTTGTGTGTGTGTGTGTGTATATATATATTATAATATATATATATATATATATATATATATGTATATATCTGTGCGTTGTCGTTTCGAGAGTGTTTTTTTACATTTCTCCTGTCTATATCTCGGGCACTATTGTAGTAAGGTGTTGTTTTAGGGTTTCGTAATTGTGTAATATTGAATATGTTTTTGAGTGGATCTGCTGTTGAACTCCGTTATTTTTCTATTCTCGATTGGAATATTGTGGAATAGACCTGTATTTTTTAATTATTTGCTTATAAACTTAATTCTCTAATAATTTTGATTATTGTTTTCAGGAAAAACCACTTTTGTGAAGAGACATCTTACTGGTGAATTTGAGAAGAAATACGAACGTGAGTGCACTCTCTTAGAAGTTTTTGTGGTGTTTTTATAACCCTTCTTATTTTTTCTCTTAAATGTTCTAATGATGAGTTTCTCTTGGATTTTGAACAACAGCAACTATTGGTGTGGAAGTTCATCCTCTAGATTTCTTCACAAATTGCGGGAAGCTCCGATTTTATTGCTGGGACACAGCTGGTCAGGAGAAATTTGGTGGTCTTAGGGATGGCTATTAGTAAGTCACATAACCATTGTCTCCATGCTTACCGAATTAACTTCTTCCTTTTTGTATGAGATATATTTTATCAAAACATTGCAAATCCAATATATATATACAGTTTGAAATTGCATATGTATATATACTTCCATGAAATTGTTGAATGAATAGGTTTTTTTCATCTCTTATTTACCAACTTCATCAGTTCCTGTTTGTCTGAACTTCAAAATTTACAGAGGATGTCAAAAGGGGATATTTTGTATTGTGTCAATTGTTGTTATAAATGTGTAATGTCTTTTCAAACTGCTTGCGGCATGCGTTCATTGTATATATGTATTTAATTATTAAAAGCTTTAAACCTTTTAATGATGTTTGTTTTCTTGCTTTTACTGATATTCTTGACCTAAAATGTGCAGTATCCATGGACAATGCGCAATCATCATGTTTGATGTGACTGCTCGATTGACATATAAGAATGTTCCCACATGGCACCGTGACCTTTGCAGGTGTGTATTGAAACCCCTCTCAGTTGTAACATTACAGACAGGTCTATATGTAAATGTTTTACTGATATATGGTATCTCTTTGTTTTCGTCAATTACAGGGTGTGTGAAAATATACCCATTGTACTCTGTGGCAACAAGGTTGATGTAAAGAATAGGCAAGTGAAAGCAAAACAGGTTACATTCCACAGGAAAAAGAATCTGCAGTACTATGAGATCTCAGCAAAGAGCAATTACAACTTCGAGAAGCCTTTCCTCTATCTTGCCAGGAAACTTGCTGGGTAAGTTGGTAGTTGGCTGTGTTATTGTCCATTGTTATCCGGAACAGAACTGTGTTTAATTGCAAATTCTGTTTTTTTTTTTTGTTTGGTTTTGTTTTAGGGATGCTAACCTTCATTTTGTGGAGTCTCCTGCTCTTGCACCACCAGAAGTTCAGATTGACTTGGCTGCACAACAACAGTAATTTCTCTCTTCCCCTCTCTCCCCCACAAAGCAAAGATATATTTTTATATTTTGTTGATTGTTTCATTTCATTGATTACACTGATGATAAAATTGTCATATTCCCCTTGTCAGGCATGAGGCTGAACTTCTTCAAGCTGCCAGTCAACCACTTCCTGATGACGATGATGATGCTTTCGAGTGAAGCTTCAGTTTGGTGGCTTGTCGTGTTGCCTCTTATGTGGAATTTCCCAAAATTTTCCTTCCAATCTCCTCCCGAGGCTTTTAGATTTTTATCCCTCAAACTTTAGGAATTTTGAGGATTTGGGATTTTATGTAGGGGTTTCTTCTTGGATTATGCTGTGGGATCTCTTGGATCTGATTTGTTTGCCAGAATATTGCTATATTTATTATTTAATATGAATTTATGCTCTTTTATTTGTATGAAGTTAGCAGTTTAACGAACGGGAGAATCAGCAGAATAGTTGAAACTTTTTTGTGCTTTTCCTCGCGCATTTTTATCAAAAAAGGTTTCATTTGTCAGTCTGAATTCGTCTTTTCTTGGCTCCTGTTCAAAGAAGTGGATTTTAGTTAAGGGAAAAAAATAAGGCATGGATGTTAGTACATGTCAATACTTTATTATTGTTCCTTTTCTTTTTAAGAGAAAAAAAAATCATAATGACATCAAACATCTAGTAAAGTTTATTGAAATTTTCTTTTTAAAACTAATTTAATTAAGATTTAAAAACTAATTCATTAATTGATTAAGAATAATGAAATAAAAGACTATTTTGTTATAAAATTGTATATATATATATATATATATATAAAAGAGGTTCACGGGAGAAGACTTAAAAATAAAAGAGGAAATAAAAGAGGGAGAGAGATTAGAAGAGAGAAGTCATATGTTATAAAATTGTATATATATATATATATATATATATATATATATATAAATATAAGAGGTTCACGGGAGAAGACTTAAAAATAAAAGGGGGAGAGGGATTAGAAGAGAGAAGCCATACAAGAAGAAAATTTTTCTTTCTTTTCTTTTCAAAGGGATGGATCAACAAAGAGGAGAAATGTCCTCTTATATAGATACATACGGTAGTGTCATTGCCATCATTGCCAATAATATATATATACAAAGTGCATGTGTCTTCTCCTCATCTTCCAATTATTTCTCTCGTCCTTGTGTGTGTATATATATATATATATATATATGATCCATTTTTAGTCAATTTTTGGGATAATGGACATCCATTAATTTAATGAATCTTCGGGATTCATAACACTCTCCCTTTCATGTCCATTACATAAAGAATATGCCTCATTAAAACCTTACTAGATAAAAACTCAATGGAAAAAAAAATCTAGTGAAAGAAAAAGAGTACACTATTTTTTATGTGTAGATTTCTCCCTCTGGTGAGATGATTTCTCGAAATCTTTAAATCGACGCAAACTAATTTTATATCTCAATTTTTCAAAGGTTGCTGTCGGAAGAGCTTTAGTGAATATATCTGCAAGATTATCACGTGATCGAATTTGAATCACATCAATTTCATCATTCTTTTGAAGTTCATGAGTAAAGAAGAATTTAGGTGAAATGTGTTTCATACTATCTCCCTTAATATATCATCCCTTTAATTGAGCTATACAAGCTGCATTATCTTCATGTAGAGGAGTTGGAATCTCTCTTCTGGAGGATAAACCACAACTCTCTCTAATATAATGTATCATTGACCTCAACCATACACATTCTCGACTTGCTTCATGAATGACTATTATCTCAGCATGATTAGAAGAAGTTGCTGTTATTGTTTGCTTCGTGGAGCGCCATGATATAACAGTATTACCATATGTAAATAAATAGCCATTTTGAGAACGTGCCTTATGCGGATCCTAAAGATAACCCGCATCTGCATATCCAATCAGTTCTGGGTTATTTACATTTGAATAAAATAATCCGAGGTCAATTGTCCCTTGGAGGTATCTAAGGACGTGTTTAATACCATTCCAATGTCGTCGTGTTAGTGAAGAACTAAATCTTGCTAATAGATTTATAGCAAATGCTATATCAGGTCGAGTATTATTTGCAAGATACATCAGTGCACCAATAGCACTCAAATATGGTACTTCAGGACCAAGTAGTTTTTCATCATTTTCTCGAGGTCTAAATATGTCTTTATTTATATCTAGCGACCTCACGACCATTGGAATACTCAATGGATATGCTTTATCCATGAAAAATCTTTTCAACACTTTAGTTGTATATGTTGATTGATGAACAAAAATTTCATCTTTCATATGTTCAATTTGAAGCCCGAGACAAAACTTAGTTTTTCTAAAATCTTTAATTTCAAATTCTCGTTTCAAACAATCTATAGCTTCTCGAAGCTCTTCTGGAGTTCCTATGAGATTGATATCGTCAACATATATAGCAAGAATCACAAAACCAAAATCTGTTTTCTTAATAAAAACACATGGACATATTTGGTCATTCTTATATCCTGAATTCAATAAGAATTCACTAAGGCGATTGTACCACATGCGTCCAGACTGTTTAAGCCCATATAATAACTTCTGTAATTTGATAGAATAATTTTCACGAGGGCCTTTAGAAGTCTTTGGTAATTTGAATCCTTCAGGAATTTTCATATAAATCTCATTTTCAAGGCTTTCATAAAGATAAGTTGTGTAATGACATCTATTAGACGCATGTCCACCTTTTCATGAACTGCCAAACTTATAAGATATCGGAGTGTAATAGCATCAATAACGAGTGAATAAGTTTGATCATAATCAATTCCTGGCTTTTGCGAAAAGCCTTGTGTGACGAGTCGTGCTTTATATTTTACGACTTCATTATTCTCATTTTATTTTCGCACAAACACCCATTTATAGCCAACAGGTTTTACATCCTTTGGCGTTTGGACTACAGGTCCAAAAACTTCTCGCTTTGCAAGCGAATTTAACTCCGATTGAATTGCATCTTTCCATTGAGGCCAATCAATTCTATGCCGACATTCTTCAACTGATAGAGGATCTAAATCCTCATTATCCTTGAAAATATCAAGGGCTACGTTGTATGCAAAAGCATTATCAATAACAACATTTCTTCGATCCCAACTTTGATTTGAACTGGTGTAATTAATAGAGATTTCAGAATTCTCTTCATCATTTGTAGTTGGAATCTTTTCATCAGTTGTCCCTTGGTTTTCTTTTTCTGTTTCATCAATATGATCTTCCGGATCATTAGTTCCTCTTTTCTTTCGAGGATTTTTATTTTTAGAACCAATGGGTCGGCCACGCTTCTGGCGTGTTTTTGATTCGAAAGCTATAGGATTAACTTTATGTCCTTCAGGAACTTCTATCCGTATAGGAGCATCTATAGCTGGAAGATGCTATTTAGTGACTCTGCTGGAGTCAGCAAAAGAATCTGGCAGTTGATTTGCAATTTGTTGCAAATGTATAATCTTTTGAACTTCAAGTTCACTCATATTTGTGTGTGGATCTAAATGATTCAAAGATGTTTTCCACGCAAGTTCAATCTTATGCCATTTTTCTCTCCCCCTAATTTGGGAAATAAATTTTCATCAAAATGGCAATCAGCAAATCTTGTTGTAAATACATCCCCCGTCAAAGGTTCAAGATACCTTATAATGGACGGGGAGTCATATCCAACATATATCCCCAATCTTCTCTGCAGACCCATTTTTGTCCGTTGGGGTGGTTCAATTGGGACATATACAGCACACCCAAAAATTCTCAAATAAGAAATATTTGGCTCTGAACCAAAAGCCAATGTATGGGAGAAAATTTATGATAATCGATGGCCTTAAACGCACAAGTGCTGCAGCATGCAAAATTGCATGTCCCCAGGCTGTGTAGGGAGATTTTTTTCATCAATAATGGTCTAGCAATTAATTGCAGCCTTTTAATAAATGATTCAGCTAGACCATTCTGTGTGTGAACATGAGCTACAGATGTTCAACAATTATTCCAATCGACATGCAATAAGAATCAAATGCATGCGAAGAAAATTCACCAGCATTGTCTAGACGGATTCGCTTAATAGGATAATCAGGAAATTGCGCTCTTAAGCGAATTATTTGGGCAAGTAATCTCGCAAACGCCAGGTTGCGAGTTGATAATAAACAAACATGCGACCATCGGGTCGATGCATCAATCAAAACCATGAAATATCAAAATTGCCCACATGGTGGACTAATTGGTCCACATATATCTCCATGAATCTGTTCTAGAAATGTAGGACTTTCAGCTCCTACTTTCAATGGTGCTGGTCTTATAATCAATTTCCCTTTGGAACATGCAGCACATGAAAGTTTATCAGAAGTCAAAATCCTTTGATTTTTCAAACGATGACCGTGCGTTGTCTCGATAATTTTTCGCATCATAATTGATCCCGGATGACCCAAATGGTCATGCCAAACTTTAAAAGTAACGGGATTAGTAAACTTCTGGTTTACTAAATGATACGCCTCAATAGCATTTAGTTTTGCATAATATGGGCCAGAGGATAGAGATGGTAGTTTTTCCAACAAAACTTTATTACCGGAGGTCATTTTTGTAATATCCAAATATTCATGACCATTATCTTCCATAGTCTCAACATGATATCCATTACGTCGGATATCTTTAAAACTCAATAAATTTCTTTGAGACTTTGAGGAATATAATGTTTTATCAATAGCAATCATAGTTCATCCCGATAATATTATATTAGCTCTTCCGGAACCTTCAATAAGTTTTGCACTACCATTTATTGTGATAACACTTGTTTCTCCCACATTCAAATGAGAAACATATTTTTCATATTTCAGTATGGTGTGCGTAGTTCCACTGTCAATAAGACAGACACTTTCGATATCGTTATTCATACCAGAAAATTGAACAACAGTCATCTGATTTGTTAACAAAATATTTACATAAATAAAAATTAAACATATTATATCACAACAAAAGAAAAATAAACATATAACACATAATATTAATATTCTAATTATTTTGGACACTTTAATTTCCAATCAAGTGGTCAATTATTTCTTTTGGATGTTCGAAAAGATCAGTAACATCCAGGTGAGTCATATCAACATTTTCAATATCGTCATCATTTATTTCATGAGACAAATTTTGAGAAATAAGTCAACAAGATATTTTGTCGTGGTACAGGCACGAGACCAGTGACCTTTCATGCCACAACGATAATATTTGTCTTCATAATTTTTCGGAACAACATTTCATTTCTCATTATGTTTTGTCCACTTCAGGTGGTCATAAATATTTTTGGCACCTAAATTATTATCACGTTTATAAGGGTTAAATTTATCACGACGTTCATGATCATATTTTTGACCATGACCGCGGTAACGACCACGATCACGATCTCTTCTGGGATCATGATTTTCACTTCAGGGAATGAAGTAGGTAAGTAGGTCGAGTCTCGTGATTTTTCATCAATAATTCATTATTCTGTTCCGCCACATGAAGACAAAAATCAATTCAGAGTATTTCTTAAAACATTTCTCACGATATTGTTGCTGCAGGACAATATCTGTGGCATGAAAAGTGGAGTATGTTTTCTCAACATATCATCATGTTATATCAACTTCACATAGTTTCAACTATGAAACTATTTTAAACATTGAGGAGTTATACTCACTCACGGATTTGAAATCTTGCAACTTCATGTGCAACCAGTCATACCGTGCTTTAGGGAAACGACCATCTTCTGGTAGTCGAATTTTTCTTTCACATTTCCACACAAAATAAGAGGATCTTTCACGGTAAGATATTCATTTTTCAAATCCTTATGAACATGATGATAGATAAATATTATAGCTTTGGTACGATCTTGTGTTGATGACACATTATTTTATACAACGGTGTCTGCCGGACCCGTTGTGGCAAGATGCATTCTGGCATCTAGTGTCCATGACTAATAATTCTTTCCAGTGACATCAAGAGCCACAAATTTGAGTTTAATAAAATTTGACATAATAATAATAGAAAACGTACCGATAAAAAATGTACCTGATTGATCTTCAAATAAATTTTAAAAATACTTTATCCGGTGGTAAAGACTCGTACTGATAACGTGTTATAAAATTATATATATATATATATAAGAGGTTCACGGGAGAAGACTTAAAAATAAAAGGGGGGAGGGATTAGAAGAGAGAAGTCATATGTTATAAAATTGTATATTATATATATATATATATATATATTATATATATATAAAAGAGGTTCACGGGAAAAAGACTTAAAAAATAAAAGGGGAAGAGGGATTAGAAAAGAGAAGTCATACAAGAACTTGAAAATTTTTCTTTCTTTTCTTTTCAAAGGGATGGATCAACAAAGAGGAGAAAGATCCTCTTATATAGATATATACGGTAGTACCATTGCCCTCATTGCCAATAATATATATATATATCCTCTATAGTGTCATTGCCATCATTGTCAATAATATTATATACAAAGTGCATGTGCCTTCTCATCTTCCAATTATTTCTCTTGTCCTTTTATATATATATATATATATATATATATTATATATATATATATATATAAAATGCATTTTCAGTCAATTTTTAGAATGATAAACATTCATTAATTTAATGAATCTTCGGAATTCTTAACATATTTTAAATTTTTATAAAAAGAGACATTATTTAAAAGAATCCTTCTATCACATCAACGAAAATATAATAATAAAAAGTCACTATTTTATTAGCCATATAGGAATTTAAAAAAATATGACTAAAATATTGATGAAATAATTAGAATAACAATCTTCATTCCTGATGACGCCTCCTGCTCCACCTCTCTCCCAGGATTTGTTATCCCCTAGCCATCGCTGCAAACATATACCTGTAAAAGAAATAAATGCATTTAAACTGGTAAGTAAATTAGGTGAAATAAAAATTGAAAACAATGATAAAAAATATTCACATCCAAAAGGGGTTATAGATGCATAATATATCATAATATATTGTGACATAGGAGAGATTATATATATTTTTAAAACTCCCTGAAGTTTAAAAATAGCCAAGAATAAACCACTTGGAATCATCTCTTCCTCTCTCTTCATCGGCTCTCCCACTTTCCATTATTAGTAGCAGAAGAAAACTATCACATGGAGCAGGAAGGTCAAGTTTGTTCCGGCCATATCATCAAATTCTCCAGAGATCATCATTATGAACCTTAAAAACAAAGAATCTATTAGCAACGACAAGATCCATATTTGAAAAGAAAAATCAGTTACTAGGGAACTTAAGCATCATAAAGATATAATGATGTTATTTTGCAATGAACAATAATGTCCAATAGCTCAGCCCCTTTTCAGAATACGATAATGAATTTGGTCAGGTCTCTTCTATTCCACCAAGCCACTGGTACTTCTGAAACAAATAGCAAACTCCAGGCTGCAAACAAATTTCATCAGTTGAAAAAATTATTGGTAAGCCCATGCAGCAAGCAAACAAGTGTTTGTTATCACTCAAGTTCATCCTCCAATCAAAAGATGACTAGTAGACAAGCAATTTTAACTCAACAACAGTTCATGGCGAGTTAAAAGGAAAAATATCATTGCAACAGATTCAAATAAGAACATCTTAACATCAACAGATTAACACCATTTTGAGATGCATCTCCAGATAATAAAGTGTGTTAGTCCAATTGAACCTGTTGCGCTGCAACAAGTAGGAGGTGGATACATATGGTGTTTTAATTTGAAAGAGGCGCAATTATTCTACCAAAAAGATCCTATACAGGAATAGTATTCAGCAGAGAAGGTGCTTGTATCGTCAAAGAAATAATCTTAAATCAATAAGAGAACCACAGTCAAACTGTTGCACGATAAATGTCTTCCCATTCTGAAGTAAAAAGTCCACACAGTTCATTACTATTCTTAACCAAAAGTCAAGATCCAGATCAAATACTGAGGGCAAAGGAGCAGAAAGGTAAATCATATGTCAAGGCTGCAGGGGAAGTTGGAGCCCAAGAAAACTACAATACTTAAATAGAAACCCAAGAAGACTTGCCAGTCTAATTAGGACTTTTGCCATACAAGCTGCTCACAATTTTGTATACAAATTACATGACAAAGAAAGAAATAATTTAAACCCATGACCCCAATGTACTGGTAATCAATTACCATTTTTAAAAAAGGTGAACAACGTGAGTTCAAGTGTTTTTTTCTTCTCAAATCTCCCATCTACTCCCTAAAATATCAACTCCAATCCAAATGCAAATGCTACTTTTTAATTAACAATAAAAATGCAATTTTGTGGGGAAAAAAAAGCTGTCTAAATGGCCCCTAAGAGTTTCCTTCACAGAGTTCTATGTAAGAACATTCACCAGGTTCCTGGTGCCATGGTTTCTTTTCTTGGATAGTGTTTCAGACCATGGATGAAACAAAATCATGTTTGCATATTATTGTCCGACGCTTACCATCAAACATCACCTCAAAAGAAATTAGAAGCCACACAAATAAAACAGCCATCAATTGCAGGCTTTGCAAAAAAACAAAACCTTTCATGAACCACAATATCCATATTGCATTATGAATCTTTCAGTTCAAGAATCATGCATTCCAGATTCCAGGAGTGCTCAAACACCTAAAAAGCCTAAAAAGAAGACAAGCAGCATAAAAACTTATATAAAGCATACACTTGTGCAAAAATATTATTAAAAACCAAGCAGAGACAAAAAAAAAACAACTAATAACATAGACATAGACTTTGTAATCAGATTGTACATATAGATACCAACCCATAATTGACAGTAAAGGCTGCATCATCAGAACCATACAAGACAATAAGAATCAAGAGATTTATAAACCTGGAAAGTGTGCTGGAGTAACCCATGGTATCCTTGAAGGTGGACCTTAACATACTGCTAAATAAATATAGAAACTTGAACCTAAAATTATTTTATTTTTTCTTCCAAAATAATGTAGAGCAATTCTGAGACCCAATTCTCCCATAAGGAAATTGCAGAATCTAAAAATTAAGCTGAATCTAATTTTCTTCATACAGTCTATATAACTAGAGGAAATATTAAAAGAGAAGTACGCTTATAACTATAAATACCTTCCATACTAGAATGGGAAATAAGCAACCTGCTACAAGATAAAGGTTATCGATACTCTATTGTCTCCTGAACAAAACATCCTTCCCTATACAAGCATCACAACCCTATCTGTTTACATTTTCTTTTTCAGTGTGGTCTGTCCAGTGAACTTCAGTAAGGTACTGCACACTCAATGAAATAGCTAACATTATGGGGCTAAGTGCCTGAAGTGAACATAGCTGCCCAGTGGCGGATGTTCTTCCTTCCTTCAGATGATTGACAAACTAACTTGCACTGGGTCTAAATTAAGGATGAAGCTACACAAGTTTATCATTTCCCTTTCCCTGTGTTGATTTGAGTTATTTCTAACATGTACTTTGAATTTGATTGCAATTCGATATTTATTTCTAAATTGAAAATTTATCTTTCACTTCAATTAAATTCCAAAAATAAGATACTCCTATTTAATTTCTATAGAAATTTCTCCTCCCTAAGAATCTGCAGTAAATAAAACACTGAAAAATTCTCATTAATTAATGGCATATTTATATTACATTATCTTCTGTTCAATCTCTTTCAATGTACATTACAATGGATGTTTGTGCATTTAGACAGCAAAATACTGCATTTTCTATGCACATATACAATCTAAATATAACCCAACCATGTAATAAATAATGAATTAATATATCCCCTTGAAAAGGGGGGAAAAGGAGTTTTCATGGACCACATCGTTCAAATTAGCATGTGTTCATGCTGGAAAGCATGTCATCTAATATAAGAGTAAAGAGGTGCACGAAGATCCTCCGAAACAAGGGGATGAAAAAGATGATACTGAACCAGGAAAGAAATAACAGTTCTAATCACTAATTTAAAACAATGAGATTGGCATTGATATTAATTGTATACAACTCGAGTCACCACAGTAAACATCAGAAGTTCTTTGTCTAACAATGTTTTAGGAGAAATGGAAAGATAATAACTTAAAACTGCAATGGTAGAAACTGAAACGCCGTCTACTCAACTAATTTTTCCACAAAAGAATGAATAACTTGCAAGAGTATGACATTTTCTATTCAGAAGCATAGGACCACTCTTTTCCTAAAAACAAAAATTAGTTATGTCTAGGAAGTAAGCTAGACTTTTCATGCATATGCATTTTATGTATTTTTGGTTTGAGTATTTATTAAGTAACTATATTCCAAAATATTCGGGGTACTCACAGGTAGAAGTAAAATGTAGACAGTTGAATTGAATTCTAAGCCATATCCCCCACCTCAAAAACATTTGTAAGAAAACAGTTTTCACAATTCATTGGGGTGATTCTTGCCAAAATTTTTCTGACCACAAGCCATTCTTTGAGAAATGAATGAAAAAGGATTAATGCATGTAATTTGTCAGGAATAAGTTGGCTTTACTTGGAAAGTCAAAAATATCAAAGGCACTGAAGCAGAATCAGATAAGTAAAAATAAGAAAGAGGAGAACACCTCCTGCAGATGGACATAGAACATGAAGAAAACTGAAACTTCAAAACACTTTCATATAACCTATAGAGAGAGAGACAAACTAAATTTACTCCCAACTGTTTCTCCAAGTCTCCCCCACCCACCCCCCCACCCAAAAAAAAAAAAAAAAAAAAAGCAAATGCACAATTGCATGTGTATTAGCGTCTCTATACATGAGAGAGATTTAAAAAACGAATACAGAACATAAAAGTGCTCAAATTGAGACAATTTCAGATTGGTGCATAGGGGAACTATGAGCAGTATTCAACCTGATAGGCCAAAAATCTTAATCATGGCAAAAGTTTAAATGCAAAAGGAAAATTGGACATGGAAATGCATCCCAACCCTGAACTACAAAATCCAATTACAAGACTTCTAGTATTGTCCTTGAATTCAAAGAAGATTCCTCTGTGGACCAAGTTCACATGAACCCTATGGTTCCAAATTAGTTATCTTGTGGCAAAAAAGGTCCATTACAGAATTTTACAGTAAAATGGTATTAAATGTTTTTCCCAAAAACCCATGAACAAATAAAACAGTTTAATTTGAAGAGAAAAATAATAGCTGGAACTACTTCTCTAGGAGTAACTAATTGAATAAAGCAAAATAATAAGGAAATTCAATAGCAATACCATGGACTTGCCATGATCATCCGCAAGAAAGTGGAAGCACGTAGCGTCCCACTGCATATGCCAAGGGAAAGGCTTGCAAACCCCAACATCATCTCAGAACTTGTTTGGAAGCAAGGGATGCATGCCTCCAACTTTTGTCCTGGAAAATGCAGGGAAGCAAGGTATACATGCCTCCAACTTTGGCCCAGGAAATGCAGAGGGCAGATCAACAACATCCTCTAACGAGAACTCCAAATGCTGCCAAATGGTATGGAAGAAATTAAATCCATAATTTACTTTTTTTTGGAGAAATGTATAAGAGAAACCACAGTACATGGGATAACCACATTTATGAAGTAAAAGTGAGTTCTCAGAGCATATGCTTCAGAAAGCAAACATTCGGGCTGTAAAGAGAGCAATGGGAGGTCGATAAACTAACAGAATGATTCATAGGAGACAACTGAGACCAATCAAATCATCTCACATATCAATAGCAAACACATTGTCCACAGTCAGTACAGTCAACATCTCTTCATATAGAACACATTAGATAAAGTGACCATGCCTCTACAGCTAATTACTGGAAATCCAGGATATGGCCCTGTTCTAACAGTATGCTAAAGAAATAAAATACTTATCAAAGACGAGAAATAATATATGAAATGCAGAGCTGATAAAAACTTGTTTCCAATATCTGATACATGTTAATTTCTTAAGATAGGAAATTAATACATCTGCTCATTACAGGAGGTAAATCTATGGACAATTGGAAATTCAATGAAAATAAAGCAAAGTACAATGCTTAACAAGTCATTAGCTGCTTACAGTTCTGTGCAGGGATATCAAAAAGCGTGATCCTAACATTAACAGATGGGAGATGGGTGAAAGAAATGCCTGATTGATTGTTATCTAACATAGATACCAGTTTTAGCAGAGAGTAGTTTCCTTAGCTCCAACAAATGTTCATCATTTGATATATGAAGCATAGTACGGAGGTTTGTCAACAAAGTCTCTTGTTCCCAACTTAAGGGACCAGAAGCATGCAATGCCACTAAAGTACAGTGATAAGCATGCAACTCTAAGTTATGAGTACTTGTTGCCTCCTCCTCTTCTGGTGGAAGAGGAAGAGAACAACTTTCTTCCTCATTCTCTGGACCACAAAAAGACCCTGCATCACTACAAATGCTATCTGTAACCCGACAAGAAACTGGCAGGAAATTGCTACGGTACCTTTTTTGCCTCCTAGTATCAACACTACAACTACCAACAGAAGAAGCATCACTATCAGAATCACTAGTATCTAAACTTTCTGCTAAGGAACAGCCAACAGCACCACCTGGTTTGTTATGTCCATTTGTTATATTGTTAAAGGAAGTATGCATGTATGTTTCACCCAGAATTTCTCTTGGGCAAGCAACAGCATCTACCTTTTCCACAGACAGGTCAGGATTCACCATTTGTTTCCTACCAGCATTTTGTACAACTCTGATTTTCTGCACGTTTCCAGTGTGCGATTCAATAATGGTTGAACAGTATGGGGACACTCTCTTCTGTGACCTTGAAGATACTTTGTTGGAATCCTGTAATACATCATCTTTTGGTGTGTCCAAAGAGCCTTCAATTTGTTTCCGTTTCTTACTGGGTGGCACCAGAAAACTTATTTTTGAATTGATATTTGAAGAAGACAGTTTATTGTCTCGCACAGCTCTACATGCTCCGAAACTCTGAAAGGATAGGTGAAAATATTATGAGAAACAGAAGAAAATACAGATATGGATAAATTGATTATGCAGAAGGTGTGTAGGCATAGACATATGTTTGTAAATAAATGTATATTTACAAATAAAGAGTACTGAAGTACCAGTTAGGAGTTTAAATCTATTGAGCTATAACTGAGACTGGTGAAGAATCAAAATAGCCATTGCTAAAGATCATAATAGATTGACAGATTACAAAATCTGTTCTACCAGATAAGTTGTTGGATACAATGTCCATACTCAAATGGAAATAATTAAAAAACTTGAAAGTAATAACTGGGAAAGAAAAGTGGAAAGAGAGTCATAGCAGTATGATGTATCAGACAAAATGCAAATGCATAGATTCACTCAAACATAAACAGGAAGGAACACACATAAACCCTTACCTTCCCCATCAAAATCCATTTGTCATCTTGCCACACCCATCGTTCACGGACATTCAACTTGTGTACAGTCAATTCTGTTGAAGTTCCAAGTAGCCTCACAAAATAACGATCTCCTGGTAAAACCTTCAGAATGGAAGCAATCTTCCATGAGAAATCTTCAAACACCTCCACGATGTCTCCAACTTCCCATGTCGCTTTACCTTGTGTACATGGGGGACAGGGTCTCACATATTTCCCAGAGACTCTTTCCACCTCAGATTCACTGATAGTGTCTAGATGGTGAACATACATCACACTATATGTATGTCTGTTATCAGTGAGTATCTCAGCCTCATGCCACGCAATTGGCATCTTAATATTCTTCATAACCTCGACTCTACTCCCTTCTCTAAATCTCATTGTTGGTTGTTCAATGCTTATGCCCTGTAATCACCAAGAAACACAAGAAATTGCTAATAAGCAAATGCAATCAAAACCAAACCAAACAGTGAACAACAAATTATATGAATTCTTAAATCTAGGGAGGAGAAACGACTCTTTCAAGGTTTATTGACTAATCTAAATTTTGTTATTTAAACATTAATATACAACAAGAAGATGCAAAAGGGGATTAAAACTCTGAAAAAACTAGTTTGAGTTAATAATCACAAAAAAGTAAAATAAAATAAATAATAAAATAAGAATACAAAATAATTTGTTAAAAACCAAATAAATGGATTCGATGCAAAAAATTTCATGAAGTATACAAGAAAAACATTCATCAACAGCAACCATTGATCATTATAAAAATATTTAAAAGGCAAAAAAAAAAATACTAAAAAAACTAAAAATCATATACATCCACGCTTTGATATTCATCGTAATAAACAGATAATCAGAAATGAAGAAGAAAAAAAATACACTAGTCGAAAACATCATATTAATTCACACCAAAAAATTCAACAAAAAATTAATTAAAAACAAACTTTTTTAAAAAAATTTAAATCAAATAAATTGTCAAATAATCATAAAAAAAAGAACAGAACGAAAATTTATCAAATCAATTAAAATCAAAACCCGAGAAATCATCAAAGTTCGGATTTCCAGAAAGCTGAAATCACTTACGTTACGTATCTCGTACTTTCTTGATGAAATTCGATGAACGAAGATGTTAATTTGATTATTTGATCCCTTCGCTTCAGTTTAAAACATAGTTAGAATGAATGGTTTTTGAAGTCTAGGGTTTGATGAATTGAATTGGGGAAGAATAAAACGGGGGGTAAATGTAATCAAAAAATAAAATTAAAAGAAAAAAAATGTAATAATTATATGGTGGTGAGGGTATAATGGGAAAATTAATAAGGAAGTTTGGTTTTTTAAAACTTATAAATCTAAAAATCAACCAGAAAAAGTAGGAGAGTGCGTAAAGGCACGTCTCGTTTTTTTTGTTTTTGTACTAAAACCACCTAATTCCGGTTGGAAATTCCAAATTAGTTACGATTCACGCTCCTCTTACGGTGCGTGTCCCCTACCTTCCTCCTTTTTCTTTCCTTTTCATTATATATATATATATATATACACTGTATTATTATTGCTAATTTTAAAATAAAAATTAAAAAATATGTTGATATTTTTAAAATGATTAACTATAATTGAATTTGTTGATAACAGTCTTTTCTATTGTTAATAAATAATAAATTTAAAAAAATTTAAATACGAAACAGTGTAAAAAATAACACTAATAATATCTCGAATATACTAATTTAATTACTAAAATTTTCATAAATTTAAAAAAATATAAATTTAAAATATATTAAAAATAAAAATATTTAAAATAAATTAAAAGAAAAAAATCGAATAATCCAATATTTATATTATTGTATATATATATATATATATATATATAAAATAAAAAGAATTTTATGATTACAAAATAAATTCATTAATGATTATGATTAATAATACAAATTTTATACGTCATGTTATATATGTATATATATATATATTAAATATGTCCTAAGAGATAGGAGCGCGTGGACCCAAAACCTCCACTGAAACTGGAATATTAAAAGGAAGGAAACTTCTCCTTCATTTTTCTTCTTTTCGTCATTAATATATATATATATATATATATATATTACGTTAAGATATTTTATTATTTTCATAATTAATAAATAATTTATTAAGAACATGAATGTATGATTTATATTTTTAAAATAAATAAAATTTGAATTTTGTTTCTTCGACAAATCATAATTCTTTTAAGAAATAAAATTTTAAAATATATATAAGGGGAATAAAAAAACTCACATCCAAATGTAAAATATTAAAAAGAAAAAGAATCGAATTTATTTATGTTTTTTTTTTCTTTTCTAAAGTTCCATTATATATTTATTTAATTATTGCAAAAGATTAGTAAATTAAAAGTGGTTTTGATTTTCAGCTTCATATTTCCTTTCAAAAAGGCTTTTTTTTCCTTTTTTTTTTCTTCATTTTACATTGTTTTACTATATTTTGCTCACACACACACACACACACATATATATATATATATATATATATATATGTGTGTGTATATATATAGAGATATATATGTATATGTCATATTATTATTTTCATAGGGAAGTTGAAGGGGTCAAAGGTGAAGGCTTTGAATTTTGGGCTGACTCAAAATAAGGAAAATTTGTTATAAACTTCAATTGGACCTTTTAGAGTGTCAAAAAAAATAAATGAGGAGAAGAAAAAAAAAGTAAGATTTTGAGTGTCAAACTTATATATAAATAAATAAATAAATAAATGAGGTTTAATCCTTTGACTTGTCAATGTTATTTGATCGCGAGATTCAAGATCCAACACTCATATTTTAAGAGCTTATATAAATCCGACACTCATTGTAAGGCTTTTATATATATATATATATATATAATAATACATTTTATAAGTAAAAATTGAATTTTTTATTATATTCAAAAAATTTATATATCATAAAATAATATAAAGTTTTTCTTTTAATCAACGTTTTTTATATTTATTATAATAAAATTTTTTGAGCAAAATATATATTGAGCAAAATCTTCTTTGCCAACAAAAACTTCCTTTTTCTTTAATTTTCTTGTTTATATATATATATATATATATATATATATATATATATTATTATTTTTGGTCTAAAACTCTTAAAGCGGAAATTTGGACAGTATTTGAGATGAATGAACAAAAATAAAGTAATACGAGTAGAATAATAAAATAATGATACCAAAATTTAACGTGGTTTACCCTTGAATATGGACTACGTCCAAGGAACCAACTCCAAAATAATTCTTTCAATAATAAAATATTAGTATGTGCTTCTTAAAATTTAACGTAGTTCATCCTTGAATAGGGACGAATTTCGAAATAATTCTTCAACTAATAAAATATTAGTAAATATTTACAAGTGAGAGACTTCTCTAAAAACGTTTTAGAGACAAACTACGAATAATTGAGATAAATCCAAAACAGTAGTACTATAGTGTTACAAACACTATACACAAAATATTACTATTTTGTCACTCTCCAAATATTTCTCTCTCACACAAATTTTCGTAAAGCAATGATGTTTCATAAACACATTCCCTAATTTCATAAAAAACTAATGAAGGTTCAGAAGAATGTTCAAAAGAAATAAAGGAAGAAGAATGAAGAACTCTCTATTTTTTACGAAAAGAATCGAATTTTTTCTCATTAGAGTGGCGCAACCCAACAAGTGTTATGAGCCCAAGGTTAATGAGTTTGCTTGCCAGATGTGAAGAGTTTAAGTGTTTGCTGAGGATGTAAGATGATTGTTACTCTAGGGGAGAACACATATATGTAGTCTTTGGTTTGAGGGGAAGAGTATTGAAGTGTCAACTCATATCCCACATCTGAAGATAATGCTATAGTTGACTAGCATATAACAATACTATTAACTATGAAACTTTTTTTGTGATTAATTAAAAATAAAATCGTAAAAATTTAAATTTAAAACAAACAATATTATACTATTGTAGAATTAAGTGATGAGATAACAGTCCAATCTGGGCCACTATATGCATGTATGCATGCCTGATTATTGTAGGACCTAGAAACACCAGCTAATACACTTTCTTAAAAGCCACACATAATAATTATCAGACTTTTCTATCAATCACCTTTCCATTACCTGTTCCTTGCCTCATATATATATATATATATATATATATAAATATATAAAATGAGGTTTATCAAGTTTCCTAATCATGTATTTGTCTTTAACTGAATTTAAGGTTTATAATTTGAACCAAAATTTTCTAATTAGGACATATATTCACTATCACAATAAATACACACAAGTTGTTAGATTATATGAATCTTTTATTTCCATTAATAACTTTTGGTAATAATTAAACTTTTCAGATATATATATATATATATTATAAAAACGATTTTTTATTTTTGAATTTAAACTTTTAAATAAGTTTAACTCCATTTGAAATAGTATTGGAAAGTTAAAAAATGAAATAATTTAACTCGACTTAGTTTTTGATGATTTGGTGATGAAAAACTCCTATTCATGGAAAGATTTTTCTCAACAAACACATCCTTCTTGAACGTGTTATGTCCAATCACCAACCAGCATATTCCTTTTCATCAGGATTTTATTAACCTAACAACACTGCAGTTCATGTATTAGTTTTGAGCATATATATATATATATATATATTTGTGAATTTTTTTTGTTAAATTATTTGGTACTCGAAACTATTACTATTTTAACTAATTTAGATTTAGCATGAGTTATATTTTTAAATTTTAACTTTTAGTCAAAAAAAAAAATCTCATTTTTAATTTTTAATCAAAAGAATATCTTATCTTAATTTTTGAAATGACACTCAAAATTTCAATAAGTTTAGATCGGTCTGAATTATACTGGTAGAGTCTAATAACAAATATGACTCATAATAAATTTAAATCCACAAGTTTACTTAAGCACTTTTACAATGACATTTATTATTGTGCCAAATATACATATAGATTTGATCGTGGAAGCATATGCTGGGAGAGAAACTTTGAAAGCTCTATTTGTATATATAGATGCAAGCAAACTATAGTAGTAGTAAAAAAACAAAAGACAGAAGTAAAATTCTCACTACACAAGCAAAAACTAAAACATATTACATTCTTCTTAGTATACCGAATGTTTCTTAGCCCCCCCCTCTCTCTCATGCATATATATAGATATATATATTAGTAGAGCTACTAGTAGATAGACAAGAACAAGTGTGTGAATCAAACCTAGAATCACACAAACTTACGAGGTTTACGAACACTCAAAAGCTTAACATGATCAATAACAGGTCCACAAAGTGAAGCATTATCATCACTTCTAGTATGATAAAATGTGCTAAAAAACATAACCCTTGTTCTATTAGAAGTCGCCACAAAACGTAGAACGGCAGGTTTAAATCCACCTTTTCCAGTCGATGAATACGGAACCTTCACGGTTTCTCTCCCGGCATATGCTTCCACGACCATTGATCCTTCACAAGAATTGCTTGCATCTCCAACTAGGAATGTTAGCATGTAAGTTTTTCCCGGCATGGTTCTTGTTACTTGTGCTATGGCACTTTCTTTTCCGGCCACCAGCTCCACCGCTCGTGTACCGTGTGGTACGGAGAAATGGTCGGAATCTATGTATTTGACAGCTTTTAAGGATTCAATCATCCAAGCTGGTAATGGAGAGTGGTCGTCTTCGATATTTGGTGGTACAAGAACACCCCATGATGTGTTCGGAAATATAAATGGTCCCTCTTCAAAATCACCATTCTTCAATAAGTTTTCTACAAAATAATAACACAAATAAGAATCAAATTCAAAGCATTATGTTTTAATATCATAACAAAACTCATAAACAATAAACAACAATTGAAAATAAAGGCCAAAAACCAATTCAAGATCTTTTGTTTTGGTATCATAATGTCATCTAAATGAAATTAATATCAATTAAGCTACGTTTTCTAAATTGGTATATATATATATATATATATATATATATAATACTTGAAGACTTAATACTAGCAAGCACATCATAACAGCATATGGTGGTCCTAGAAGCCAAACTAGAGAATAATTACATTCTGCCTCTCAAACCACCAAATTCATTGCACCATGTAGTCAACAAGTGGTCCTATATATATATACACATGTACAAGTGCACAAGCACTTTATAATTTTCATGTGCAACTTATTTGTAAAGTTCTATTATCAATAAATATCTTTCATTTTTATTTACAATTATCTTACATAAACTTTTTCACCAATTCAAAAACATTGATGTTATAAAACCAACTTGTTTCAAACTCAACAATTCCAAACACCATATCCAAATTATAAAATTTAAGCTCGAGAACTTACGATTAGTAGCTTTAGGAGGATAGAGAGCTTTAACAGCAACAGAATCAACAAGAGGACCACAAGCAGGATCTTCTTCAACACCAGGATTATGAATAACAATCTCCGCCACACTAAACTCAGCTTGAAAAGCCCAAGCATATGAATCCCAACCATTACTACTGTACAGTGTTTGCATTGGAAGAACACCAAAATCCGGCGCCACCGACACGTTCAACTGTTCTTCTTGTGCACAAGTTCTTGCAGCACTGAAAGTTATGGAATAATACATACCTTTTGTAACGTTAAGTTTTTGCTTAATTGATGCTTCATTACCAAGTCTTAATGCTGCGTAGCCTTCTGGAACTACTAGTAACATGTCACCTTGTTTTTGACCTGCTTTTATGTATTCTACGAAACCTGAAATTTCCCATTTGGGAACTGCGTTTGGTTTTAGAACTATTGTTCCGTTCAAGTCTGTGCTCCTTGGTGACAACTCAAAGTTTCCATTTTCTAATAGTCCTGTAATTAAGGTAAAATTTAAAATTATGAGAAGAAAAAAGAAAATTCCCCATAAACAAACACCATTCAACTTATGGTAATCCATTACTTAAAAATATATATATAAGTATGCATATTATTATATATATATATATATATATATATGAATATAAATATATATATTATTCCGGTAATAAATGTGTACCAAAAAAAAAAAATCCGGTAATAAATGAATTTCCTAACAAAACAAACCCGCCTCCCCTGCACCGGGAGCAGGGGTCCATCTGCGATAAACCATGTGAAGTTGTTTTTCTATAGGTCAAATACTGAAAGCTGAACCCTATATAATATGTGGTCATAATTCTAGTAAACTAAAAACCAACCACTTTTTTTTTACTTTTTAAATATATATATATATTATCAAATTTTTTTTTTAAAAAATATTATTTTAAATAAGAAAAAATATTTTAAAATTTACTGGAAATCGACGAAATTTGGAGTAAGGAACCGCCCTAGATGCATGGGTCTTGGGCCTATGCTGAGATTTTATGACAAGCAACAACTTATAAATAATATAATACCGTAAAATCATAAATTATATATACAAAATATTACAATAATATGTATGTATAATATATATATATATATATATATAGTGAGCATCGAAAAAGAGAAAAGCATATATGTGCAGCTGCAGATGCAGCCTGCATGGTCACATGTTAGACAAAAAGTACGAATGGATTATGGTATATGTGTACCGTTTCGGTATATATAGGGTATAGGGAGGGAGATAGACAGAGCAAATTATTGATGTAGAATGAAATGACAATTATACCCTCAATGAAGTGACCAAACACAGAACCCAAGCAAAAGAAGCACTGATCATCATTCTTCATATATATATATATATATATATATATATACGTCTCTGTCAAATTCAGATTCCTATCTTAATGACTGTCAACAACCAGTTAAAATTTAAATTCCCAGCCAACTGAAACAGAACAAAACAACAACGCATTCATACTACTCGTCCAAAACCCAAACTACAGAATATTTCTAGTATGCATAAACAAATGCACTATTATTAGGTAAAAATGAAACACAAACTGAAAGTATAAACTCACTTATAATTCAAAATATCATGAAATCGAGTAGAAATCGAAATTTCAAAAAAACTAAAAGGAAAATGGATACGGAGGAGCTTACCGTCAGTAAAGGCGGAGACGAGATGGAAAACGGTGGTGGTGCAAAATAGCACCGACACAACAATGGCAGCAGCTGTTCGCATATTAGCTTTTTGTTTTCGCTACTGTTCACACACAGTGCGTGTTTAATTTTGGTCGTTTTGTTTTTGGTTTTTTCAAAAAAGGAAAGAGAAAAGAAGAAGAAGACGACGATAATGAGGGAGTCGAAAAGGGAATGCAAAGTGAGGGGGTTTTATGCATGTTCGTTTTATTAAATCACCTCTGATTTCATTTTATTTTCATTTTTGCCACTATAATATACCATTTTCATTTCATCTTTTTGCACACGAGAGAGATGATGTAGAATCCTACATAATAAACCTCTTCGAAAACTTTCCTTTTCCGTAGTCTTGTCAAAGGATAAAATCTAAATTTAATATATATATATATATTATTTATTTGATCATCTATTATTTAAAATTATTATAATTTTAAGTAATTTATATTCAGTTTTATTACACGTAAAATCTAATTTTTATTTATAAAAAAATTTTATAATTTATGTAACATTTAGAATGAGTTTCTAAATCAAATTACATCTCCTTACATATATTTTTCCATAGCCAATTTTCAAAATCGGGATTTTATTAAAAAAAAAATGAAATTTCTTCTACACATGGTTTAACTGAGGTTTTTGGACGTATTCTTACATTGTATTTTATTTAATTTGGTAAATTTTTGTTCCTTTCAAGGAAGCATTTGAATATCCATTACTTCATCAATTAAATTGAAAACTATATATATATATATATATATATATATGTGTGTGTGTGTGTGTGTGTGTGTGTGTGTAAATATTTACATATTTAGAAAAGCATTAAAAAATAAAAAACTATGTCAGAAATTAAGTTAATTTAAATTAAGATACTATTAATTTAATTTAATCTTAACTTTTTAAGTTATAATTTGTTTAGAATAAGAAATTATAATTTCATTACAAATTTTATTTTAAATATTTTTATTACACATTTAAAATATAAATCATAAAATTATTTGCAACAGAATGCAATTTTTTTTTTCAAAATAATTTTTTTAAATTTAATATATTAAAATTTTAAAATATGTAAATCTATTTACAACGTGTTATAGCAATTGATTTAAATTTGTTTAAAAAATTAATATCAATTTTTAACTTCTTTCAATTAAATAATTCATATGTTGTAATTTAAAATATATAACCAAATCTTATGAAACAAAACTATATAAATGGTTAACGAAAATATTTATTTTGAAATATATAAAAATTATTAATTTTATTTACTGAATTTTTATGGATTATTTTATTTAAAAGGTTTAGAAAAGGCATAACATTTATACTTTTTTTTAAAAAATCATCTTCTAATCTTATAAGAAAAATATTATAATATATATATAATTTCAAACGAGTAATTATTTTATTCATGAAAAGTATTTTAAAAAATATTTTATAAAATTTAAAACTTATCTTAATTTAATAAACAAATCAAAAATTTAATTGTATAAATTTTAATAAAATTATCTATAACATTAATAAGTAATCTAATATTGTCTATCTTTGTAAAAATATTTTTTCTTCTGTTAAAAAACAAAATTGACATTATAAATATTAAATGTTATTAAAAAATTGTATTCTTTTGAGATACATTTAAAAGTAATTATTTAGTGGATTATAAATAAATGAAATATTTTATCAAATAAACAAAATATAATGAATAACTTTGTTGTTAAAAAAAATATTTAAAAAATATAAAAATTTAAACCTGTTGTATTTTTAATATAATATTCACAAATTAATTATTCAATTATACATAAACTGAGTTTATAAATAATAAAATTACAAAAGACATATTAAATTAATTTTTTACAATAAAAAAATTTTAATTTTTAAATTTTAAATAATTGTATAATATTACTGTTGTTCCAATTTATTATTATTATTATTATTATTACTAGAGAAGTGGGACCCATCAGAAGTAAGGAGAGAAAGTGGGGCCCACTAAGAGATGGGAGATGCGGCTTACAGAAAATCCAGCTGACCTAATCCAAACCCAAAGATCATGGCCTGTTTTTGGGCTTTCTTTAGGGAAGGAAGCATGTGGCCCTATCTTTTACAGAAGCATTTGCATATGGGAATGTGGGCCGAAGAAAATCCTCCACCTCACCTCTCCTTTTCATTTTTTTACTTATTTTATCAAGAAAAAGTGTATTGTGAATGTTAAGTGTGACACTATTTGTTCCGAGTGTATGAGACAGCTCTGGCAGTAGCGGAGCAAGTATGCGTACGGGAGACACTTTGTGACACTAAGTAAGATCACAGGTTGGATCTTTACTTTGAGCGCAATTTTAACAGTAGAGTGAAATCTTTTTCGGAATAAGAGTTAAATTCTGCGTGTACAACATGCACCGAATTTGGATTAGTCAGAATCGTCATGACTCCCAAATAAGAGTTGGACTCATATTTTCATTAATTTATTTATTTTATCAACAATCTCGCTATGATGACTGGAAAATGCATTGTGAATGCTATGCAAATTCACGGGTTCGATTATTGTCGTGAGAGCAATTTCAAGAATTCGGGTGATGCATTCTCCTAGTAAGAATTGGACTATGCCGATACAATCTAACCCGAATATGAATTAGTCGAAATAGTGATAACTTCGGATATTAAATAAAATCTGAATTATATTAAGAATTGCTATGAAAACAAAAACATTGAAGATAAAAATAGTTAACTCAGGATGAAATGAGTTTGATTCTTTTTATAGTTAATTGAAGTTTAAAATAATTACTAAGTTTGGAAAGGATGAGAGAAAAAAATAAATATATTTTTATTTCATGACATACCTAACCAAAACAATTGCATGTGGAGGAAAGAGGACCTCAACATATATACAAATAGGTAATATATAGGAAAGTATTTTATTGTGTTTTATATATTAACATGAAACAAAAAAAACTTTACATCATTACATTATATATGAGTATAAGAAGCAAGAAAAAATAGTAACGATAATAATAATAATAATATGATAATGTGATTATTGGTCCATCATCTTTATATATATATATATATATATATATATATATATATTATATATATATATATATATATATATATATATATATATATATATATATATATATATTTATTTTAATAATTTTGGAAAAAGAAAAATTAAAAAGTATGATTGGTCCACCATTTTACACGATAATGAATGAACAAAAAAAATTGGAGAATCAGCCAAAATATTTTAAGTAGCATTTGGGATTCTGGTCTTTTAGCAAGGACAAATTATTCCTTTTAGTTCATAATTTTTTGGTCTTATATATATATTAAAAAAGTTTTTAATTAATTGTTCATATGTGTTGTGTTCGAGTGTTGAAAAGAAAAGTTTTTTAAATTTAATTAATTTTTCTATTTTTTGTTGATATATATATAGAGGAAAACACGGTGCAATAATGCAAAATTTTTCCAGCTATGAGAAATAGGGAAAACGAAATGAAATGAAAGCAACAAAGCAAAGGTAGCCGACTATAGAGGATCAGATCAGATGGAGAATTAAAGAAATGAATAGATACAAAAATAAAATAAAATAATATATATATATATATATATTATATATATATATATATATATATATATATATATATATATACATGCATGCATGCATGCTTAGGGTTTTCATAACTTCTCACGTGGATCTGCTTTAATGCTATTGTCTCTCCTCTTCCCTACCCATTGATGTAATTGCTCTATCATGCAGTATAATGTACTATTCTTTTATCAAAAAAAAAAGTATAATGTACTATTCTCTCTCTCTCTCTCTCCTCTTATACATACATACATAGATATATATTTTTTAAAATCTTCATAATTTTACTTTTAACCCGAGTAAAAAATAACTTATAATTTGATAAGAAAATAATAATTTAGTAATACATAATTTTACTTATAATTTATAAATCATCAATAATATCGTAACTTAGTTAATAAGAATTTAAAACATAAAATAATAAATAGATACTAATATATATATATATATATATATATATATATATATATATATATTTGTATAGAGTGTGTGCTAAAATATTGTTAAAAAAGAAAATAGACACAATGTATATACAGAAATGTTAGGTACAGATTTGATTAGATTCGATGAAAATTGAAAAAAGTAGACGTTGACATTTGTAATCAACATGTCCAAAAGGACAATTAAATCCGATTTAAAACAATAAATTAAAAGTTTGACACCGTATATAAATAAAATTGAAACTTCTTTCAAATAATCTTTTCATAAATAAGAATTATAATAGTTTTAAAAATCATATATATATATATATATATATATATATATAAATTCATTTGGATAAAACAAAACCATGTTTAAAATAAATAATGACAATTAATTTTGACAAATAATATGTTGTGACCATAAAGATTCGTGGTTTGACAATATTAGACTAAACAAAACATAGAATTAATTAATATTTACTATAAAAAGGGACAAATTTAAAAAAAAAGGTGGGGATATGGAAATTTTATGACTACATGAAACTAACTCCTCTTATTAAAAGATTCACATGGTTTTGTCTCATTTCCATTTTATGTGGACAAGTTTTTTTCCCCTTTAAAATGTGGTTCATATGCTTCCAGTACCCTAATATATAACAATATATCTAATTTCTTCAATATATATATTCGTAAAGTTAAACCAAGAATTTAAAGATTAGAGAGAAATTACAGGAAAAATATAAGAATAATATATTGGATGATGCATGACAATAATTAGAGTGCAGTAATGAAAATGTTCTACAAATTTGTGTTCAATTTAACGGTGACAAATTTATACTACACACAGCCACAAATTTATTGAGAAATCTGCATAATGAACCCTAAAGTACACAAGATTGTGGCATTCCAAAAGCATACATATATTATGTTATATTATACAGAACATCATGCACAAAAGATGGGATACATGACAATACAAACACTTCATACACAAGCCAAGATTTCTCTGTTCCAAGTTCAGGAAACCAAGAACAGTTCAAACTAGCTGCTGCAGAGTGCAGATGATTGAAGAGATTTGATCAAGGAATTGTGCGTTGATAAAGAGGTAGAGCTCCAAGGGCCTCACGTTCAGCTCTCTCCCTCTTCACCTGAATAGTATCTGGGCTCAGTAAAGACTCAAAAGTCCCACATAAATATGAACAAAATGACACTTTGATCCCTTCAAAGCTGGATGTCAAATGGACTAATCCTTAAACAATAGATTCTTTCTAAACAAAAAGATACATCAAATTTAACATGTGATTCAAGTAAAAGAAAATGGATGGTGTAATTCAAAAGAAGGATATTCAAAGAACAAGGATAAGAACTTTTTCCAACATAAGTGCATGGAGAACATAAAAAAAGAAAGCACTTACAAGAGCCAGCATGTCCTGAAGATAGCTTCTAAATGGAGTTTGTTGTGCCTGTGGTAGATAAAAAATTGAAAACATTAAATACATCCAATAGATAAGTTCCCAGTGGCTACGGGCGAAATTTAGTAACTAGCAAATGCATTAGCAGGCATGTACAAGAAAGAATATTTTGTGGCTCGACAGAGCACCTAGAATAAAGGGCTGTGCGATGATCGTCACAGCAAATGTTAATCAATTCTGGCCAGAGTAGAAGAAGACTCCCACCATCAAGCTTAGACTTTTAAAACTTCAAGCAAAGTGAATGACATTGTAAGAAACCTCAAGGAAGGTATGTAACACTATCATTGATATCAGTATAAGTAACATGCCTGGAAAATTCTTTGCACTCATTAACTCAAAGAGAACCAGATTTGTGCTCATCGACATCTTCAATTCAGACATTACCTCATTTCATTCACCCATTGCTCTAGAGATGGGAACAATTTGGTCATACTGATATGACACTAAATATCAAAATTGTCAAAGTGCCAATCCAAACTTTTCACACAATAGATTGCTCTACTATCAAGATTATAGAAGAGACTCCAAATTGGAAGTTACAATATCATGCCACTTAGAAATCTATACACATTGAGCCTCCACAACATCTCCCCAAAAAAATTAAACCAAATTACACTTATCATCTAGTATATTAAAAAACATGAGATTCTTCTAAGAAATTACAATTGCTGATACAGATATATAATATTTTTAGTTCTAATAAATTAGCCAGTTAATTCACACAAAGCAAAAAACATCAATATATATACATATATTACTTGGAATTGAAGTTTAAATCATTAAACATAAAATTAGTTCAAGAAAGAAGAGCTCTGAACATATGGTACATGTACACGCGCAGTTGCAAAAAATTATACCTGCACATCTTCTGGAAGGTACTTGTGCTTCAACGAAAGATCCATGGCACGCTTGAGACGTTGATTTCTGGCATCAACAACTTCTCTTGGAAGCCTATTCAAGGCTTCCTTGATGTCAAGATCATACATTGGATCATATAAATCATCATACCGAAGACCTTCGTGAAATCAAACCCCCCAAAATAAAAATTATATATAAAATATCAAATATAAACAACAAATCACCCGAAATTCACATGAATAAAGAAAATTCAAAAGATCAAAAAAAACAGGGGAGACAAAAAAAAGAAAAAAAATTCACCATATTTTCGGAGGCGACTATCGAGAGATTTCTTGTGGATAGCTGCGAGCGGATTTCTCTTTGGATCAACTAGCCACCGGGCAAACGCCGACGCCATTTTTTCAGTTTCTAGAAGTTTCTGTTCTCCAGTGAAGTCAGTTCACGTCTCCTCTTTAAGTGGTTCAAAGTGATGCGAGACGACAATTATCTTTATGCGCCCTTTTTGAAACATCTAGAGAATGAGAAGCAATCAGACGACGACGTTTTCACTGAAACCTAGAAGTTTCTCTTCTTTTTCCTGTTTTGTTGTAATAAATTTTAGGTTCATTTTTTATAACTTTCTATTTTTAAATTCTCAAGTTTAATATTATATACTTTTGCGTATCTTTTATTTATTATATGTATGAACAGAAAAATACTAATTAATGTATTTTAATATTTTTAACGTGTTAAAAAAAATATTAACGTAATCAATAATATATATATATATATATATATATATATATATATATATATATATATTCAGAGTATTTAGTCAGTAAATAATAAATATTGTTGAACAAGCTCGATTTTACAAACAATTTTCAATTCCAAATCCCAAAAATTAGCAAAAGAATTGAAATTCATGACCTAAAAAAAATGAAGATTTTTATTATGAAAGTGTAGTGAGCATAGTACTTCTTTTGACCAACCTTGCATGGAAGATACGTGGAAATAATGTTTCCTTCTTTTTCTACCAACTTTACTGCCTTAAAAGTTTCTTTTCGTAATTAATCGGTGATTGAAATATGTAATTTTGACGAAGATAGTTATTATATTTAAATGAAGTTAAAAATTTGAACGTGGATATATTATATATATATATATATATATATATATATATATATATATATTGAAATGTACGTAAAATTATAGAGAGCGTGAGAAATGCATGTATATATATATATATTAGAGAGAGAGAGAGAGAGAGAAAAAGGAAGAAGTAATGGGAGGATTTGGTTTTCTTCTGTAAAAGAAGCGAAGATCTAGGAAAAAGAAGAAGAAGAAGAATGAAGGGGGAAGGGAGGGGAGAAGAAAGATCAAATTGGAGAATTATATGAGAAAAGATAAAAAATGTTTTAAAAAAATGGTGTCGAATTCGAAGGAAAAGAAGCAGGTGTTTTTCTGTCGGATGTTTAATGGTGGAACGACAGCGTTTGATAATGAGGTAGAGAAATTCTCAATGGATGATCGAAGTTCTCTCAGCGTTTCTGGCGGTATTCTCCCCTCACTCGGTGCTCGTAGCCATCGTAAAGCAAAACTTCGACCTTTTACTATCTCCCCTTTCGATTCTCGTTACAGGTTATTTTATTTATTTTCATGTATGATTATGGCGTAGGGTTCCTAAAACAATTTTATGAATTGATTATTTGTGAATTCAGTTATTTATTTCCATGCATGGTTCAACAGAATCGAGTCTGAAATTTTGGATTTCTAATCCTATAATGAAATGAAGAAAATTTAAAGCATGTGGATGATGAATTTGCATGTGGCCGGGCCGGGCCGGGCCGGGCCATGCATGTGTGAAGTTCTTATTTGTCCTTTTCTTTTTTATGTATGTTTAAAACCTTCTTAATTTGGTCAAATGGTTAGAATTTGTTACAAAACCATAGAAGAAGAAGAAGAAGAAGATTGAAGTAATTTCTTTATCAATTGATAATATTGGATTTTTTCACTTTTAGAACAACTTCCATGACAAATGCCTAGTGAATACTGGATCTTCAGATATAATGAATGATGTAAGGGAAATGAATGAATTTTCCAGTGCTACACAATACAAGGGAATCAAATGTTAAATGAATTTTTTTACAGTTGATGTCTGCATATTGAGTTCATCTTGTTTGTTTTGGCTTAACTCCTTTGATAAACTGATATGAACTTACTGAACTGGAATTATGCAGAGCTTGGGAAACATGGCTTATAGTTTTGGTGTTCTACACAGCTTGGGTCTGTCCTTTTGAATTTGGATTCCTAGATCATCCCAAAGGACCCCTTTCCATCACAGACAATGTTGTTAACGTGTTTTTTGCCATTGACATTGGTTTAACATTCTTTGTTGCCTACCTTGATAAAACAACATATCTTATGGTTGATGAAAGGAAGCAGATTGCTTTGAGATATGCACAATCGTGGTTGTTTTTTGATGTCATTTCCACTACTCCTTCTGAATTAGCTCGGAAAGTTTTGCCTAATCCTCTTAAAGGCTATGGCTATTTTAATATGCTTCGGTTATGGCGTGTTCGAAGAGTCAGTGCTCTGTTTGCAAGGTCAGCCTGCTATGTTGCCTTCTATACATACATATTCAATTTTGAAATTGTTGGACTATATTTGGTGTAACCATTTTTATACCAACCATCTTCAACCATGAGCATGTTATGAAAAGGAATTTCATAATCTAACTATGATTTGCCTTTCACATTTGTCATAGAAGTTTGTTTGCTTTTCTGACTTTACCTTATGCACGGCTTTACAATGTAGGCTAGAGAAGGACAGAAACTTCAATTACTTTTTTGTCCGATGTGCAAAGCTTATATGTGTAAGTATTATTAAGAACAACACTTTTTGCTCAATTTTTTTCCCCTTCTTTTCTTGAATAAAATAAATCAAAATTATCTCATGTTGCTCGTTATTTGTTTATAGGTCACTCTCTTTGCAGTTCATTGTGCTGGTTGCTTCTATTATTTTCTTGCTGCTCGTGCCAGTGACCCAAAAACTACATGGATAGGTTCTGTCATGGAAAATTTTCTAGAAGATAGCCTGTGGGTTCGCTATGTTACTGCTATGTACTGGTCCATCACCACCCTGACAACAACTGGTTATGGTGATTTACATGCTGTGAATACACAGGAGAAGATATTTGACATTTTCTACATGCTGTTCAACCTTGGTCTCACAGCGTATCTTATTGGAAACATGACCAATTTGGTTGTTCATGGAACCAGTAGAACTAGAAAATTTGTGAGTGCCATAAATTACTGACTGCATCATTCACACTTTTCTGAACAACATGTATGAACAGGTGGTGTGTAGTCTTTTGTAGCTTAATTTGCGTTATTTCTTGTGTTTGTGTTTTACAGAGAGATACTCTCCAAGCTGCTTCAAGTTTTGCGCGAAGGAATCACCTTCCTGTGCGCCTTCAAGATCAGATGATTGCTCACTTGTCCTTGAGATATAGAACAGACTCAGAAGGGCTACAACAACAAGAAACTCTTGATGTGCTTCCAAAAGCAATACGGTCAAGTATCTCACATTACCTGTTTTATTCACTTGTCGATCAGGTGTACTTGTTCAAAGGAGTATCAAATGACCTGCTTTTTCAACTGGTAATTGATGACAATTCGAGTTATTTTAATATATGATCTCTTTTGACCATTCTTTTCTTTTTTTCATGTTTCAATGATAGGTCTCGGAGATGAAACCAGAGTATTTTCCTCCGAGAGAAGATATTATTTTGCAAAATGAAGCACCCACAGATTTATACATTTTAGTAACCGGATCTGTGGTAAGTAAATTTTCTCTTCCCGGATCTCCCTTTGCTCCTTTTTTTGGTGTATATATCAAGGAAACGGTTAAACTTCCAGTTGTTCATACTAAGTTTGAACTAAAGCTTTATACTGAACTCTTTTTGGCAGGAGCTTATTCAGCTTAAGAATGGAGGAGAACAGGTAAATCAATCAGTGCATAATCAAGATAATATCAGATGCATTCTGTTCCTCAATATCAAAATAAACCACATTTCACGCATTGCAAAAAAATTTTAAAACTTCTTCAACAAACTAAAGGATTGCATTATTTATGAATTAGTGTAGACAGTTGGAGAATTGAAGACAGGTGAAGTTTTTGGCGAAATAGGTGTTCTTTGCTATCGGCCACAACTGTTTACTGTCCGTTCAAAACGTTTAAGTCAGCTACTACGGTTGAATCGAACTGCATTACTGAATCTTGTTCAAGCAAATGTAGGAGATGGGACGGTAGTAATGAACAATCTTCTGCAGGTACAATCTTCCTCTTTCTTGTCTTATTTGCTAAACTTTTGCACCTCTTCCCTCTCTAGTTTTTCCAATGTTAAATCTTAAGTTCAACCTAATGGATTATACATCCTACTTTGTGAAGCCTTGAATAATGCCTTTTCACAAGTCAGACTAATTGAAGACATTTGTTTCTTTAGGTCTTTATTGGTATTAAGTTTGCATATGTGAAATAACATACATCCATTATAATGCAGTATAATTTTACAGATTCTTTTATTGGAATGCTTAATTTCACAAGCAATTGTATGTTAAATGCTTTTGCTTTATTTGATTTTTTCTGATCTTGCGTTGCAGCGTTTGAAAGAACAAAAGGACCCTTTGACACAAGCAATTTTGGCAGAGACAGAGCACATGCTAGCTCATGGAAGAATGGAGGTGCCTCTTAGCTTATGTTTTGCAGCAACAAGAGGAGATGATCTGCTATTAAACCACATGCTAAGACGAGGTACAGATCCCAATGAATTGGACTCCAATGGACGTACAGCACTGGTGTGTAATTTCCTCTACTTCTCTGTGCATGTGTCTATATGTGAATGTATGTTTGTCTAGTGCTGCTGCAATCTGAATTCATAATTTCCAGGCTTAAAAAGAGCTATGTCTTTTTGATACAGCATATTGCTGCTGCAGTAGGTAGTTTGCAATCTGTGGCGGTTCTTCTAGATTATGGAGCAGATCCAAACAGAAAAGGTATATACTCTTTAAGTATTCCTACCAGCTATAACATTTTTCTACCCTCAGGAATCTTCAAAAGCAAAAACCTGAATGAATTTACTTGATATGTGTGAAATAGCCACCATGTTGTCAATGGTTGGTTTAGTTATTCAGTCTCCTTGCTGACAAAAGCACAATCCTAACAGATTCTGAAGGAAATGTTCCCCTCTGGGATGCCATATTGGGCGGGCATGAATCTATAATCAAGTTGCTGGAAGACAATGGCGCAAGATTATCAACCGGTGATGTGGGTAATTTTGCAAGCTTAGCTGCTGAGCAAGGCAACATGGAGTTGCTCAAAGAAATAATTAAACACGGTGGAGATATTACACTTCGCAATAGTTCAGGAACAACAGCACTACATACAGCTATCTCTGAAGAGAATGCTGCAATGGCTAAGTTCCTGCTGGAACATGGGGCTGATGCTGAAAAGCCAGATGCACATGGCTGGAGTCCTGTTGCATTGGCTGACTATCAGGGAAATTTTGAAATGAAATCCCTATTTACAACTGGGAAAGAAAAAGCCAATCAACGCGTCAAATTTTCTGCAGAAGGTGTACCTTACATAAAAAAACATCAGAGTGAGCCTGCGATCCCTCCTTTAACAGATGACGCCTCAATTCGAGGTTTCAGAGATCATGGAGCATCAACCAGCTGCTTCAGACGTAGAGCAAGCAATTTTCAGAATTCACTTTTCGGGGTCATGTCTGCTGTAAATAGTTCAATGAATGGTAAGAAGCATTATTTTCCATATATTTAGAACATATCAAAATCATTATGAATAATCATAAAGTACACAACTTTTCATCTAACAAATTTTCCTTTTCTTGATCATTTCTGCGGCAGGAGATGGCATTCCTCCTCGATCATCATTTAATTCTGGGAATCCACCAAATCGTGCTCGAGTTGTCATTAGCTGTCCAGAACGTAAGAATACGACTGGAATTCTTGTCCTATTGCCAGACTCCATCCAAGAACTACTTGAGATTGGTTCCAAGAGATTTGGAATTCATCCCACCCAAGTTCTAACTAAAGAAGGAGTTCTAGTTGAAGATCATGAAGTAATCAGGGATGGTGATCATCTCCTTCTTGTTAGCAATGGTGCAGCACATAAGCACGCAAGTAGATAGATAGTAAGAAAAAGGAAACAACATCAGAAAAAGCCATTCTTGACAATCCCACCACGAAAGATTGATACAAGTAAGATGAAGACATCACCAATTGATCAGCATATATATATATATATATTTTCTTTCTTTTGCTGACAGTTTAGAAATCTAGGGGAAAAAAAAAAAAAAAAGTGTTGTTGAAATAAGCCTTATGAAATAATAGACAAAATATAGTGTAAGAGATGATTAAGGCTTATACTAAGTTCACTCTGGCAGGAAAAAAGAATGTAAAAAAAGAGAAAGGAAAAATAAAATAAAATTTCATTCATTTTAATAAAATCCAACAAAGATTTCTTGATATTTGAATTCAAGAATCCAAGAAAAGTATCGTTTTAATAAACCAATTGAATGGTTTTACTGGTAATGGGAGTAATCGGGAAACTGTTTCTTTATTATAAACTAATTTCAACTTAGAGTTTTTTTTTTATTTGTTTCGTATAATCACTTAAAATTTCTTTTGAATTAAATTTATATAATTACATTATTTTATTTGACTTGATTATTTCGAATTATCATTTGAAATTTATTTTATATTGTTAAGAGTTATTTTAATTGAGTACACTTATTTTACTTTGAATTATAAATTAGAATTTATTTTGTATGGTTAATAGTTTGTTGGTGCTAACTTAGTTGTTCAAAAACCTAAACAAAGCTATTTGTTTATTTATTAAATAAATTGAATTTAAATAATTTTTAAATTTTGATTAATTTTCAAGTAACTGTTCTTTAATTATAAATATTATTAAAAAAAATTATAATATTTTTATTAGAATCGATGTGTAAAAATTTATAATATTTCACTCTTTTTTCTAATTTATAATGACGGTTTAATTTTCTTAACGTTCTCAACTCCAACAAAAAACAAATTACAAACAAATAATTGAATAAAATGAGACCCTCATTCGTAAATTACTAGTTTTAAAAGGATCTTTATTGGCAATTGTATATTAACAAGGGACCACATGGATCAACTGTCTAAAACTTCATCACTGTCCAAATGCACAAAGACATTACTTAAAGCAACTTTTTATCCTCACAATTTTTGGAGGAAAAAGAGACTAAATTCTAAAATCCTCAATAAGAACAACATTGCTTCTCTTTCTATATATATATTTCTACTATTTCTTGTCTTTCTCTCTTCCCCCCCATCTTTTCTTCTCTTCTTTAATCAACTAATATATATATATATATATAATATATATATATATGCATATATAAAATAATAAAGTTCATCTTTTTAATTGCCAAGAAGTGATCTTAACAACCAAAAATAAGAAAAAAAGAATAGACCCCTAAATGATTCTTCTTTGGAGAATCAAAAGAATTGTTGGTGTCAGTTCTTGCTCTGTTATCCTTTTATAAACTTGTGGTGTGTCATCAGTCATTCTCGTGGATGAACCTGAGATTCAACAAACAAAATTCCCTCAAGACTTACTTACATATACATACATATATATATATATATATATATATATATATATATACACACACAATCTATCTGATCAATAAATAAGGTGCAAGGAAAAAGAAAAAAAACCTGATGTTGTCTCTCATTGAGGCTTGCAGATGAACTGCTGAAACTTAAAGGTCTGCGCTTGAATTCCCCTCTGTTAGTTGTCATTTCATCCAGTAATTCAGCAGAAGAAAACAATTCATCATCATCATCATCCCCTTGATCAGGATTACTAGATGAATTTGAGTCCTGTTCAACAAAATTTGTTTCAATTCTCATGTAAAAAGATAAAAGCTAATCTGTAAAAGACTTGTTTTTTTTTCTTTTTTCTTACCTCGTAGGGAGGAAGATTCCTTCTTCGTCCTGAATGTCCAATGATTTCCTCGTACTCAGCTGCATCGAGATCTTGAAGATAATTTGCAGGGAAAAACTTGGGAAGAACATGTTCTCTTAGACTTATGAGTATGAAGAATGGCAATGGAAACAATATTCCAGCTATAGGAATCCATGTCACTCCGAAGCAAATCAAGAGATACACAAACTGGAGAATGGTGAAAGCTGCAATGTATTTGAAAGGTACATACTCCACAAATGAAGCATGAGCGCCTTGTAAGACTTTGAAACGTCTACGAGGAGGAACAAGAAGTAGTAATATCCTTTCCCAGAACTGTGAACCTGGGAGACTGTCAATTGCCATGTAAGCAAAGTATCCCCAGAGAACTGAGGTCGGGATCATCTTTATCAATGGCATTGCACATACAGCCACGCCCACAAGTATTGATTGTAACAAGTTACTGACTCTTTGCTCGGTTACTCTTACAGGTAAATGTGCATCTATATACTTCTCGGGATCAAAGTCAGCATTTGATGTTGGTCCTTCATCTTCGTGATTCATTACTGCTTCCTTTAAGTCTTTAAGTTCATGGTCTACTGTATTCTGCAAGAAACTATCTTGTTCGACAAACTTTATATATGTAGTATGGATACATATATATGTGTGTGTATATATTAGTGTACTTACAGTTGGGGCAGGATCCATCTCTACAAAAACAGCATGCATTTTCCCATAAATTTCTGAATGGCTAGCTTGTTGTTTAATCCCTTCTTTGGCAGTTTTCATCATTTTCTTACGGATTAACTGTATAATATCATTACCAAAAAGCAAAGGTTTTCATAATCATTCTTAACAGAAAAGTAAGAAGTATCCATGAATGCCATTACTAACCTGCTTCTTAAGAACTGCAAGACTTCTGGTATGCATGGGGGATTGTGGAAGAACACCATTTGAAGGAGGAAGTCCAAGCAATCCACAAGCCAATGTCTGAAAACAAAAAAATTTACAGCTAAGACAGAAAATGCCTAAAACAAACTGAAATTTCAAAGGGAAATGGAGAAAAAAAGGGTATACCATGAAGCCAAGCAGTAAGATATCATAATGATAAGCAGATGGTTTTTTGAGGTTGAATTCCTTTTGTTGTGCCATTTGTGATGCAACACTGTGATCAAAGAAATATAAACCTGCTACCATTAGAGCTGGAATTATAGCGGCAAAAATGTATGCAACCGGAACTCTTGCCATGTCCTGCACATATAATTATGAAAAACAAAAACATTAGATACTATACAAAATTTAGTTCCATAATCGAGAGCAAGTGCAAACGATACCTTAACAACTGTCCAATGATGCAATGATTCGGGTTCCCAAGGAAGAGGAGCAACGAGCCTCCTGGGAACCTGAGATGGAACTTTCCCAGGCACACTGTAAGACAATGCGGTCCAAAGAACAACCATAACTGGAACTCCATAATCTGCTATAAAACCCCTAATAGAACCTGTTAAATGACATATAAAACAAGAAAGAGAAACAATGGTAATCAGTTAAAATGATTTTTTACTTCAAAAAATGAAAAGAAAGATTCACAAGATCACTTAATATAACACACACCTGTACCATAAGGCCATGACCGAGCTCTTCTGCTTTTGATAGCAGTGAGCAGCAGGCCAAAGCAGAAGATAATGGCAAGTAATCCATTTACATAGAGCCATTGAAATTGGAATTGTTCCGATGAGGGATTTTCGCCTTTTGGAACAGAGAATTCACTCAATAGACCCTGAAGTTCAAGAAGTGGAAAAGAACTATCATCAGAATAAATACATATCACAATATTACCAAAGGACAGATTTTGACATAAATCAGAAAATTGTAGAAACCTTAATAGCTTCTTGAAAGAATAGAACAGTGATAAGCATGCCAAAAAGTTCCCCTGCAACCCTTGTAAATCTACTAATGATTGCACAAGCATTGAAGATTGCAAGAAGAAATAGCATTAAGGCAGTCCACACACAGACCCTGCAAAAAAAAAAATTCAGCACCATTAAAATACAATTACCAGAATATGAAGGTTAAACAAAGAATATGAAGTTGCAAAATATTGCAAGAAATCCCTCACCATCCAGCCCAGGCAAGAAACAGCTTTTTTCCCATATCTGGTCTATTCCTTGTGAAAGAATAGAGATATGTATACATTATAATTGTTGGTTCTGCAACTCCCAAAATTAGCAGGGGTTGGCCACCAAATATTGAGTGGATAATCCCACATAAAGCAGTGGAAATCAGAGTTTCAACTGTGCTCAAGCTTCCATCTAGAAATGAATAAATAATTCCATAAGCATTTTTTTGTGTTGAACTTGAACTCATAAAACTTTATGGTCATCTTAGAAGCTATATATATATTGAGAAGAGAGAAAGAATACCTGTTTCTCTGCTCAATTGCTCCCCAAAGGCAATAACAGGAAGAGCTGAGGCAAAGAACAAGTATGCAGTTGGAGCCAGTATGCTGAAATCAATAAAGAAAGAACAGAAAGCAGAAAGAGAACAAAAATATAATCAGCCATTGTTGGAAATTTTTAAACCACTACAGATTTTAAGACCCAATTTCTTTACTATATGCAAAAAGTAAGAATCCATACCTTGCACCTGAACTACAGGCATCAATCCAATCTCTTTTATAGCATGATAATCTTCCTTTGATATCATCTTTGACTCCTTTAAAAGGAGTTCTCAAATGCTCCATAGCTGAAGCTGCAGCATTCAAAACTAAACAATGTCAAACTCAAATCCCAATAAATTCATAAAAGAACATTAAAAAAAGGGAAATCAAAGAATTCATCTTTTTGGGAAAAAAGAAAACAAAAAGGAACCAAATCTTGAACATAGAAATATAAAATAATATATACATATTATATGCTTTTTCTAATATGACCAAGATTCTTCTAACATGATATATATGGTCAAAATCTTCTTCCAAGAAAGAAAGATGAATAAACTAATAAATACCAATTTTCCATACATGTGATTTGGAGTCTGCTATATTTTTGTCTTCAATTGCCATAAATTCATAAAATGTACAATATCCAACCATGCACATGAATTCATTCTCTTTTTCACTAAAGACATTAAAATGGCCACCCTATCAATTAGAATGCATTCAATTAAAATGAATCTTTTCTTCCTCAAAACACAAAAAGATGAAGAAACAAATGAAGGGGTAAAGAGGGAAATTTCATTATTATTGGAATCCCACAACATTACTCTCAATCAGGATAAAGAAAGGGTATAAAAGAAAGCAAAGCTTTGCAGATATCTTTTTTCTTCCCAAAATATATATACACTTTTTAGGTATTTTCTTTAAAATCCCAAAGAAACCATAAAAGGTCATCATTATCATCATCATTTAAGAAATCAAAAGAAACACATTTCACCAAATCACGCAAGTTCAAAATTTTCAAAAAAGAAAGAAAAAAAACCACCTGAGAGAGATGAACAAAGAATAGACCAGAACAAAGAAATCCGTGAAATGTAACAAAGATATTTCCGGCCGGCAAAATGCCGCCGGCGGAATAAATGGGGAAAAAAATATGTTTATGTTTTAACAGGTAATAAGCCAAAAAAAAAAAATCTTTCGATTCTCTCTCTCTCTCTCTCTATGGAAGAATGCCTCAAATCTATCCCCCTTTTCTTTCTTCCACCGTTTTTGGAAATTCTGAGGAAAAAAAATGGCTTTTAACGATCCGAAATTTTCTGCTATTTTCTCTCACTCACACACTCTTCACACACAAAGAGTATAAAGAAGAGAAGAACTAAAGATTTCGGAGTTTCTCCGTAATATTATTATGGCTGAACTTCGAAATATATATATAGGCAGCGAGCGCGGTAACCGTGTGGGCCCTACTTGACAAGCTTTTGCCTAGCTGGCATGGTTTTTTCCCATCTTTTGCCTTTGTGGAAATTTTTTTCAAGTTTTGTTTTTTTGCTTTTGTCCAGCTAAGTCTGTCAATGGTTAAATTACTATTTTATATATATATATATATATATATATATATTAATGTTATATAAAATCTCACACAGTGTACAGAAGATCTTTACGTTGTTATTAAACACGGGTTGAAGTTATTTTTTTAAATAATGCATTTTAAACTTGTGAGAATCATTTAACACGGTACAAAATGATTTACATTATTCATTATTTTTTGAATTTCAATACGAATCCATATCGAAAATTAAAATAAATGTATAATGATAATATAAAAATAGTTTTAAGTATTTATAATTCCTAAAATTACTTTTTGTACATTTCTTAAATGACAATCAAATTGTAGAATGTATGGACCCTAAAAGGCGGAGCTGATTCCTCTCATTGATTTACACATGAAAAGAAAAAAAAAATCCTATCTAACATATTCAAAAATATTCTAAAAAGTTTATATTTTTTTCGTATATAATAAATATATTGATCTATAATATTATTTTGTCAAGAGATAAATATATTTGTCATGAGATTAAAGTTAGAGACATGAATTTGAAACAAAAACAAAAAAACTTTAAATATATATTTTTAAAAAAAATCAAAATACCTTTATTATTATTTAAATAAAAATTATATTAGTTTTTTTAAATTAATTAAAATAGTAATTTAAATAAAATAAATATCTTAAAAAATATCGTAGATTGTTATATACATTTAAAATTGAGATATATGTTAATTAATTAAATTAATGGGAAAAAATAGACCTCATAAATAAATAAACAAACAAATATATATATATATATATATATTGATTAATGGAAGATCAGTTTGACTGTACGTGTTGATGAAGTGGCGTCGTCTGGTGATCTCTGCTAAATGTCAATGCCGAAGTGAATGCTGCAAAACAGAAAAGTTCCAGAGGATGGGGACCTCTGACGAACCCTCCAATGATAAAGTCAGTATCCTGGAATTTGATTAGAGAATATTTGAAATTAGCAGTGTTGAGTTATTTGGTCTTACTTTTTTACCTTCTTGCGGGGGTATTTATAGAAATAAATGACATTGAAAAATAGGTACATGGTGAAGAATCTGATAGTTGTCAAATTATGAAATATCCCACTGTTATAAAGATATTTTATGAGATACTTTTATAAATATTTTCAAAATATATTATTTGGTCAGAAATATCTTTTAAGGAATCTTCTAATAGAAACCGACAACTAAGGGACGCGCGAAATGAGTTGTACCAGATCCGAATACTTCGCCGTCTAACGATCCTGTCGGGCTTAGTAGATGAAATTCAGGCAAAGTGGTGGGACCCATTGTGCCAAGTAGAGTCTGCCACATCAGCATTCATGCTTCGTCAGCATCAGGGATAATTTATATCACTCAATATATATATATATATATATATATATATATATATATATATATTGTTGGAGAAGCACAAACAGAAAAAAAAAGGCAACGACAATGAAATAGAGAACACACTATTTACGTGAAAAACTCCAAATCTGGTAAAAACCACGGGACGGTATAACAACGGTACCAAAACTTTCACTAATCAACAATAACTAAGTGGGTACAACTAGTTTTCCTCTCTAATAAGCACTAGAGGTAAATACAATCATCAAAGAATCTCCTTGGCACCACAACAATCAACAATTTCACCATAAATATAAATAAATAAATAAATAAGGCAGGTCTGACAAAGCAGCCTAAAAACACTTTCTAGGCATCAAATCAAAACGAGAATCTGGCTGTAGGATCTGAATAGGAGGATGTGAGGAACAACATACTAAAATTTGAGCATGATCGGACTTCGTTTGATCTTCGATCTGAAGCGGAAATAGTCTGCTGCTCCACTCTCTTTCTTCTCCTTTTCTTTTTTTCTCGTTCTACCTTCTCTGATATTAAAACATACTTTAAAACAAAACAAAAAAATAATTCTTCATGGGCCAAAATAAAGTGATGCCCAAACAAAAACCCAATACAAAATATAGAAAAAATATTGTTCAAATAGAATTGGACACTTCCTCCGTGTAGTTGGGATATTTCCCAACAATATATATATATATATAGAATAATCATTAGTCAATTTATAGATACTTCTGGAAATTCAAGTGCTATAATTGGCGGGAGAGAGCTAATATAGAAACCAATAGGGGGGTAAATATGTAATTTCAGAAAGTATTCCTCGATAGAATATTTGAAAGTTTTTGGAGAATAAGACGTACGTGTCAATGTCAATATGAGGTTTATACGTGTCTGTCTCCATGCATAAAAAATAATGCAAAATTGTATTATAAATATTATATAAAATTATGAGTTTAATATTTGTTATAAATATTATATAAAATTTTAATTTTGTGATATAATACTTATGAATAATAAATTCTTTTTTATAAGAGTTAAATTTTAAAATGATTTGATATTAATTATGTTATTATCCTTTGTGATTGAATAATTAGATTTCTTTTTCCTATTATGTAGAATTAGGTATAGCTTAAATCATCTTTGCAAGAATAAATCAAGAAATGGAATATATATATATATATATATATATATAGAATTAGGTATAGCTTAAATCATCTTTGCAAGAATAAATCAAGAAATGGAATATATATATATATATATATATATATATATATTATATATATATATATAAATTATTTAGGGGTTGGGCAAGAAAAAATGTTGCATTTTTTGGTGCCCATATTATTAGTTACATTGGTATGAATTTGGTCATTAGTTTTGGAGTTTAACCAAATAAATTAATAAAAATAATTACTCAATTTAGATTTTTTTTTAAAAAATAAATATTTTATATATTTTTATTTCTATAATGTTCCGAACTTGTAACATCTCGAAATTATAAGTAAAACTGTTATTAATTGAACTAGGTATTCTTGACAATCTAGACTTTTTAAGACTAAATTTGGTAAAATTCAACCAAATTTAATATATATATATATATATATATATATATATAATATATATATATATTATATATATATATAGAAAGAAAGAAAGGAAAAGAAGAAGAAATAGGCATTATAAAAAAAGAAGTTTGGTCAAAAAATACAATTGTTTCATCATAAATGTTGTGAATGGCAAAAACGCAAAACATGTTTCTATAATTAGAAAGCATGAAATAATTGCTAATTAGGTGTCGAAATTGATAGAAAGAAAAAAACAAATATATTGTGACACTTTGGCCTAAAATTTGCTATAAATTATTTTTATTCTCCATTTTGTATTATAAATTATTATTTTGACTAATTTAAATTATATTTACAATAAATAATCAATTTCAAAATTAAGTATATATCATTTACAACTTACTATTTATGTCAAAATAAAGCTATTCTTATATGTTAGAATTTAGGCAATTCATCTCCCTTCCCTCCTTAATTTCTTTCCTTTGCTCATGAAGTTTGTTATTTTTTAGGTTTAAGGTTGGATGTTTTGTTTTTATTATCTCTTTAATAATAATAATAATATTTATGAAATTTTCAACTTAGCACAATAAGAAAGTGTATTATAAATAAAACTTTATTTCAAATAATAATTAGACTCTGCAACGTAATTTAAATTGAATCTAGATTAGTCGAAATTGTGATGACTTTCGTATTACCTTATTGAGTTGAATTGGACTTTTTTAATATTCATTCAATACTTATTTTTTATATAGAAGGTTCAAACTTTCTGTTTCTACTATATTTTAGAATTTAAGAAATTTTAAAGTCATAAATAAAAATACTTTAACCAAATTATTACTGAATTCATTCATTTTCTTTTTAAATTAGGACAAGCTAAATAAAGAAAAATGTCAATAGATTCTTTTGGTACATATTAGCATCTACCTAGAAACTTCTTCCTTGTTTCTCTAAACATTAAACAATTATTAAAACACAACACGCAAACATTCCTCTTTTAATTCATATTATTCCTTCATTGCCATTATTGTTTATGTAGATTTGTTATAGATTACAAAATCTTTCATTCATTAAAATTTGATCTCTTTTTTAACATATAATATTATTATGGGAATTGATAGAAAACTAATTATAAATTAGAATATAATTAAATTTAAGATTATCGGTCTCTAGATAATTTTTTCTTATCTAGAACAAAAAACATAAATTTTTGTAATACGACTTAATGTTTATTTTGATTTAAAATCAAAATGGTATTTATGACCAATTATTTGAGGTCATCTTTGTGATTAGTCGTTCTCATAATAACCATTATGATTTGAGTTTATATCATTGACTGTAACTATAGTAAATCTAACAATATTTATGATCAATTTATTTACACATTCTTTATAAAAAAATATCGAGATTCACAATAAGTATTTAATTAGCAATCATTATATTTTATAAGAAATCCATACATACTTTATTCTCTTGCAACCTAAAATCCCACATCGCAATAAGTACTTAATTAGCAATGAAATCCATACATACTTTATTCTCTTGCAACCTAAAGTCCCATATCGCTTGTCTAGGAAATCTTTGACTTAGTTTTAAACTGATTGAAGCCTTTTACTTATATACACGTTTTAAACTCATGCGATTTACTTGAAATGGAGAAAAACTTCAGTCCCATATCGCTTGTCTATTTTATAGTTATTAATAAAAAATTTTTTTTATCATAACATAAATTTTTTTAAAATTTTTTTAAGAATAAAAATATGCTTTGGGAGGCCCATTGGAGATGATTTGGAGGCCCAAAATAAACCAGTCCAAGCCCATCCTTTTCACGAAGGCCCAATGGGCTGAGATAGCTAACAAAGTAGTTTAAATAATTATGATTCATTAATTTGAAAATAGTAAATATTCATTTATGACTTTGCATAAAATAATAACAGATTATTTGCATATTGCATTTTCTTAATGAGGCAAATTCACGAAGATCTTTGTAGTTATGGTAATGCGAGCAAATTGTCCATTTTAACCTTACACTTTTCAAAATTTATCAAAATATAACACTCGTTTATTTTTTCTTTTCATAATTTTTTGATGGTATTTTCGACTCTAATTAAGTTTTTGTGATTTTTAGTTAAAATTACTATATGATCCTTATTACGAGAATTCGTTGAAGACAAATTTGTTAAATGAAAGAGGGCAGTTTTGTAAATTTAGCATGTTGGATTTCAAGAAAAACTAGCTATTAGGAACGATAGTAAGTATAAAGAATCACTGTATCTCTGTCTCTCTCTCTCTCTCTATATATATATATCTCGACGTGTTTGATTCCCAGCACAAGATTATACATTGTATGCAACGTTTCTATTGGATTTTCCTTTTCCTCTGACTGGCTCCTTGCAGAAATCTTTCTGGGTTTTCTTTTTTTCCTTTGTGGGGGGTGGTTTTTGTACCTTGAATTTTGATTAATTGATTGATTGATTGATTGATTGTGCAGAATCCTCTGTTCTTGTTCATGGGGACTACTTCTGTTGAATTTCCGTTTGTTATTAATGCTCGTTTCAATGGGAATTCGAGGCTTTTGTCTCCAAAAGTGGAGTTCTCTACTGTAAAATTTCCTTCTGCGGTGGAATTTTCAAAACTCAACTTGTATCCGAGTTCTTCAGTCAGCTCTACTCATAAAGTTAGTAAGAAAGCGTTATAACGGTGTTCTTGAATCTCATTTGCCGGGAAAGTACCTTTTTTTTTATGCTTAGTTCTTTGTCCCCATTTTTTGAATTGTAAGAAGGAATGCTACTTAAAAAAAGAAGAAAAATCTGTAACTGTAACTGTAAAATTAATAATTGAACTTACTTTTGTGATTAGGAATTTTAGACTTTTTCCCTCTTTCTACTGGAGTGAGAATTTATACTGCGGGTTGAGTAATATATATATATATATAGAGAGAGAGAGTTTCTTTCCTGTGCTCTATATTCTTTGCATTTTAATGTTTTTTAGGTAGAAATGGTATGTGATTTTTCTGATTAAATTTGAGTGGAGCAAAGTGATGACTTATTTTGCACCGAGGACAGGGAATTTTATTTTATACAAAACTACAGGAATCTCTCCTTTCTCCTGAAGATGGGGTAATGTAGGAGAGAGGGAGTTTTAGCTTAAAATTTTTTCTGAGTGCACGTGAAAGATTAGTCAATATAATCTTGCTGGATGAAGGCTTACTTTTCCTGACGGAGTAGTAGGAAGGGGTGGGGGGATTTGCTTAAAGTTTGGTTCTTTATTGATCCTTCTCATTTTTGTAACCAAGAGAAACAAATAAGAAGGGATGTGCTTTGTTAATTTTATTTTGTGCTTATGTTTATTCAAACTATTCAGTGTACTTGAATGTTAATGTTTGAATGCATTGTTAAAAATGGCAACTCATTACTTTATGATTGGATTGCCTGTATTCTTATATATCTATAATTTTATAGTTTACTTATGTGGGAGTTTGTGTAGATTTCTTGACGTATATACAACAGAATGCATGCAATATACATTATTTTTTTTTTCTAGAAACTTTCCTTTCGTTTGTAGGTAAACATCATTTCATTCATTTGGGGGAGGGAGAGGGAGAGGGGGGAAAGAAAGCAAAATTCAAGCAAGTTTTTCCCTTGTTTGCTTTTGTTCAAGATTGCTGCATTAGTAGTAGCTTTGCCTCAATCTGCTCCAAGCATCGTGATCAAATTATATGTGCCATATACTAATCCACTTTGGTTTTAAATTAATGCTTGCTTGTCTTATCAGCAAATGTATGTGAATTTCTAATTTGAAGCAGATAGTATTCATAAGTAAAAGGGGGAAAAAAAGAAAAAAGAAAATAAGCAAAAGTATGGATTTAGTTTCTGACCCCAGATTTACACCCTGGTGCAGGAGTTTACCTATCAAATATATGCTGTACCTGATCCCGAGAAGGAGGCAACACCCATACTAGATACAGTAGAAACTCCTTTGCACTTAAAGAATCTGTCCCCAAAGGTATTATTCACCGTTTTCACTCCCAAGTTATATTGTCTTTGAATATTTGGCTCAATAGAAGTTACTTTATGCAGGAATTAAGACAATTGACTGATGATATCCGATCCGAATTATTATTTATCATGTCAAAGACAGGCAAACCTTTGAAAGCCAGTCTGGAAGTTGTAGAGTTAACAGTGGCTATGCACTATGTTTTCCATTCTCCAATTGACAAGATTCTTTGGGATGTGGAGGAACATGTAAGTTGCTTTAGTTCCAACCAAATAGTTGATCCATAAGTATTAAGTTTTTTTTTCCCCATAAAAATCTATGTTTTTACATGCTTCAAGTTGGGATGGAGTACTGCATGTTTCTTATTTGCCTCTTGGTTTGGGAAGGGAGGCGGTGGAGGTGGGATAATGGGGGGGCGGGGGGTGGGGAAGAGGAAGCACTTTTACATATAGATGATGATAGGTTCTACTGCTGTTTGGCTTCTTTCTGAGTATTTAGTATTTCTAAGTGCATTTTCGGAGGTGGGGTGGGCTATTATGTTCTTCTGATATATAGTTTTCTGCTTAGTTTTCAAGAGGAGAATAAAAGCAAAAAATGGATATATATATATATATTTACTTGTGAAATAAAAGCTACCTTCATTTCATGATGAATTGTGTTTTATGAAGACATATCCGCATAAGCTTCTTACTGGAAGGAGGGACATTATACAAAAGAATAGTGAAACAAACAATCTATCGTGGTCATCTGAGAGCATATTTGATCCAATTGGGACTGGGCATGGATGCAACAGTATATCTGCTGGACTTGGTATGGTTTAATTTCTTATCTATCTATCAAATATCTTTTCAAGTTTATGAAGTCTAATTTTATTCAATATACTGTTGTACATGTGATCTTTATGATGGAACTGCTGCTGAGGGGTATTGTTTTCAAACTATATTGACTTTATTTGTAGTATATTTTGCAATTATTGTATATTGTGGATAGCTCAATGCCTTTGCATTGTTAAGCATCAAGTCCAATAAATGAAGTTAAAGAATTTTCTTTTTTCACTCAGGTATGGCTGTAGCTCGAGATATTAAAAGAAGACGAGGTCGCATTGTTTCTGTCATTAGCAATCAATCTACTTCAGCTGGACAGGTTTATGAGGCAATGAGTAATGCAGGTTACTTAGATTCTGATATGATTGTTATACTAAATGACACTCGGCACTCACTACAACCAAAGCTGAAGGAGGTCCCTAAAAGACCAATTAATGCTTTATCTAGTATTTTAAGCAAAGTGCAGTCAAGTAAACTCTTCAGAAGATTTAGGGAAGGTGCCAAGGTACTTACGGATATCCTTATAACTTTACCTGATCGTAATTCAAAGTCACTTGGAAGTAATGGAAATTTTAAAATGATAGTTCGCTTGGTTTACAAGAATGTTTTATCTAATTTTGAACTTTGATTTTCCTTTTTTTGTTCCATCACCGTTTATCGTTTTACTAACCAATAAGAAGTCTTTACAGACTCTCAGCTGTCAATTATTGTTTCAGGGTTTAACTAAGCGAATTGGTGGAGGTATGCATGAGTGGGCAGCTAAAGTTGATGAGTATGCCCGTGGTTTTATTGGTCCTCCAGGATCAACTCTCTTTGAAGAGCTTGGCTTGTACTACATTGGCCCTGTTGATGGGCATAATATTGAGGACCTTATTTGTGTTTTGAATGAAGTGGCAGCCTTGGATTTCATGGGTCCAGTTTTGGTTCATGTCATAACAAAGGAAGTTGAGGAACAAATGCCTGATCAGTCAACAGAAATACCTGATGCCCATGAAAAAGGTATATGCCACCACCTTGTTGATAGTTCTTCAAACATATATCTTCTGATACCTTTTCTTTTTTTCTTTGACAGATTTTGGTAAGACTGTTTTCTTGCCCTATGATGTTCGGCCTCAAACATATACTGATCGCTTTGTGGAGGCTCTGATTCTTGAGGCTGAGAAAGACAAAGATATAGTTGTAGTGCATGCAGGAATGGGGATGGAGCCCTCACTTATGTTATTTAAGAACAAGTTTCCAGAAAAGTTTTTTGACGTTGGAATGGCTGAACAACATGCTGTCACATTCTCAGCTGGTCTATCTCGTGGGGGGTTGAAGCCCTTTTGCATAATTCCTTCAGCCTTTCTTCAGAGAGCTTATGATCAGGTTTTTCCTTCTACCTGAATTAGTTTTCTTTCTTTTTTTCGGGTCTCCTCTCCCCTCCAAACACTATACACTTCCAGAAAAGCTACAAAAAAACGGCAGCTGGGGGAGGGAGAAGAATAAAGACATCAATATTAGCAACCATGTCATTGGAAAAAGTGAACAACTCACAAGATTCTTTGTTAAATATCTTAATGTAATGAACGTATAGTTTGCAATCAAGCTGCGGTTTTATTCAAGTCATCATTTGTATTCCATAGAAACAGGTCATATTTAATGTTCTTGTGAAAATCTCACCTTTCAGTATTTTTCTTGCTCTTTGGCTTGTCCTCAGGTAGTTCATGATGTAGACCGCCAGAAGATTCCAGTGCGGTTTGTAATTTCAAGTGCAGGATTAGTTGGTTCTGATGGTCCAATACACACTGGTGCATTTGACATCACATACATGTCATGTTTGCCAAACATGATTGTCATGGCACCATCTGATGAGATTGAGCTAGCTCATATGGTGGCCACTGCTGCACAGATTGATGATAGCCCTGTTTGCTTTCGTTATCCTAGAGGGGCCATTGCGAAGATAACCAATGCTTCGAGATATGGAATTCCAATTGAGGTAACCTTTTCAAAATCCTTTCTTTGAATAATATATACTGGTAGCAATGATCAGAGACCTATGGAGCTTTGTATTTTGTTTCCTCCAAGATTGAAATCTAGTCGATTATGCTTTATGCTGTCCCTGATGATTTGATTACATACTTTGTTTCTGCATGGGCATTTATTTTCAAAGTTGTTTCCTTTTACAAATATTTTAATTGCTCTTGCATATGGAGCAAAAAAATGTGCATGCACTATGTTGTTTTGCTTTTTTACCTTTTTGGCTTCTCTGATTATTATTCTTTTTTAACCATATCATGTATTATCCAGATTGGTAAAGGAAAAGTACTTGTAGAAGGAAAGCATGTTGCCTTACTTGGCTATGGATCTATGGTTCAAAATTGTCTTAGAGCTCAATCAATTCTTGCAGAGCTCGGTGTTTACGTAACAGTTGCTGATGCAAGATTCTGCAAACCTCTTGACATTGATCTCATCAGGAACTTATGTGATAACCACTCTTTCCTTATAACAGTGGAGGAAGGTGCCGTTGGAGGGTTTGGTTCACGTGTCGCCCAATTTTTATCTCTTGATGGACAGCTTGATGCAGGGATAAAGGTAAACATAACAGATAATCTTTGCATAAACTGACTGCATTTCCTTAATGCTAACACTTATCTAGATTAGTCTGTATGTAAACATGACTTTCCGTTTATTCCATATCCTTTTTTGGCAGTGGCGACCAATAACTCTACCGGATACCTACATTGAGGGTGCATTGCCTGAGGAACAACTTGCAACAGCAGGTTTGTCTGGGAACCACATTGCTGCAACTGCACTTAGTCTTCTAGGCCGGAATCGTGAGGCTCTTCTCTTGTTATGCTAGAACACCATCCATCCTCGTCAGAAGGAGGAGGATGATGATGATAGGTATGGAATAGTTGGTGATTTGTTGAAAGGTGGATTTATACATGTACAGAGCTAGGCAAGGAAATCATACTCATAATTGATTGCTGAATATCAAATTTTATGCATTTATTATAGTGTTAAAGTTTATCTATCTAAATTTACCTTATTTTGAGAATGAAAGTTTAGTCCACAAAAGAAAGATAGAGATGAACCAAGTAATTACTTATCCAATGATTTCTTACACTGAAAATTAATACATTTTCTTGAAGGATTATCTGTAAAAATGGGAAAAAAAAATTAAAATTTATATAAATTGTTGCTACCCAGTATCGAACTAGCGACCTTTAAGTGTGTAAGTCTAACTTGATAACCACTACACCACATGTTTAATAAAATATTCTCAAATTCTTTGATAAAATAAATATGATTTTTTAGTTTTTCTTAATAAATAATTTTATCTTACTGAAATGGTAGTTTTTAAAATAACAAAGGACTGAATTGTAATTACCGAAAATTTCATGAACTTAATTCAGAATATTTTATATTTTGAAGGTCTAATTTTGCATTTTTGACCGAAAAGTTAGCGTGTCAATCTTTCCAATAAAAATCAGGACGAAGTTTTTTCTTTAAAGCAAAAAGATAATTACCTTTGCAAACAAGGCATTACCAATTTCTTAATAGGTAAGCATTTTCATTATTATATATAATAAAAATAATATAGTCAAAATTCACTTCCAATTTTGTATTAATTCGAAAATTAATAAATTTCCATAAAAATAAAATATAATTATAAAATTAATATAATTATGATCACTGTATAATATTAGTGTTTAAAATTTTCTCCTAAATAATAGTTATATTTAGATTACTATAAATTAGGCTAATCATATATGCAAAAATTCATTAGAGGTATGTTTTTCTTCTCTAGAAAGAAAAGCGGAAAGAGAAAAAGTAGCTTTATTCTCAATTATATATATATATATATATATATATATATATATATATGCTAGTTCTCACACAAGAAAAACAAATTTTTTCATGCAGGTGTTCTCTTCAAAGAAATACTTCCTCAAATTAATTTCAGGTATGATCTTGAATTTTTCTTTTCTTTTCTTTCTCTGTTTCAATAAATTTCTTCTTTTTCTTTTTCTTTTTTTTTTTTTTTTTCTATTGATGCAAAATTTGTTTGTACTGAAATTCCTATTATACCCTTTTGGATGAAAATAAATTTTCTTGAATATATTAGATGAATGATTTCTTTTATAGGGTGAAAATGCATAAAATTTCAAAATGTTATCGATTTTCATATACATACGAATTTGTAGATTCAAATCGTGATAATTAAATTGTTAGACAATTCCTATATAAAGTATATCGTATAGTATAGCAATATATATATATATATATATATAAAGTTGACTCATATCCATATTTAATATAATGTTACATGCATGAAAGTCGGCATGTTGTTTAGCCATTCTTCTCGGCGACCTGTTTGGTGGTTCCATGTCCTGCCGTCCATTCTTTAAATCAACCTATGTATAATACTTTTTTTATTTTTTACAATAAAAAGCTATTGTTTTGATTAATTTAAATTTGTTTAAAAAAAATTTATTATTATATTTTATATTAAAAGTTATAGTAAATGTATAATAATATATAAAAATGAATCTATACATTCATTTTGATATAGTAATTATAATACTAAATAGTTAACCGTGAATATTGTCAATTTATAATTAAGGTTTGAACCAATAAGTCTAGATCATAACAATTAATATTAAAGTAGATTAGTCAATTTATAAGAATCAAAGAATGTGAATCATTTCTAAAATCTGAAACGTGCATTGATTAATTTTAAATTAAAAGTTAAATTCAACAAAAACATTAAATTTTATGGAAGTTTAATTTGTATAATATTTACAAAATACTTACAAATATGTGGCAATTGAAAGACTTATGTTTCCATTAGCAATTGGCTAGGCATGGAATTAAAATAGCAGGTCGGCAATTGGCCGATCATTGACTAAGCCATCCAAGTTCTACTAGCTAGGGTTATTATATATATATATATATATATATATATATATATATACTTTTGGATGCATATATTTATATATTTAGAGTGTATTTAGTGTTTGTAAGTTCAAGTTCACATGAAAATGTCAAACATATTTATAGCCATTTAAACTTTGTTGATCCTTTTCCAACATTTTCCTTTGGCTTTGACATCACAAACCTTCTAGATTTCTATCTTCTACTTTGGATCTACCAAATTTCTCTCTCTCTCTCTCTCTCTCTCTCTCTCTCTATATTATATATATATATATATATATATATATATATATATGTATGTATACATATTATTAATTTTGTGGATTTCAATGTGAATATGTAAGGGTGAGGGTGAGATTCTATCTAATTTTCTATATATGCTATTATATCCTATCTTTGTCAATATTTTTTCTCTAATATCTTTTCAATTAATCGTTGTATAACTATTATTCATTTATAAAAAAACATTCGAGATTAATATATATATATATGTATATATATAACATATTTTTTTGGGCAGATATTAAAGTTTGGTGTAACCTTAGAATCATGAATATCCTCCCATTGCTAGCTCTCATCTTTCTTTCTCAAACATTTCATATTTCTCTAGCTGATGTTGGAACAGGAAGTCGTTACAGTCCACCCTATACTCGTAAGTATATATGTATATATATTTGTATATATATGTATATGGTTTTCTGATATATGGTTTTATATATATATATATGGTGTTAGCGAATGCATGTTATGGAAATGATGTATCTCGAATTCCGAGAGGGGATATGTTTGCAGCAGCAGGAGAAGGGATTTGGGACGGAGGATCTGCTTGTGGAAGAGAGTATAAGATTAGATGCCTTAGTTCAACAAAACCTAAAGCTTGCAATATAGGGAAAGTAATTGATGTGGTGATTATTGATAGGGCACAAACAGCACCTTCAAAACCTTCTAAATCTGGAACTACTTTTGTTCTTTCTGATACTGCTTATGCTGCCATTGCTAATCCTTCTGTTCCTGACATTAATCTTGAATATAGTCAGTAAGTTTTCCTTCTTTTTTTCTTATAATTATTATTCCTCTATATAAGGGCATTGACAGAAGTGGTTTTGTTCTTTTTGGCAGGTCACTTTAAATCAGAAACATATTTATTTTTTTTAAATAATAGTACAATGATTTTGTAGTAAATGGTTCACTTACTAAATTGTTATCATATAATATATATATATATATAGATATTGTAACTCTTTTTTATAATATTTTTCCTATCCCTATATAATATTTACATTACATTTTAGTATTTCTCTCTTTTCCTTTCTATTGAATGTTTCTTATAGTATGATGAAAATTATGTTCTAGATTTATCCACCTATAAAAACACATGATAATATAAACAATGCTTTTGATGAAATTAGTCCTTGATTTTAATTTAAATCAGAGAAACAATTTTTCCTTGTCTAAACATATGTTTTTCATATATAGAAACAAAAATAATAAAGAATTTCAAATGAACAAATCCACATTGAAAACAAGAAAACCTCAAAAATTTCAAATAATAGTGATAATGAATTTGAAATGTAATAGAATAATCAATAGCAATAATAAGGAATTTCACACCACCAAAATAAATACTCCAAAACTTTACATTCTTGACTAACCTTGTTCCCATAACTCCAGGGAAACTAGGGAAATCAATCCATTAAGATATCTATTAAAGAGTTACAAAACAAAGTAAATTCCAAAAGTTAACAAGAGAAGCCAATAATACCTCTTTTTCATTTCCATCCATCCTAACAAACACCTCACTACTTTTGTAGCAGAAAATTTTTCCCAGGAGCTGTAGATGTGCAGAACAATAATTGTGCAAAAATCTCAATCAAAATGGAGAATGAATAAATCTCAGTCAACTTCGAATTGTGAATCGAACAATAAAAGCTTTCTACAACCATAAATATCAGCAGTAGAACCCACCATCCAACTTGCACAGTGCCACAAGGAATGAAGAAAGAAGGATATAAAATCTACGGATCAGTTATCCATGCTATATATATATTCAAATTCTAAGGTTTTGCTAGAAGTAGAACAGATCATATCCAGGGACAAATGACCAAATAGGATTAAAAAATTTCTTTGATTAGATGGCTGAAACCTTTGGGACTTCCACGGGGAACTGGTGAATCTCTTCCATCCATGGATTCTTCTCCTTGGCAGGGTTGACAGTTCTTAAAGCCTTCCAAACTGCACTATTACACTTGAAGCCTGAACCGAATGCTATCTGCCAAGTTCTGTCTCCCCTCTTAATCCTTCCCTTAGCTTCTGAGTATGCCAATTCATACCAAAGGGAGCTGCTTGAGGTATTGCCAAAACGGTACAGTGTCATCCTAGAAGGTTCCATATGCCAATCAGATAGTTGGAGATTCTTTTCTAATTCATCTAGCACAGCCCTTCCACCCGCATGAATGCAGAAATGTTCAAAGGCTAGTTTGAAATCTGGGATGTAAGGTTTTATCTTCATCTTTAACAATTTTCTTCCCACCAATGTGCCAAAGAAGAGCAACTGTTCAGACATAGGCAGCACAAGAGGGCCCAAAGTAGTTATATTGGTTTTCAAAGCATCACCAGCTACAGCCATTAACTCCTTTGACAAAGAAACACCAATTTTTCTGTTACCATCCTCCATCTGAGTAACACAAGAGAAGCATTTGTCATCAGCACCTTTGTGGGTTCTGACAGTGTGGATCAGCTGGTACTTGGATCTTCTCCTATCAGAACTTTTGTTGGAAAGCAAAATTGCAGCACCTCCCATTCGGAATAAACAATTTGAAACAAGCATTGACCTCTCGTTTCCAAAATACCAATTCAGAGTGATGTTTTCCATGCTAATTACAAGTGCATATGTATTGGGGTGCACTTGAAGAAGATCCTTAGCAAGATCGATAGAGATCAAACCAGCACTACAACCCATCCCACCAAGATTGTAACTAATGATGTTTCCTCGAAGCTTATAATGATTAATAACCATTGCAGACAGTGATGGGGTTGGGTTAAACAAGCTACAATTCACAATCAATATACCAATGTCCTTTGGCTTTAGAGAAGTTTTAGCAAGCAGTTCATCAATAGCTCCAAACATCACGGTTTCAGCTTCTTTTCTAGCTTCTGCCATGCATGGATTTGGTGGAACTCTTAACACAGCTTCAGGGAGGTAAGTTGACTCACCAAGACCAGACCTCTCAAGAATTTTCCTCTGGAAGTCAAGGTTTTCAGGGGTGAATGAACCAGTAGCCTGTGATCTCTCCATGAAAATTTGCCTAGTGCATTTCCTAGCATCTTCTGGTTTATAGCATGAGAAATTGACAAGATAAACAGGGCGAGGACGGGTAATGAAATAGACAGTAGACAAGAAAACCAAAAGGGTCGAACAGACAAGAACAGAGATAAGATTAAACCTCAAATGGTCCCATAGAATATAAAGGTCTTGAAGGGAGAACGTGGACAGCTGAGCAGCAATAACAACAAGTAAAGGAGACAAGAAAAGGTACATTCCATGAGTTATAAGGTAGTGATAACCAAGCTTCACATATTTCAGTTTAATAGATTGTTTGAAATCAGGAAGCTTCCTTGATGATGAGGTAGACATCAAGGGTGTTGCTGAATTTGACTCACTCATTCCTCCTAAAACCTCCCCGGAATTAGAATAACAACTAGCAAATCGGCTTATCCAGCAAACTTAAGACTTCTTAATTCAGAGGAATTCTTAGATCCAAGAATTCAGGAAGACAAATAGATCATCAAACTTCAAAATTCTCCAAGATCTAAAGATTCCTAACAAAAAAAGAAAAAAATAAGAAAAGAAAGAAAAAGCTACTTAAAAAAAATCCCAGAACTCACTGTATATAGCTACCAAATGTGAAAAAAAACTTTCACAAAGTAACTCGAAGCACAAATCAACAGAAGGCAAGTCAGCAAAAGGAAGAAACCCCAAAAACCCTGCAAAAAAAAAAAAAAAATACATATATTAACAATTAAGCATTACTATCGAAACAGCACGAAATCGCAACTTCAATGCATTTCTAAATATACCACAAATCCAGAATTATAAAAAAAAAAAAAAGAAAAAGAAAAAATCTAAAAAGGGATTGAAGCTTTTTTTGCATGGAAGAGATCAAGGAAAAAAAATCTATTAATACCTTTAAAAAAATGACGCAGACAAAGATCTCTTGAAAAATTAAATTGTTCGGCCACCGGAGAAAGCAATGCCCGATTCCGATTCCGGAGAGAGAGAGAAAATGAGGTTTTTTGGATTTTCAAAATGGAAAATTTTGGGGGGGCTTAATAATAATGAAGGAACGAGGGTGGGAGCTGCCTGTATTCCCATGTGGTGACAATTTTTGAAAGTGAAATTACAATAAACAGCTAATTTCCGCGGATTTATTGGGACCACTTCATCAAGTGCAAAAATTCGGATTCTTCCCTTTTCCTTTCTTTCCTTTTTTTATTTTTTCTTATAAGATATGATATTCTTACTTTTACACAATATTCTTACTTTTACACAATATAATATTCACAATTTAATGTCATTAGTAATAATATAATGAGAAAATATATTATAAATATTATATAAAATTAAATATTAGATATATTATGTAAGAATTACTTAAAAATTAATTTAGATTCGATTTGATTGCGCTATAAAATTTTAACTCTTACCCCTTACATAATGTCCGTCCAACATTCTACTTTGCATAATATTCATAATGTATTTTATTATTTTACTATTATATATATATATATATATATATATATATAACCTAATCTGAATTAATCATCATGACTTCGGGACATTAGATGATTTTAAAAAAAGAAAAAAAGAAAAGAAGATTAATAACCGTGTAAAATTGTGGCACGCCGTTGCAAATTATTGTGTCATCTTTTTATCAATGAATCCGTGTCAAACTCTGCTGCTATATATATATATATATATGTATGTACGTATTTACAACGTTTTAAAAAAAAGTATTTTTTCTATATATAAAAAGTTTATATATATTCTATGTCTGTATTATTGTTATATATACACGAAAAAGAATACATGCATTTTTATGTGGCAGAGAACATTTAATGCTTTTTTCCTTCTTCTTCTTTTACGCGGCATATTTTGGGATTCTTTCCCTATTTATATGTGCCCCCTCCTAGCTATTCAAAATTATATTTTATTTTAATTTACATTAAAAAAATTTGTATAATTTATTAATTATAATTTTGAAATGAGAATTACAAATTTTGAATGACTTAATTTATTTTAGAAGATTATAAGTTTAAAATATAAAAAAAGAATGTTTATTCTTTTAAAAAAATATAAAAAATGAGTTAGACGCAACAAGTTATATAACGTGAGGGATAAGGTGGGATGCTGACGTGGGATAACAGCAATAGAACATGGAATTTCTGACCAAGTTATTTATTTATTTGTTTATTTATTTGAATATTAATTTTATTTGTTTATTATTCTAACCTAAAGTTTTTGGAAGAATATAAGAAATTATTATATAATAAATATATGAGCTTTGTAAATTGTAATTATAAAAAGTATTTCTTTATTCTTGTTTTTAAAATAGTTTTATTTGTATTTTTTTAATAAAAAATTATAACAATGAAGGGATAATGTTATTTTAATTAAATAAAACCACTTGAATCACATTTATTATATTTTAGTACTAAAGAAATAATTAGTTTGGGAAAGCCTAATTAGAGCTGGCGGGCGGACTGGCCAAACCATGTTTATTCTCTATATTGACTTTGAAAAAGTCTTTTGTTCTCAATTTTTTTTTTTTAAGAATATTATTTGTTGATCTCTATGTCATAAAAAAAGTCAAATCCTTTCTTTTCTTTATTATTTGACTCAATTTTATATCCTTTTTAATTATATTTATATCTAAATTAATTTGTGATTTTAATAGATATATATATGTAAATAAAAATATTTTTTATTTTCTTTTACCAAAACACCTATAACTTTTTATTTATAAATAGGAATACTTCCTCATCATAAATTTTTTTTTTTTTGTAAATATGTATATATATAATATGTCTTATTTGTCCATCGTGCGTTCTTGACCTCTATATATATATATATATATATAATTGAAATAAGTTGTTATCAATGTTGCGAATGGAACAAATTTGTTCAAATAGGGTGGAAATTCCTTACACGTACAGACAAGTTTGATGTCAAAACAGTCCAACTTCAATTTATTTATTACTTGTTCACTTTTCTAACCATATTAATATTAATTTTTGCCACCAGAAAAATTCAAAATTATTCTATTTGCGATATTATGTGAATAAATAAAGTATATTTCATCATATTATATACCATATATATATATATATATTTATTTATTTTTAATTTTAATTTAGTCAAAAAATATTTGACTCTGGTCTCGACTTACTAAAAAAAAATTAAAATTAAAATTAAAACAAATTTTAATACTATAATATAACTCTTACTCATAAAAATACATAACAAGAGTAGCATTTAAAAGAAGAAAATTTAATATTATAAGATTCAGAGAATAAATAGAAGAGAAGACTTGCCAGATTTAAGAAATTTACAACAGAACTGGGAAGAGAACTGAATAATGGTAATAAAAATACAACAGAACTCAAAAAAAAAATTGAGCGAGGGATGTTACAGATGAGTGTGCTACAGAGTGTCAGTATTTTGAATGGAATCTTGTCCCACAAAAGCCAACTCCGAAACCAAAGCAATATGATCACTCCCCCATTTCTGGAAAGCAAAAGCAGTATATTAGATAATAACATAATATGCTAAAATGATTGAACCAGAATCATATGACCTAATGTTTCCACCAGTTTTGTCATCCAATCTGTTTATCTTGATTCTTAGATTCTTGTTTTTTAACCATAAATGAAATTATTCAGCATATGCATCCTGCAGGTAATCAATGTTTTCCCAAAAGGAACTTATGAATCTGCTTATACTGGATGAAGCATTAGATAATCCAAATCCGCTCATACCTTTGTAGGGAAACCCTTTGTCCACAGCATAGCATGCTTTGGAATTGGAGCAAGTACCCTGGCTGCTTGAACACCTTCAGAGCGCCTAAACATCATAAAAAGAAAGGTGATATTATTCAGTCTTTGCAACATGGTTGACATTATGCACAAAAGTAGATACATGAAACACAGGATAGGTGCTGAAATATGAAGCAGAAGTAATGAGCAAGAAAACAGAGGAACAAATGCACCGGTTCCCTTGTTCTGGAAAAATAGAAGAAGACAAAAAAATTGGTGGTGGTGAAAAAGTTTTCTTCCTGTTAAACTTAAGAGAAATATGGTTTAAAACTAAACAACAATGTAGCATCCCAATCAAAATTTTATTAACTAACTTAAGAATAAAGTTTGACTTCTTATGCAACCTCATCATGAAAATCTCAATTGGGATGGTTCGAAGGAAAAGTTGCAGATGAGATCCAGGGTTAGATGCACAAAATTTGATCGCCATTGGAAAAAATAAAAAATGGTCACTCTTGTTTCCTCTCTAAAGTAGATTAAAAGCACAACTGATAAAGGTGAAACTTGAGAGACACTAACCACATGTAATCCACAGTGCCCATGAAACGTCTGTGGTAGCTAGTCACAACAGGTTCTCCAGTTGAATCTCTTGTCCCCAAAGAATCCTGCAAGAAGAAATATGTTTTACATTTCCAACTAAAAAGAATCAAAAAATTGTATCTAAAGCATGGACAACTTGAATAACTCTAGGAGGCCAAGCATCTAAAATCTACCTGAATTTCCCCATATACACTTTGTAGCTTCAAGGCATGTTCCATTACTATGCAATCTGGACTTCCTGTTGCAGTTTCTATTTCAGCTGGAGTCCATGCTGAGCGATCATATTTTAATTTCTCCAGAGTACTTTCCTCACCATTCAGAGAAGGGGTGTCATCTGAATTTTCTTTTTCAAGGGAAAGGGACTCCTGGCTATCCAAACTGGTGATTTCTTTAGCTGACTGTTCCAATTCCTTAAACTGATATGAATGTGATGGAAAGGAACTACCATGATGTAATTCAGATAAAAAGGTAAGGTTATCTTCACCTGCTCTTTCACCTTCTTTTGTGTCTTCAAGTTCCTTCTTCAATGATAAGCTTTCTATCTTTACATCAAATTGGAAATTGCTATTGGTTGACTCGCACGAGTCACTGCACACACTAGAACCATATGAAATTGACATGCAACTCTTTTCATCAAGAGCTAAAGTAGATAACAACTTCCCGGAGCTTTCTAAAGATTCTTCGAGAGAATGACTGGATTGACAAGAAGAGGGGGGTTTGGTTGCAACACCCAAGCTTGAAATTCCTGTATTCTCAGGTGCATCAATGGAATTGCATGGAGGATCAGCCACAGAAGAAAATTCACTAGCATTAGACATTGTTTCTGAACCTGAATTTGAAATGTTTGTGAGAAAAAGTATTTTATCAGAGTAGAATGTATTTATTACAGGTGTGACTATGCTGGTATTATACTTACTGTGAACATCTATATTACAAGACTCCTGCAAAGTTAAGTTATTAACCATATCCTGAACAAGACCAACTGAAGGAGCATCTTGGCTTATCAAACTTGCATTGTCCTCTTGAACCTGATTAGAAATTTTCACATTAGATTTGGTTTCATTAATACAGCCATCCATTCCATGTATATCAAATTGTTCTATGGAGTTGTCATGCTTGCTCTTGGAATTGTTCATCTTAACAGAAGACTCATTGGACACAATCAGAGAACACTCAGACTGAGATAAGAAGTCCACAGAGGGTCCATTTTCCAATGTTTTATCATGATTGTCTAGTTTCTCAAAATCTGGAGATCCATTGCTAGAAGCAGGTACAGCTTGAGCAGAATTTTCAGTAGAATGGACCCTGAAGTTCCGCACTCAAATATCAGTTTCTCAGGAATATAACAAGGAGCCAAAAGAAAGAAATGAGCTAGAAGTCTGATTGTGTACCCATATCTAGGATTAAATGGTCTTGATACATGTACTTCAGCAGATGCTTGCCCGGAAACCTTATCTCGAGGAAGCTCCGACAGATCTAACTGCAATTGAGCAAGCCAATAAATATATTGCAATTTCAATGGAGATATTAGGAGGCAAAGAGGTGCAATCTGAAAACCAGAGAAATTAACCTTTTGTTCTGCAATGAAGTTGTACAAGGGGCTCTGATGCAAAAGACAAGGATATTATTAACCATAATAAGAATGATCCAAGAAAGAAATATGTACTAGATACCAAGAAACGTTAAAAATAAGTAAAAGAACTGCATAAAATAGAAAAGTATGGTGAATAAATTGATAAACTCATCAAGAATAACCAACCTTCGGGGTGGAGTTAAAATCACCACAAAGAACAAGAGGAGCATCATCCCAAAGCTTCGAAATTGCATGAGCCCTGCTGAGGAGTACCCTAACCTGTTTAACAAAAATGAAATTCAAGAAAAGTTCAGGGAAGTCACAAAAAATATGAAAAGAGAATCCTGACCAGTACAAGGACATTGAGATTAGCATTATGAGCACATACATACCTGACCAAGCTTTATTTCTCCCCTTTTAGGATTGAAAAGCACATGAATGTTACACACTACAAGCTTCTTTGCATGGTGCAAACTGCATATTTACCCCCAAAAATGGAAAAAAGAAAACGTAATAGTTACATGAAAATTCAATTCTTAATATGAAATGGTAGAAGAAAAAAAATTCAACTATCCTTTTCAAAAATTAAAGAGACCACATGGTCTCAGCCTCCATTAGTATTTAACAGAACTTGTTGAAAGAATGGAAAAATGACTCATTTTTCATTAGTTAAAGGGAAATATTCATCTATTTTTCAGTAGTGAAGATCAGGATTCTTCAGAAGCTCAAGAATCAATCAGATTGTTCATGCAGGTGGAAAAGAAAAAGGCTCAAACTCAATCACTAATTCACATAAGTTCTGAGAAAAATGCTTCAGTTCAGATAAGTAAAGGGAATTTTTGTGGATTTACACATGTTCTATTGTCTAATTTGAATTATATTTTATTTCAGAAGTCCCAAATATCGGGATTTTATGATTTTGGTTTGATACTAGATTTTCTTGTGTGATGGAGGGAAGGACCATGAATTGCAAGAGACAAGGCCATTAATGCCAAACTTGATGATCATAAATATTAAAGGATTTGGAGCATTCCCAAAGATGAAAGTGAAAATGATGAGACATCACATGTCAAGTATAATGATCACACACAAGATGAGACACTTGATAATGAGAAATGCAAACACGGTTATCAGATTTCATATTTTCCTCCATAAAGAGTGTTAATTTACCAATTGCTCTATAAGCTAATAGAGAGATGGAATTTAGATACTCAACATACAAGCCAAACACAAATTCTCAATCATAAGCCCAAACACGGCACAATAATCAACAAAGGGGTGGAGCCAAGATTCAAACACAGAAGCATCCACTCCGATACCAAGTTAAATCATAGAAAAGAAGAAATTTCAATAATGTTTATTGAATGGTAGAATACCATATGTATATAAGTAAGTCTATGAACAAGATATATATGTAATTGACTTATCAAAATATTGAATACATATGATAACACTTATTAGATAGATATATACACACTAATCATATATCAACCATAACAAAGACAAAGGAGAAAATTTTGTAAAAGGTACCTTGTGAGAGCTGATGTATCACTGTTCATGCACTGAGCTAAAGACTGTCCATCAAGAAACACGACATTAATGGATAAACCAATGGAACTATCAGTCATATTACATACTTTCAGGTTGTTTTCACCAACTGATGCTTACCTCAAATACACATATCTGAGCTATGTTATCCCGAAGTCCAACCTTACAGAATTCAATGGATTCCTCATACAACAACTTGAAACTGAGATGTAAAATAAATTCAAGTTTAATAATATTGTCACTCAATATCATTGTCATGACTGGACAGGGCATAATTGTTAGCCAAGGACAAATCAACTGTTTACTTCTAGGCTAAGAGCACAGTAAAATGAAAATATAAAATATAAAAATAGAGATATTACAGAAAATAAGATATAAGGCATAGTAGAAAAAGGGAAAATTCTAGAACTGAATTCCAGCATGAAATATATTCCTCTGAAGGTATGCATTCTCTGGTTACGCATTACAAAGACAGCACAGAGCATATCGTCTTGAAGTTAAAGATACACTTATGTCCTACCTATATAACTAAATGGTGAAGAACATGAACATATGCCAGATATAAATTCTTCGAGAGAAAATCAATACAAGCTACTTTGGTATACTCATGGACCAAAAAGATAATATGACTGGAAGGGACCAACTGTAATTGAAATATTCACAACACAAAAAACATGAGTGATGCAGGATACAATCATTTGTAGGGGCACCATATCATGTCAACTGTATGAAATTCAACAATAAATGGTGGCGATGATACAATTCATTTGCTATGCCCAGATTAAAAAAATATTAGAACCAATTATTGAGAATCTTTTGATGCATCACTTTGCATCCCAAATTGATCACTACATTCAGTTACCAACTTCTACAAATAGGAAATGATCACCAAAGAAGAAAAATAAAGGAACAGTGATCTCAACAATGTCATCCAACAAAATTCAAAAGATGAGTGACGAATTGAAGCCCAATAGGCAAGTGAAATAGAAAATCACACACCATCTGGTTGATGTTGATGTCATACTGTAATCTTCTAGATTCAACGTCTAAACTCAAACAACAAGAAGTAGAAGAATATTTACCGAGAGTTACGCCAAAAAATTGCACAACCATCAACTGGGTCCCCAGTCCTCATCTACAGATAAATAAAATATACCATGATCAGTATAATTAAGTTCTACTTTATCTATATGAAAATGCGACAATCTTGAGGAGAATTGACTCATTGACTCCAAAAAGGAAAGAAATGCAGTAAAATATTCAAACACTTACACGTATAGGTTATTTTGAACTCCTGAAAATAAATAGAAGTATTGCAAGCAAAACAAGTTTTAGCTTTTGCCTTAGTGAAATGAAGCTGTTTATATTAAGTGCGGAAGTTGGAAAGCTCCCCTTAAGAGTGAAAGAGTTAGCTGTCTCAAACAGAAGTACCTCAACTCACTTATAGAGAGAGAGAACCACACCCTAATTTTATTCTTAAATTTTGAGGTCAAGGTTTCAATTAGAAAATTGAATTAGAAACAAAAACTGAACAACCAATTGAAAAGAAAGAAGAATCAGAAAAGAAAACAAGAGGCAATTCTGAGCAGCACTTAAAACTAGTGACACTCAAATTTGTAGGATGATAAAGGTAAACTTGGAAATATACAATTCTAGAATTACAAGGACAATCTAGTAATCTAAAATGTAAACAACTAGGCCAAGAAAATTACTGAAGGGAGATGTATGACAAGCTTCAGTTAAATACCTTCCAAATGCCACTGTATCCTCGAAGTTCCAATTCTTCCTTCAAGTCTTGGAATCTGTCAACCTCCTATCATTATGAAATCCAGAAGCAAAATCAAAAGGATCCCATTTTTATTCAATACCAAAATAAATTAGAATACAAAAACATAACAGTCAGAAGCAGCATATGAACAAAATCTGAATAAAGATGACCTTATAGACAATCAAAAAGATAGAGTGGCATTTAACCAGAAGATATATTGAAACTATATCAGAATGGTAACCTGTAAACACATGACATCAGCTGACCACAATCCAAGTTCGAACAAAATACTTCTTTTACGCCGCTCCCAATCCAGAAAATGGCGGGGGATGTGAAAATAAAGTTTATCCCAATGATCCCTTGCCAAGGTATCAGCTAGTATGTTATATGATAGGATTGTAAATCGCTCTGCAAAAAGTAATATTGAAATAATATGATATTAACACGTAGTATATACTAGTCCTATAAAGAAAATTGACAATTTTGGTATTAAATCCACTTCATCAAACCAGATGAAAAGATATTGAAATGGTAGGGAACAAGGATGCTATAGATACATACATACATATATATTGGGTTGATTCTTCAGAAATATTTCCACCATTAATTTAAAACTTAAATTATTGGTGTCCTGCATAGACAACAGTTATGTAGATAGATCAAAGAATCAGAATATGTTGGAGTTTGAATCTAAACTAATTAATTAGCAGTATGTCACAATCTCATCCTAACAAATTTAGAGTTCAACATGAATAATATTGGATTTCATTAGAGTTTAACAGCAATTCAGCTCTTTCTTAAAAGCAAAGATAAATTCTATTTACTAAGTGGGTAGGAAAAGAAATTCAACTTAAACTTACAATGTGACATATGTTAGTGTAATATCAATATTTCCCTAATAAAAATCACCTGCATTGACTCTGGACATTACTGAATGTCACATATGTGCTATTGTAATCAGGACTGTTATTCCAAATATTTATATAGTCTTCACTTAATCCTTGTTGGTCAAGAAGGATTTTCTAGCCACCTAGACAGCAAGTTTCCTACTTCTATGAAGTTGGGGAAAAAATAGTTATATTGCTTCCAAGATTCAATTTTTTGTTGAAAAAACTTCTTATCTAAACTTCAAAAAATATTGTAATAATTTCCAGATCACAAAAAAATAATAATCATGCACTATCTTTTTTTCTGAATAAAAAGGCATATATTCAGAGGCCAAAATCACTAAAAATGGCTGTCCAATCATTAGTGTCATCTTAAGTTCTTAACTAAAATCCAAAATAGACATTAAGATAAAATAAAATAAAAAGTAAAGGAAACAAATACCACATTCAGGAGGCGGCCCTGGATTCGCATACTGCCAATTCCTGTACTCCAAGTCCTTTGGAGGCCTCGGCCTTAGCTGCTGTTGATTCTTCCATGGCTGTCTAAACTGTTGATTAAAATCAAAATGCTGCTGTGAAGGCCTAAAAAAATTCTGATTTTGATCATACAGTTGCTGCGGGGGCACAGAAAACTGATGCTGTGGAGGTGGGTATAAATTATGCGACGGTGGTGGGTGAACTATATTAGTATTACAGGACTGCTGCGGAGGAACTATATTACATGATGACTGTGGTGGTGGCGGAACTCTATTATATGATGGCGGCGGCACTCTATTATAAGACGGCGGCGGTGGCGCTTTATTGTAGGAAAATGAATGCCGAAAATTCCTGAAATTCGTATCATTATCTGGTCGGAAACTTCTATTAGTATCTCTAACTTGTCCAAAGTGAGAATTTCCAGAGACGAATTGACGAGAATCGTTCCCTCCATCGCCATTGGCACGGTTCGAGTAATTTCTACGACCTCCGCCTCGGCTCCGATTACCTCTAAACTGTTCATAAGTGAAAAAAAAAACATCAGGAAATCAAACAATACTTGACATAAATAAAATCCAATCTTTTTCAATTCAGATAACGGTTATTACCGTAGGGCGAGAAGACATGGCGGTGGCCGAGGAGGAGGAAGAAGCAGCGCCGAGGAATTGGAGGGAAGAAGGAAAAGAGCGTTTCATGACACAGGAGCTAAGTTACAGTATACTTGTACTTACTAAATTCCTTTTTATCTTTTAACTCCAAAAACAAATATTAAAATATATATATATATATATATATATTTTTTTTTTTTATTATTTTTTTTTTTTTTTTGAAAAAAAATAAAATTATATATATATTTTTTAAAAAAATTTAGATAATATATTTGTTATCCTAACAAGAGAGAAAAGACTATAAAAGGGCAAGACGATCATGAAGAATCATATTTTTATGTACTTTTTTGGGTTTATCTGAAAGCTGATTGAATTTTGAGGTCCTGTGTGGTGGAGTTGTGGAGATTCAAGTGTACGATGTCGATTTGCACGTCTCTGTTATCTCCAGCTCAATCTGTATCTTTTTCTTCTAATTCTAAACAATCTAAACCATTTTGCGCTCGTTTTTCTGCTTCCGCTGATGTTCCTGACTTCCTCTCTGCTGATTGGTATATTTTTCTTCCTTACTGTTGTTTTTTTTGCTATTTTTTTTATCAATTTGAAGAAGTGGTGTATAATTCCGGATGTTTGATTGTGTTTTCTCATGAGGAAACGGACGCACAGAGAGTTTTGATTATTAGCTTCCTTTTATTGATTTTATTTTATTTGATTTTCGAATACTCATGGATTTATTTGTTTGGGGAACAATGATTTTGTGGAGATGTAATTCAAATTAGGTAGCTAGCTAAAAAGCAACTTCATAAGAAAACTTTGTTTAGGTTAAAGAGGATAAATTTTGAACTTTGTTCTGCTACTGAACAAGATAAAATGCAGCTAATAATTGATTGTTCTTCATTTTTCAGGCTTGAATCTCGGCAGAAGAAACCTTTTGGCCCAAGACTAAGTGTAACTTTACACTATATCTGTGATTTACCCTAAAAAGCTAAATTTTTTGCTCCATTTAGATATTTATGGACTTTACTCTGTTCTTGTAGTTTAGTGCAGAAGAAGCTGTACACTGCCAGCTTGATGCATTGAAGTTCAATGACCAACCTCGTCAAGATTATGGAGTCGAAGTTATGTATCGGGTAATGATTCTTTGAGTTTGGGTTGTACTTGTATTGGGCTCCTTCATTTGATTTACTTGGTAACATCCCATTTTGTTCTTACAGTTTGCTGGATTTGATCCTTTTGAAAGGTCTACATACTTCGGTCGTTTCTTTGATTTGGGGCAGGTCAGTATTTCTTCTTCCCCACCCCCTAGTTTAATGAGAAGAGCTCAATATTTCTTGTCATGAATATTCTGTTTCAGAATATGTATTCCCTTTTTGCTCTTTCCCCTTCTATTAATTTATTGAATTTTTTGGTGCAAGATCTGTACTTTTCTCAAGCCTTATTTTTATTGATGTTTTCTACTGTGCTCTTTACTTTGGTTTGAGGAAGGCTAGAAATGTGCTATTCATGAAATCATTCTGTCTAAACTTTTGGACTTTGGGAAAATTGCAATATCAAATGAGCTTGAGTGAAAAATGATGACAAAGTATGTTAAGGAAGGTGATCATTGAAGCAGTTCAATCACAAGCATGGATATCAGATTTTTGTGTGCAGAAGAATGTTTTCTATGAACTAATGTAATTTCCCAATTTTACCTTACATGCAGTTTGAAAGATTTAGGAGGATTTTTCACCATTCAAGTTACAGGGTTTTACTTGGTCACCGTGAGAGGAAGATTATGAGCAGTTTGTACGTCAAGGAGGTTAGTCAAGTTTGTTTATGTAGATAGCAAACAAACACTTATTTTCTTCAGCTTCCACTGTATTATTCTCAACTTCCATATCATTTGATAGAGCTTTCTAACTGGAGAGTATGAAACAGAATTGCTATATTCAGAGGGTTTGGGTGCGAGGAACTAGACCTGAGGAAGAAGAAACCTTCCAATTTACCATGGTTCAGGTTTTATCTTGAATCCTTTTGAGAATTAACTTGATATCTGAGATCCACAAAACGTATAACTTAAAATGTCTCTGCTGTTGAAACTGATGCAATAATTATTGATGATAATCTACGATGATCACTATGAAAACTAACTCATTTGTTCTTTTTCCGATGTCTGTTGATCTGTTTCTTTAGACTTTTGTAGAGTACTGTCTCAAGTGCCATAATTGACAGAAAGCTTTTTGTGTTGCAGCGTGTTGGTGGTTCTTGGGATGGATACTGGCTTACCGAGTCTCTGCTTCACGATGGAGATAGCTTCTCTGGTGGTGTGGCTTACTGACAATCATCAACCAACATCCACAACCTGAGTTGTTTGCTGTGAATTAATAATATAAATCAGGTTTATGTACATAGGCAGTCCAAGAAAAAAAGGAAAAAGAACAAAAAACAAAAAAAGATCCACAATTGATTTTTATCTCTATTATGTAATTGTTGAACCTGTGAATATTAATCTGTACATATACATTTGGTGCATTAATAGGTGATACTTCTCCATCCCTTGCTTATTATGCTCATGTATTGGGGGATTGATATGCTTCAACAGATAAATAACTCAACAAAATGATCATAAGTTTAAGTCATGAAACATTCTTCAGTCAATCATGCATTTTCACGTGGAAAAACATTACATCTAGCCAAAATCTAGAGAAACACGAAGGCACTGCAATAGTGAAAATAGAGTTCGATAGATTTCATTTATTTAAGAATCTTTCAAACATTCTTTTACAGCACCACACCCCTTCTTTTAAGCAACCCCAACAAATCAATAGCTCAGTCTGGTGCCATTAGATCATTCATTTAAAAAATAAAAATGAACAGGAAAGATTGTGCAAGTTTTGCTTGTTGCATATGCTACACCACAACCTTCACAAGTTGAATCTTCACAGATCAAAAACTTTTCAAAGCAGCTGAATTCTAACCATGTTCAAACAAGATCTGAGAGATGTCATTTCTTCGTCTGAGCAATGATCTTTGTGACAACATAACAATCTGGTGGTGTGATATTGGTGTAATAATTCTGGATGGTCTCTGTGATTTCAAAGCCAAATTTCTTGTAGAAACTGATGGCATCTTTATTATTTGTCTGCACATGCAAATATATCTCACCAATGTTCTGCTTCGCACATAGCTCAAGGACATGGTTCAATAGAGTAGAACCTAAACAAAATCAACATTCGGTAAGTACACTACAAAAGAACATAGAAGTTAACAATACAAAACTTTGCTTTTGAAACATGAGATACCTTGGGAAAACCTCTAAATTTCTGAATCATTGAGAAAGAGCTCAAGATTCCTGTCCTTTCAATAGATTACCTTAAAACAGTTTTTAGTTTATTCTTTAAAAAGATAAAAGAGAAAGGGTTCCCTAATAATCAAGAGTTCCAATTTCAGAAAGTTGTTAGCTCAGATTACTTTAGAGATGCTTAAAATTTAATCTTTTACATATGGCTAGGCAATTTAAAAAATAACTCTTCTAACATTTATGTTCTGTAAGTTTGATATGCGAGAAAAAGTACATGGTGTGGGAGAGATTACTTATAATTAGGGGGTAGAAATGTATCTAAATGAATAACATCATGCATGCCTCAAAAGAAGTAACACTTGTGTAAAGCAAATGTTGTCCTCTGAAAAGATAAGAGCAAGGGATGAAATCATAAAAAGGAGACCAGAATGGAACAATTCACTACTTTGGTTTTGAAAGAAAAATACACATAAACATTGCTGAAAGTTGCTATCAAGCTATCCTTTGGGACACTTTGATGTATAAATTAAAGGGTATATGAACAAAAGATGTTAAATTCAGATTTACTGTGTAATTCTTTTGTACGTCTTTGACACAAAAAGCTTAGACGCTTTGGGAGGAGGTACTAAGTGGGAATTCCCTATTTTAAGATAGAAGAAACTCTCTCTTGTTGGTATTTCAAGAGGAGGACTTTTTAACATTAAGAGGAGAGAAACTACATCTAATCATGTATTTTCAATACCTGTGAAATTCAAGTACCAAGACTCAATTCAACAATTGACTACATACAAGATATGCGAGAGAAAGATAACAGGATCACTCACCAATACCTAAACCTCGATATGGTGCTAAAACACCTAATGTCATTATGTATACCCGAACAGCACCTCCTTCCTTCTTCTCAAGCCGGCATGCAATTGAACCCACACAAATATCACTGAAGTAAGCTGGAAAAGGAGGGAAAACCAATGAAAAAAGAAAGAAAAACCATACCAGTGCTAAAGCAAAAAATTATCCATGGCTTTAAGTAGCCAATCTAGAAGGGTACAACACTTAGATATGAAAATTGTATCACCCTCATACACAGGCAAGGCTTCTCATGCTTGCTTGAAATTAAGGCCTCGCATACAGCCTTTCTGAATTCTCAACTTCAAGAGAACAAGAAAAGTTAGAAATTGAACATGGGCTTGTTTTTCAAAATGTTATCAATTTGTAATGTCCCGGATCTCTTTTCTCCATTTCTACATGTGTACTGCATGACAATTCATTTACTTGGAAAACACTTGCAGATTTCTGACAGTTTACATATATTGTTAATTTGCAAGTTAATATATCTTTATACTCTAATTAGTAAGGCCAACTAACCAGCCTTAGATTTAATGCAAAGTAATAATAACAGGAACCAAGAACTAACCAACCAACAAGATGATCATACAATCCGAATTAGAAAATGAAGTGTCAAAAAATATTAATAAAATAAAGTTGATTTTTTTTTTATGAATCAAAAATCCGTTAAATGTTCATAAATGGCAGCGGATCCAAGAAACAAACAGTAATAAATTTAAAAGAAAATGTATGACCCAGAACAAAATCATACCAAGTTTGGAGAATTCTCCAGAGGAAAGGGCATCAGCATAATACTTGTCGTTGTACCGAACTGGGAAGAGAGCAATGTTGAGCTTCTTCAGTTGCATTAAGTTCTTGTCCCTCAGTCCATCCAATGAGATTGCAACTTCTCGACCAGCCCCCATTCTTCTATTTACTCACTTGATCCTTCAATCTACAAACAATATTATAGAAACAACTTTTAGCTAAATCTATTAAAGTAACTGGCTATTCCTAATATCTTCATAGATTAACCAAGAAAAGACTTGAATCCCAAATGCATTGGTTCTTAGCTCACCCAGAAAACGATTGAAAATACCTTAGAAAACACCTCTCCTTCTCAGAAGTATCATATTATCCATACGAAACTTCCAAATTCCATCACATTCAAGAAGTTCTTTCCAATCGCCTTATAAAATTATAGCACAGTATATCCCACTCTTTACCACAAATTTCTTTAATTTGCATCTAATTTTAGAGTCTTGACAGAAATTATTCTCTGTTTACGTCCATATTTCTAATCATCCAAATAAAACTTACAAAAAACGTCTACAATATAAACCAAAAAAGAAACATTTTCAAATGTAACCAGAAGTATTAGGTTTAATACTCAAAAAAAATATAACGTAAAACTTCTGTTGCGTCTACCTCTCTCCAAAACAATATTGCTTGAAGAATTACTTTCTCTTTCTAGTATGGAAGGTTCCAACGTTAAGAGGATTGAAATATAGGTTTGTCGTACAGCACAACGGCAACGGCGCCGGAGTAGGTGGAGGAAGACGGTGGTTTGACTGAGGAAGGAACCCAAGGTAAGAAATGGATGGACGGATGGGCGATTGGGAAAATAAGTTATGAGGCTTTTTGGGCGTTTTTTGGGTTTCTTTCTTGGTTTTTAAGCCCAATCGATTTAAATGATGGAAAATTAGTAAACTCCAATATATATATATATATATATATATATATAAAAAGAGAGGTAAATTGTCATAAATATTTTTTAAATTATAAAAAATTTACGATATTTATTTTTAATTAAAATTTTTATTAAATTATCTTTAAGTAAAAAAATAAATAAAAAGTATTTATATTATTATACTATTTAATATATTTAATAATATATAAATTAATATTTTTTAAAAAAATTAATAAAAAGAATATAAAAATAAATAAAAAGATATGTGAAAATAATATTAAAATATTATTTATAATTATATTATTAAATATATTTAAATAGTATAATAATATAAATATTCTATAATATAATACCTATGTCAATTTGTTATATATATAAAAAAATTAATCAAATATATATATATATTTAAATTTAACATATTTTTTATTTTTTTTATTATGTATCTAATTCATAAATTTTAAAAATTTATGTTTGAATATATTTTATTATCAATTAAATTACATGAATTATTTAAATATAAAAATTATATATGGAAAAGACGAATATATATATATATATATCCTTCTCACTTACCACTCCTTAGTTACAGTAGTAGAGATTCTTGGCAGAATGGCTGCAACATTTCAGCTGTCTGGTTTCAAGGCCGAGTGGGCAGCTCCTTCTCGAGGTTTGTTTTACTTGGAAAGAACAGATATTGATATTTGTTTCTCCTTTCTCTAAAGTATAATATGTGTGTGTATATATATATATGTATGTATGTTCTTCCATCAGGTAGATACTGTAAATGCTCGTACCAATCGGTGGTAAGAAGACACAAAACTTGCCCAGCTATGAGTTTTTTTTTTTTTGTCGAGCGATTGAAAATTGTGAAGGGTTTTGCAGAGGGCATTACCAATTCGGATATTATCAGTGGGAAAGAAAAGGTCAAGGGGCGTGCAATTAATTGTTGATGATTATATAAAAAAGATCAGCCTCTATTGTCCTGTTGAGGATATTCGTGTTAAATCCAATCCCAAAAATGCTCGGTTAGTAGGAATATTTTTTCAATATTCTTTTTTCTTTATCCTAATTGAATCCTTGAATTTTTTCTCTCTTTGTGGTCTGGGCTTAATTTGATTGCTCTTGAACTTCTATGAGTTAAGTTAGGTAAAAGTACTTAGTGAGCGTTTATGTGATTTCTTGATGAAAAATGTGTAAATGCCTCTTTTTCCATTGTAGATTTCTGTTACTGATATAACTTTGCAACAGTGATGTGATGGCTCAAATTGAACATGAGGACATGGCTTCAATGGCCAGAATCAGGTCTGATGAATGGGTAAATGCCTCTTTTAAATGGAAATGCATCTTTCTACTATTAGCTAAAGTTTCTTAAGTTATGTGATATTATCAATCATGTGTCAGGTTATACTGTTAGATGAGCATGGAATGGATGCAAAATCAGAGAAGATGGCCTCATTATTTGTCGATGCTATGAACACTGTATGTACTGATTCCTCCTTCAGAAAATGCTTTTGAGACAATTAATTAATATGCATATTTGTCTGTAATACTCCCTTCTTCTTTCTTAACTTGAAATTTCTCTACTGTATGAACAAGTATGATGTGTTGAAATGATTGGTAGATTAGGAAAGAATGGCCATACAGAAAATGTCAAAGTTATATTATCTATGAGATTCAAACAGTGCTGTTAAAAGACATGGCTTGTAGCTTGGTGACCATAGTTTTTATTGTGATTAAATCCAAGCTGAACTTGAAGTAGAAATGGAGCCAGGACTAGGAAGAATGTGTTTACAACTATTTCGGACATAGTTTAGAAATTTCAGCTTGCTATGAACTTGGTTGGTTAGAGCAGGTTGAGATAAAAGAGAATAAGCAGCCATCCATGAATGTGCTTCTCCTGCCTTAGTTTTTCATTAATTTTCTTTTCTATCGGTAGAAATCAATGTTAACGAATATAAATATTGCTTAGCAGTACTAATAGAGGAAGTAGGTTCGATTACTCCCCCGGATGACCCCCAAACAAAGTTAGACTATGTGTTTGATTAAGATTAACCTCTTCTTTTTGTGATATAGGGAGCTTTGAGTCTGATATTTTGCATTGGTGGACCTTATGGTCATGGTAAGCTATTACGAGAAAGGGCTAATGTCACTATCAAGCTGTCATCTTTGGTTCTAAATCATGAGATTGCCCTGATTGTACTGATGGAGCAACTTTACAGGTTTGTATTGGTTGAATAACTAACAACTGTATCTATATGTGTATATATTTATAAACTCCCTGCATTTTACACCCCATAAGTTTTTTCTCGGCCAAAGTATTCTAGCTTTTAAGTATATGACATACATACTGAACAAAGATTCAAGAATAGTTTAATGCAGTAATTGGATTGGGAATATAGGTTGTCTAAAATGAGTTTTGCTTTTCTTTTCTATTGAAAGAAATACAGGAACAATTTAAGATGGATTTCATCAGGAAATATAACTACAAAAAGAGTCATTGCTACAAATAAGCTGCATATCAAGGGTTTATCTCTGTGTTGGATTTTATACTTTTATCTAAATTGCAATTCTCATGACTAAATATCTTTATGATCTGATCTCTAGGGCATGGACTATCCTTAAAGGACAGAAGTATCATCACTAAGTCTCTGATCTGGTAAGGCTCCAAAATTTGGCTGTTGGGTACTACTCTCTTTTAATTTGAACTCCCTGCTGCTGCAACTATATTTAGTATAGATACACTTTTACAGATTTGATCCCCTACTTAGACTTCCTGCTATCACTATAATATGTACCCACAAATAATATATATATATATATATATATATATTATGACACATGGTGTCTTAGATGAGTCTTATGTTACAAAAGCAGTGTCAAAGTACATACATGTATATGGGGCATATCTCTTGAAATAAAAAATAAAAAAGAAAAAAAGAAAAGAAGGCAAATATAGGAGAATACATTTTTTAAAAGACTTAAATACTTCTTTTAAAAGTTCAAATTTTTTTAGTTAAAACCTCTTAATTAGATCCTAACCTTCGATAATAAGAAGTAGGCTGAGTTCGAACAAGAACGTTTTGCAGGCTAAGTCCAGATAATTCTCTCTAAAAATTCTTCTTGGAGCGGATAACTCCATCTTAATTCTGCTAATAATGATTCATAGGTCGAATCAAAAAATGTAAGACATTGGATGCCCCTAAGTGAGTAAAAAATATATATATAGGATAATACTACTAAAAGCAAATCCAAAATTTACGAACATGGAAACTTTCTATTGTTTTGAAAACTTTTGGAAACATTATGGGATGCATATATCATTACAAGAAATTCATGTATCTAAGAAACAGGATAACGACTTACATTTTACTATTTGGTAAGACACATAATCCCTCTCGAAACAGAATCAGAAAACTAGGCCGTCTATCAAACTTCTTTGGAAAAAATTACATGGGCTTTACATAACACTAGTGGAAATATTACATAACTTAAAGAGCACCCAACTCGGGTGTGGCTCATCTATGCGAAATATAAAATCAAAAGTTAACAGCAAAATACGAGTTAATCTGCTATCCGCCTATGATTATTTACTCCTCCCCTTACCTCTTCTGCTGTATCTACCCATTTTCCTACCTTCTTGTTTGACGGCCATAGCATCAGGCTTCCCTGCAGACATGCTTTTATCCGACTGAGTCAACATCCATGGCAAATCAGTTTGACAAAGATTGGCGATACAATCAGTTTCATGCATAACTGGGACTTCAATGGATGCTTTGCTAAGTTCACATTTCTCGTCATCAATGTCACCAGTAGGTTTTTCCATTTCAATATCTTCAACTGGACTTGGATTAACCTCTGGGTTTTGAGTGTGGATATCCACGACACTCTCTTCTGCCAAATCACTGCATCCAAAACCTGTGCTTAGGAACTACTTTGTAGAATACATACTGGTGAAATAGCCTAGCAATATCTCACCTTGGTTGTGATGGTGGATGACAATTGCTATTCGTTTCATTGATGTTTGTCAATTCTTCCACTAGCGAACCATTAACGCAAGCTGGCTGTATATCTATGCAATAAAAGAAAAATTAGGTCTTAGAGTGGATTTACATACCAGTAAATGATAAACAGAGATAACAAAGAAGATTCCCTTTTTGTTTCAGAAACTTTCTAGACACCAGCATAAAACCATAACTAATGAAGAGAAACAAAAATAGAGGTGAACCTTGTGAATACATGTACTTGTCTACAAAAGCACAAAAACTATAACACAGAAGAGGGAACAAGAGACAAAGAAGGGAGATTGAGAAAGAAGGAAGCAGGAGAAGGTAATAGTAGTTGAAGGACCATGAACCTCAGGTTAAATGCCATAATATATCCTAGAGAAAAAGAAACTCAAAAGGTATTATGGTTTTCCTTTCAGAATTTGCACATGGACCATAAAATGCATGCAAATGACAGTAAAACATAAGAAAATAAAAGTAGAACAGGATATACTAAATTACAAAATAATGGCAGTAAACAAAAATGACTTTGGTACTAAACCAGTAAAGATAGTATTAGCTAAATGAATGTGGCTCAACCAAGGCTTCACCTATTGCATATGTTGAACCCTAAAATTCACAAATTGAACCTTTTACTGGGAAACCAAATACTGAAATCTGGACACAAATCACTTCATATGTTCTAACAATAGCAAGGAGCATAATGTTGAAGTACATATATGCTTTTGAGTTCCTAGAGAAAACAAAAACAAGAGAATATCCATGCATACCACCATTTGAGGGAGGCCCAGATGAACCATCATTTTGCTTCATGCTAAGGTTGGCAGGGTGAGTTGGTGTAGAAGCAGTCACAATAGCTTGTGGATCCTGATCAAGAAAATGTTTAAAGAAGGAGAAAAAGAAAATCTTCAAGATGATCCATCTTTGTAGGTCTCGGATCCTTTGCAAAAAAAATAAAAAAATAAAAAATGCTTAAGAGAAAGTATGAAAATCTCTTAATGAACCTTGGAGGTGACATGCCTATAATCACAATAGCTTCCTAGTCCTTCTAAAATGTTTCTATATTTGAAAATTAATTATTTGAGAGAGGAAGAAATCTTTTAGTCAGTGTCTCCGACAAACATTTAACAAGAAAAGAAGATTCACTCAAATTCCAAATCTTAGACTTCATATTGAGCACACTATTACACAACCCAAAACAAGATATCTTTATATCTAATAAATATGCAGACATACAGAAAACTTTATCCAGCAATTACCTGGTATTCTTCAGAACTGAGGGCCGGTCTGGACATCTCACCACCATTTGCTAAACCCTTTCCTATCTCTTTAGCTGAAAGGATAAGTAACGCAAGTTTACTGCTTTGAGTGTCAATTTTACAAATGAAAAGGTACTGAAACAATCAGATAGATCATTGACCTGAAACTCCATCATTACTGCAACCCAGTGCAGTGTCATTCAAGGAAAAATCAATTGGTTTAAATTTTGTGAAAGAAGTTGAATAATCTCCTTTATGTCCTTTGTTGATAGTCAATAAATTGGCTATTGAAGAATCCTGACCATATCTGGGTGACAATTCCAATGATGGCAAATAAAATCTTTTAGAAGGAGACTGCAATAGATCCTCAGTAGCCTTCTGGCGCACTCTCCGTATTTCCTCTTGAATATTCCATGAACCAGATGCAAGAGAAGTCTGTTTCTGCTATATCCAAATCACATCACAAATAAAAGAAACAATGAAATATACCAGAAATAACCACAACAATAATGATGAAGAAGAAAACAGCAGCAGAAAGTCATAGCACTTTTAGTCTATCTCACAACGTCACTGGCACACAAAGAAATTAGGATATTCAGCTTTACTGAGAACAAATTTTCAAATCTGGTATTAGTTATTTCAAATTTAGTCATTTGTTAAGACTGAAAAAACACTTCGCACATAGAGTCCTGCAAAATCAGGAGGAAATGGTCCTGTACAGGATTCCTATGTGGAAGTAATAGCACTTATGTTACCACAATTAAATGTTTTTGAATTATTTGTTTATGTATTTTCTCCTTTCATCTTTAGAAGCTTAACCCAAATTCCTAAATAAAATAACCAAACTGAGGAATAAATCAAGTAAACTTCTGATTACCACCCAAAAAAATTAAATAAAGCAGTCAATAGTACTCAGTAAAAATTTGCATGAAACATAAATACTGAGCACCATACCTTAGATGAAGGATATTGATCATCAGCTGAAAATAATGTTCCTTTTCCTGAGAGCTGACTTTTTATTGTTGAAGGGGTATGTAGTTCAATATTTTCTGCAAATGGAGAAGCCCAAGGAGGCCGAGATGTCATGTATGTCTTGGCTATATCCACAGGTGAGGCAGCTTCATTATCAATCTGACCAAGAGGATGAAATGTCAACCAGCCATTTTGGTACAGCTTAAGGTATTTCAAAAGATATCTACGCTCAAGAGAAAGAATAAACGTGAGACTGAAAAGCTCATGGTGTATTGAGGATGATTTATCCATGACTTCACTAAAATGTGTGGTTCTTTATGCCATTTATCTGTTTCAGGATGTTATTAAGTCCCAAATATTTCCCTTTGTTAGTAGGGCATTTTAGAGCTTTCACATGAAAAATGGAAGTTGGAAGAAGGAAGAAATCAAACTAGAGATAGAATGAGGCAAGCTGCTCAAACTAGAGAAATCAACATGCAGGATGGTAGCATCATGCTTCCCAAGACAACACTACTACTCAGACACACAAAAGACTATTAACCGCTCAGTAAATGCAGATCTGATAATGGGATAATTATTTTTATTTCTAGGAGTCGAGCAACCAATAATCTTGGCTAATTTGATCAAATCAGAATTTTATAAAAATAAAAAAATAAAAATTGTTAGTTCCATTAAGGCTTTCAAACAAAATGGAGGCAAGTTGGAAAATCAATTAAGACAAGTTCAAGGCTGCAATATTTACATAAAAAGAACACTCACTTTGAGCAATACTAGCAACACGTAGCAAATTATGTGATTGGAAAATTCAAGGTTAGGACCAAAAGTTGATGGTTTGAGAATAACTGACCTGTTGAATCGCAACAGATTCTAGACCACAAGACACATCAATCCCGTCTGACAGTGGACTTAATACCACCTTCTTTTCTTTTAACCACTTTCTTGCTTCTGTAATAGCTTTACGGAAAATATCATCATTATCTGTACAAAACATGTCACAGAAGAAATTAGTGATAATGATGGTTCACAGCATACAAAGTACAGTATTCTAGTGCAGTGATTATAGTGCCATTCTGAATGCTCCCATACCAGTGGTTAGACCAGCCCGAGCCCCTCCAACAGTGGAATCCACAACTCGTGAATTGATAATTTGAGTAAGCCTATCACACTCTTCCCTGAGAAATGGTCCAGGGGTTAGAGTACAACAACATCATAGAAGGCAGAGGAAAGAAGGATTCAGAAGACATAAATTAGCGGAAGCCTAAGAAAACTGAAAATAAATGCAAGGACAATACCCACCCTAGTAATTGTCAAGGAATTTTGATCTCATTTCAAACTTCAATCAGACTGCACCAACTACTTAAAAAAATCGGGGAAAAAAAAGGAAAATGATCGAGACCCCTTGAGAGCTCTCTAGAACTAGGCTCCAAGGTTAAGCACAATAACCTCATATCAATTACCAAATATACAGATGCCTAAGTAATCCATGCCTCATCCATGGTCAATGTAAATATATTTTTGGAAACAAATGAATGAACTAAGCAAACAAGAAAACCAACAGGAGACATAAAAGAGAACAAAGGCAAACAGGTGATACATTATAGATGCCAAATACCTTGAATAGCTCTCCTTCCTAAGTAGTTTTTCAAGTGCACGCGTCTTTTCACTCTTCTGGTTGCTCACCTGATGTACCTCATTGATGTATTCCATTGTTTCTGATGGAGCTCCATGATCCTAGAATAATGAATTTGGTTACATAATTACACATATTTCAGCAGGCTAATGAACCAGGAAACATGAAAAGTAGCACACAGCTAGATTAACTAGTAAAAAGAAGTTCTGCAGAAAAAGGATAATTGGAAGCACACATATGTAGCAAGGGCAGTGATAATATTAAATAAAACCAGCAGAAGAGTTGGGGAAAGACCAAGTCATGTACAAGGTAACCAAACACTACCCAGCAGAGGCCGTAACAAATTTATAAAAACCACTCAAAGTAGATATTATCAATCATCTTTAAGCCACTAGAAATACATCAAACTGTGCCTCACAACGGGCGTTCCTGCTTTCCTCGTGTTCCTATCCAAAATTGTGCATGACAAGGTCAAAACTCATCAATTGCTTTAGTAATCAGTTCAATGACATGGGGAATGCTGTTCGAGAATCTCTACACCTCAAGTACTGAACGTATATAATGTTTTGAACATTTAGGAGAAAGAAGGTGTAAACATTTGGTAGTTAACAGATTAGCTACTTCTCCTTCATCAAGCATCTTCAGATGGGTCATTTTTAAGGGATAGAAGAATCTAAGAATTTTCTTGAACTGGTAGATAAAATGTACCCAAAAGTTAATGTCAAGGACTAGGAAATATTGAGACTACAGGTGAGTGAAGATCCTTGAGCATGATTTCCATATTTTTACAAAAGAAATCGGGTATTGAGGGAGACAAGGAAAAGGAAGCTTGCCATGGAGCTTCCAAAGGTGCAAAATTAGTTCAAGGCTAGCTAGATATAGATCTAAACCCATACAGAGTTCTGCTCGAGAAATTCAACTTTTTGAAAAATCATAAGAGATAAGGAAGGACCAAACTACTATCACAATAAGAGCATCATGTATTTCGCACTCTTTTTACTTTTAATGCAATAACACCCAAATACATACAGAGAATATTAGAGCTGCCCAACTATCCTAAACTCATTGGTTTCTCAAAAGAGAGAACAAAAGAAGCAAACAAGACAAGGAACTATAACTCAAATTCCCAATTTAACAAATTCCAAACACTGATTCCTATTGCAATTTTAGTCATTGAATTAACGACAATTAAATCGAAACAAACTCACCTTTTGTGTATCAGAAAAATCATCAAGTTGATCATAATCATTGTCAGCTGCAAAAAAAAAAATCAAACAAAAAATTTTAAAATGAAAAATGGATGAGTAGTGAATTAAGATTAATAAGCTTTTCCCCATAAGCATGGTCTACTTTCATTGGTTGCATTTATCAAGTCTCAGCAGATTCGGTGCCTGAGCATGACATTAGTGCAGACAAGATAATTCTTTATTTTCACACTTTTTCTAAAGGGTTATTTCTGCAACTGCCATCGCCTTTGTTGCAATCTATTACTCAACATATTAACCGCAGTATGCAAGCATATCCTGTGCTTTTTTACTTCAAGCAATCACTGCTAGAGGTTTAGTTCTTCCACTCTTGCAGTTTGTTTCTTCCTAGCAATTAGTTCCTTCCGTGGATAATATCTTGGCGTATATATGTCACAGTACATTAGTCAAACATTCCTTGCTACAAGAAAACCACCATTGCACCAGCCATTCATTCTTTAGGAATATTGGGGGCATGGGCAATCTTTTTGTCCATAAGAAGCGAAACATCGGCAGCTATCAGCACATCCAGTTTACAAAAATTGTGCCAGGATTGGGAAAATCATCAAAGTTATTCTCAAGAATAAATTTTCATTCTTATTAAATTTTCATAGTGAATGTTTTTAAAAAAAGAGATACAACATAATGGAAGGGAATAGGAGATCGTAAGATGTAATGCCTACTTCAATGGACAAACAAATGTGTCCCACAGCAACTCACGTAATTCTATTAACTAAAAGATAGTAGTAGATGACCACCACAACCTCAAAAGTCCCAAGAGGAATATAAAAGCAAAATAAACCAACAACAGCATCATTAAAATGGGGAAAAAATATTCTAACCTTGAGAAGGGGCAGAATTTTCCCAAGATGAATTCATTAAAAGTGTGTAAATCCTACAAAACTAAACCTTTACAACGCAAGCACATCAAATTTCCTCGCATTCTATAGTAATAACATCATAATAGAAAACCTCACATACACACGCAATAAAATTAAATTAAAAAAATAAAATGCGAGCAGCTGAGAAGTAGTAGTACCGTGTGCAGCAGCTTCGCTGTCCGAAGAAGAAGAAGAAGAAGCAGAAGAAGAAGAGCAGTCAGAGGTATCCGAATCAAAGACAAATGAAAGAATCTTAGCTGCGCCCGAGGCAATTCGGCGAGTAGCCGGGAAAATAACGTCGGTTAACAAATTAGGGCTTCTCTGCCTCAACTGTGGTCGTTCCTGTGGACGGTCGTACGGCGTGATAGGTCTTCTCCGTCTCTTCGTCACTATTTTTCCACCAGATCGAGTATCGTTAATGTTACCGGAGTCAGGAAATGTCGCCATAGAAGGAACAGTTTCAGAGCTAGGGATATAATGAAAAGAGGGAGAAAATTTTTGAATCGCGAAATTCGTACTATCCTAAAATATGTATATATATATATATATCTAAAAGTTCGTTTTAGTTGGCAGGCAAAGCTGACGAGTGTCGTACGATGTCCAAACGATTATCTGGAAAAATATATTATATTACAATCATGTTGCACGTTTAATATCCGCTTAATTAAGTTTTATAATTTCTATTGCTCTAATTAATTGAGTGTGTTTTGATACTTTTGTTTCTAAAAAAAAAAGAGTTGTTAATTTTCTCATGAAAATTAACGCTCTTAATTGTCTTGTTTTGGAAGTTAATAAGAGAGTCGGATGATTAATAACACTCTAGATTATCGGATTAATATGAAAATTAACGCTCTTAATTGTCTTGTTTTGGAAGTTAATAAGAGAGTCGGATGATTAATAACACTCTAGATTATCGGATTAATAACACTCCAATAAATTTCACAAAACTCCACATGCCGTTCCGATTCACTCTCGAATAAATTCCATCCAATTCGAATTAGTTTCAAAAAAAAAAATAATAAAGTGAATAACAAAAAATATTACATTAAATTAGATGACATGATAAATAATTATATAGGATATTATTTCATTTATTCTTTCAAGAACACCTCTTAGATGCTTTATTCCATTATTTTTTCTCTTTCTTCATGAGAATTGAATATGTATATATTGTTTTAAATAAATATAAACGAGCAATAGAAGAACAAAAGTGACAGAAATAATCCCAATTATGACTCTTTTGCTGATTTCTTTATTTTAGAAAGCAGAAGAAACTAAGAAAGCATTCAAGAAAGTTAATCCTAAGCCTAAAATCTTATTTACATTAGATCTATGTATGTTGTAGGAAAAATTTCCTTTCTTCAACAGTTAACTCTGAAAATTTCAGAATCGTGATAAAGTACTAAAGGGCAGTAAAACAATTCAGCCCACATTAAGAGTTGCGGGACCTGAAAGCTGAAATATACTGTACAAAGAAATTAAAGCACAAGGAATTGAGCTTTTCTTCACTCTCACTTGTGACCAAACCTTACCAAATGCTGCTGATGCTTTGCAGCAGCTGCCTTATCAGCAGCCTCTCTCTTTAGAGCCCTCTTGGCCCTCCGACCAACCATTTCTTTAGCAGGTTCTTTCTTCTTTGGCTGACGAGATGGACCAGCATCATTGTCATGGCCATTGGAGTGATGGACTGGCCTAGCTTCTTGCCTTCCTGATCTCACATATCCGTTGTCTCCCCATCTCCTGTTACCAATGCGTACTCTTGATGAACTACCTAAATAAACTTCATCTAGATCTTCATCTTCATCCTCATAATCATTAGGATAAAAGTCTTCCGCATCATAATCTACTTCATCATGTTCATCCACAACCAAAGGGTTGAACCATGAGGCTCTAAGGAGAAGGCAAACACTCTCCTCAAACATATAATCCTGAACTCTATTACAAAGAACAAGAAAAGATAGTCGTTAGAAGACAAATTTTGAAGATCCAGATTGACATTTGTGATCATCAAGTATTTAAACATAGTAAACAGGCAGGTCCCACTGAGATGCAGAAATTCTGGCAAACTTAAATTATCACAAAAACCAAAATCATACTTTTCATGTAGAGGAGAATCTTTGGGCATGATTATATGCCAATGGCACTTCAGACGACATAATTGAAACCTCAAGTAGAATGCACTCTAGCTAGCCATTATTCTTAATTAAGCAAGCATGACCAGATACAAATGGAACTCTCAAAAGGAGTATAAATTATCTATGAACCTTGGCTTCAAACTTAATATCATCCATGATCATTGCAAGCATCTTTAAACATCAGGTTCTAGTTTAAACCTTATATCTCAAAGCACTGATATATTTTCCCCTTGCCTTCTACTTATTCCAACAAATTTAGTACAAAGATACCCCTTCATTAAGTTTATGCAAAATCAGAAGGAAAAGATGAAATTTAGCACCTTGTTACATTCTCGAACAAATATCCAAAAACCAAGAATTGAACCCAAAAGGGCAACCAAAAAGCTCTTCCATCTCACCTGCCTTTAGCACCTTATTATACTATCATACAAATATACAGGAAAAAAAAAAGTTGAATACAAAAAAGGGCAACCTAAAAGCTCTTCCATCTCACCTGCCATCAAGAGAACGATGGATGTTGAGAAACTCAAATGGATGCTTACACTGTGGGCAAGTTGGTTCCTTCTTGTAGGTAGCCCACCGAAGGATGCAAGTCACACTGACAACAGAATATATCCAGTGTTAGCTATCGGTAGATCTGTACACTTCCATGAGCAATGATTAAAGCAATAGGTAGATCGTAAGGACTTCAATCTATTTTTAAACAGATAGAGCTAGAAAATAATACTAACAACATATCAATAAACATTCTATTATTGCTAAAGGATAAGTTGGTAAGATATTCTTGACCAATCTGGTCCCAGCAGATTCTAATTGAACGAGCCCTAAAATTATGTACCATTTGTGAATCAAAATTTATATATATATATATATAATCAGATAGACCAATTCAATTAATTTTAAATTGGTATGAGACCAATTCCATTTCTTAAAACATAAGAACCAATTTGGTCAATGATATAAACGTAAGGAACACTTTTACCAATATACGCTTATTGTCAATCTTTCTGGAAAATTACCAATATTCAATCCTAGTAAGGAAGTCCTGGAACAATTGAAAAGAAAAAAAAAAAAAAAAGACAAGGGAAAGCCCAATAACAAGAAAACTCAAGTTCAGGTAATGCTTCTACAACCTTCAGCTTAGGAAGCTCTTTCAAATTGACGAGGATTACTATTAGAAATTTGTTTCTCATTTGTTTATTTGACAATAATTTCAAGGGTAGTTTTCTATTCAAAGCATAGCATAGAAGATTCTAATAAAAATTTGTAATGTCAGTGCATTATCCAACAAACAATATGCAGAGACTAAAACGAGAGAAGCAAAAAAAGAGGAAAAAGAGATCTGATAACAGACAAACCAGTAAGCATGCTCGCAACCTTTTACTAGAGCAGTTTCCTGAAGCACTATCTTATTCAAACATATTGCACAAACTCCATAATGACATTGAAAATTATCATCCTTATTAGGAATGATATTATTTTCAGACCCCTCTCCCATCTCTCCAGGAGTATAAATCTTCTCCTTTGGTGTACAATTAGAAGAGTCACACACCATCGTCTTATCACCCTGTAATTTAATACCAAATCAATTAGTTTTTCGCGCTAAAATGGAATTTGGGGGCAAAAAAAATCAAAATCTTATTTTAAAATTCAAATATATGCGTGTGTATATTATCATTTGGATTTGCAATAATTTTAACATCAGGAGCTGAAGAAATTCTTCCACAGAAGGAAGAACTCTTGAAGAATTAACAGAAAACGCAAACAAATCCAGCTAAACACGAAAAATCAAGAGCTTAAAACTTCTAATAAACTCAACAGGAAATCGATTTCCAATATATCAATTCACGAAACCATATCATTAAAGAAACAATGTTCAGCTAAACAAACCTAATCACGTAAAAGAAAAAAAAAAAAAAACCTAAAAATCAGAAAATCAGAAAATCAGAAAATCAGAAAATCCAAATTTGCTCCAATAAAAATAAATAAACAAACCTGCTCTTCGATAGAGAGATCCTCAAGAGAAATAGCGACTTGTTCAGCAGCCATATTACTGATAAAAAAAGAAGATCTGTGAGAAAAAAACTTTGAATATGTAAACGGATCTATTTATTGTGTACTACGGATATTCGAAGAAAGAAATGTACCGGGTATTGAGAGACGGGAATAGTCCACCGACTCCGGAAGGATTCCTGAGAATGTAATTACTACAAAAAACTGTTCATTTAATCCTTATTCTTTTGCTTTTCATACGATTAGGTCCTTTTATAATTTAATTATTTACTATAAATATCTAGATTTTTTATAAAATGTACATATTTTTCTTGTTTATATATATAGATATGGTAATCCATTTATTTCTTTTAAACTATTTGATTATGAGAATTAAGTAAATTGCCATAAATAGTATAAATTATAAAAATTTGGTGATAATCCTTCCAAATGATATTCGTCATTCTGTTAAAAAAATTAATTAAATAAAAAATTCTAATAATATTTATGTTATTCCAATATTTAAATATATTTAATAAAATGATAAATACCACAATTTTTTTGATGAGAACCAATTATACTAAAAAATAATTTATAGATCAATTTCACCCTACCTCTTTGAGAATTTATTTATCTATGCACCCAAAATTATTCTGATGATAAAAGATGACAAAATATGAAAAAGAAAAAAATAGCAAGGAGAAAATGGGCCGAAACTAGGTGGGCTTTACTTTATTTATTTTCTTGAAGGTAGTCCAGCTCTTGTGGGCTTGTAGGCATGAATACTAATAAAAGTCACGCGGTTGACCCAAATAAAATGAGTTAAATTCTTTATTTAGAAGATTTTGAGTTTTAACTCTGTTTATAAAAAAAATTGTAGAGAGAGAATTTTTTTGAGTAGAGATCGGACGCTCGGTCCATATATATATATATATATAAAGAAAAAAGATCTGTCTTCGAGAACATGTGTTTGAGACATGATAAGGTAAAAATCTCACAAATTTTTAAGCTAATGGTCAAATGTGTAAATTAATACAATTCCTGTCCGAAATAAAGATAGTATTAGACTTCACCACCTTGAGCGGGGGCTTTGATCGGCTCAGAAATTCTCCCGCAACCATTGCCACCCTTTTCAGTTTGGTTTCCGGTGGGGTTTTCCCCATTTCGTTGCAGCAAATTCAAAATTAACTTACATAGTTGAAGAACTGAGAGCTGAAAACGCCGCTCTGATTCCTTGCCTCATTTATGATGGGAGAAGTGGTAAATTTTTTAGTTTTTAGTTATGATCTTTGTGTGTGTATATATATATTATTTGAAGGGGTTTTGACAGAATGCATATTTGCATTTTATTAGAACAAAAGTTGATTTTTTTTTTTTTTTTTTTTTTTTTGTGTGTGGCTGTTGTTGTAGAGTTCTACGCAGGAGGAGGATATTCGGCTTGAAACGACTCGTAACAGATGTATGAGTTCATGTAACTAGTGTTTTAATTGTTAAATTTTCTTGCTTTAATCTGATGAAATTTTTTCATTTCTGTAATTTTGCAGTTTCTAATTTGCTGAAAAGGCATGGAGAATTGACAGAGCGGCTATCTAGGTATTTCAGAGATTCTTAATTCTAGAATATCTTTGGCCTAGGTATTTAATTTTACCATTAATACAGTGGTTTCTGTAGTTTTCAGTAACATATGACATTCACAAACAAATGGAATAGAAGCATATGGTTTGTATTCTACAACAAAAATGAGTACAAACATGGAAACAATTTCATGGCTCATTAGTACTTTCTTAGGATCATTTGATTTTGTGCACACCACTGGCGGCAGAAGCTTCTGGAGAAAAGATCACAGTAAATAATTTGATTAGAATTTCTAGTTCAGAGTTATATTGGAAGCTTTACAATTGTAGTTGTTACTTTTTTTGGATGTCATTCATAGTAAGCGGATTTAGTGTATATATATATTTATGAAACAGGATAGAGCTTTTTTTTTTTTTTTTTTTTTTTAGTGTAAAATTCTGATTTCCCCTATGTTTCAGCTATGGATATTTATTGAATTTGTTTAGAAATTTGGTTCGTGTATGAAGTAAATTCTTTTCCTTGTGTTCTCCAGCGATTCCATGTTTCTGGATATATTTAAAATTAGTTAAAATTTGAGTTTTAAACATAGAAGAGAGTCAAGATTTTAAAATCTATTTACTCTTTAGGGACTCAGACAGGACGATTTTTGAGCGATTACAGAAAGAATTTGAAGTTGCTCGTGCTTTGCAAACTCAAGGTATTTTTGTGTTTTGACACTTACTAAAAGTGCTTCATTCATATACAATTAAACTATTAAGATTTTTGGTCTTTTTTTCTGTTTGCATGTTATGTTAGGTTTCCACCCTTGGGCTTGAAATCCTCCCATCGTTTCTTTTACAAATTATTGATAGCATCAGCTTCATTCTCTTTTCTCATTTTAGTATATCATAGATATCTACTTTTTCCTCAGCTTTCACTCTTTTCATTTATGTAGGATGTACTTTGGACAGTTATTTTGGAAAAGAAAAAGTACTTTAGATATTCTGTGAGAAATGGTTATTAAGTTTGAACATATAATTTTAAGTTTCTGTAGTCGGTCGGTTTATAAGAAAATAATTAACACTGATAATTATTTTAAAAGAAATGGTTAAAATTTTTTAGAAGGTTATCTTTTCTAGAAAAATGTATGGGGCAAGTTGAACAATTTTTCAAAATGTTGTATACTCGTATACTCGAACTATGAAATATTGTTTCATCTTGGCATTGGCTGTCATACCATATTGTTTCAAAGTCCTTCCTCTCCAATCATGGAGAGAAACAGATGGATGTTTGAATCTGGTTATGTGTGGATTCAATAATGCATTTGTCTTCTTTCTCTAGTGACATGAATCTACTATTTTGGATTGGAAGAGAATCTACTCCCTTCATCCTAAAAATGATGTCAGTCCTTTCTATTTTGGTCGTCCCAAAATAATTGTCAATTTTCCTAATCAATAAGACATTTATTGGTATTAGTCCCATGTTACTCTTATTTAATCTATAATCCGAAACATTCCCAATAAATTATTAATATGTTTTGAGGTTGCAGTAGCCTTTCTGTATTATATTTCTTTATATCTCAAAAATTTCCTAATCCATATGTGGAGGGAGTAATAACTTGCAAAACCTTTGTTTGACTCTGCAGAAACTTGTTTAGATGGCGAGCAGTGGAATGATGGACTGTTGGCTACAGTAAGGGAATGGGTATGGTATTTCTGCATCATCCATTTAATTGATTGTTGTTTCTCTTTTATTCTTGCAGGAGAAAAGATAGGATAAATTATTTGTTTCAATGACATCTCTGTTGATTGATTAGCCTGTCTATAGTTCCACTTGGTAAAGATGACTAGTAATGTATAGTGAGAGATGAATTATGGATGAGATGCCAAAAGACAAACCTTATTGCTTTAATGACGTTATGTTTGAGAATTTATTAAAGTGGTAGCTAGAGGTGGCAAGAGATATCAAAGCCCAAGCTTATCCAAATTTTTTAGATATGAACAGAGGGGATGGGACTTAAGGTCTCATTTTATAAATAGATCTCTTTGGGATAGTTGGGTTTTTCATATCCTTTTGCAGTGTAGCTAAAATATAAATTGAAAAAACAGAACATGTTTAAAGTTCAAAGTTTTGGGGACTCTTTGAAAAATCTTCTTGGGAGTATTGTGAAAAATCCAGAAAAATTTTGGATAAAAATGTCAGTGGCTGTTTAAACTTTTTGATGATGATGAAGAAAAAATAGTCATGACAGTGGCTGTTTAAGAAGTAATATCCTAGGTCAATTAAAGCTTTGCATGCCCTTGTTTTGATTTTCATAAAAAGTGTACTTCATTATTATTATTTTTTTCCATATTGCTTTGTATGTTGGCTGATGGCTAAATTCTGAGATTGCTCCTGATTGAAACAGGTTCATATGGAGGCTGAAAGAAAGTCGAAGCAATTTCCAGGAAATACAAACATGTTTCATGGTCATCCTTTTCTTGAAAAAACCACTTATAAAATTGGCAATAAGGTATGTGTTTGTGAAGGGAGTTTGGATAACCTAGTATATTAAAAGTTGTAAACATGTACTTCACTGTTTTTGGCTTTTAGGTTGAATCTTTTCCAATTCTCTAACTACTTTTTAATGAATGCTACTGAGAACTGGTGATTGGTTTAAGAATATGTTCCGTGACATTCTGTTTTTTATCAGGTGATCTGTTGTTTGGATGGAGCAAGAATTGGTATACAGTATGAAACATCATTTGCAGGTAAACATGGACATTTCTTCCACAATTTTTTATATGCCCTGAAAAGCTCTAAAATAAGCAATTAGATGATATTGCAATTTTGCAGGGGAACCTTGTGAGGTGTACCACTGTGTGCTTGAAAGCAAGTCTTTTCTTGAGAAGATGACTGTTTTGGAACATACAGTCCCCTTTTTCTTACCGATACGTGAAGCGGAAAATGAATTTCTCTTTTCAAATGCGATGGTAAAATTAGTTTTCTTGGAGTATTTTTTGTCAATATTTAGATTCTGATATATATATATATTTTAATCTGAACTCATTGTAGCTATTCTTTTGTGGTACTTTCAGAAATTTATAGACCATGTGGGAGACTTGTTACAGGCTTATGTTGACCGGCGGGAGCAGGTACATTCATAATGAGAATTAGAATGAAGAACCATTATAGTGAACCATTATTCAAAATTCCACTGAAGCTCTCTTGTCTCATCTGTCTTGATGGTTTTGGGTGAATACTGTGTCAAATGTCCATGATTAAATGATTGCAGCCTTAGTTACTCCATCTCTTTGGGTTGTGCCGGTTTATGTGCTATACAGACCTATTTCTGCCTTCCAAATTTAATTGCAGAAATTGAGTTAGAACAAGACACAATTGTTTTCTTTAATAGAGGATTCCATTGTAGAAGGTGGATACGGGTCAATTTAGTTATCCGAACATGTTTTCGAGGACAAATGTGAATGAACTCATCTTCTGATGACACTTTTCCCCTCATTTTTGGCAGGTTCGTCTTATCAAGGAATTATATGGAAATCAAATCAAAGAACTTTATCATAGTCTTCCTTATCATATGATTGAATTTGTGATTGATGACCATGATAGGTAGGTCCAAAGTATTTATTTCTTTTGTATGAATGAATAAGCTTGCAATCCAATATTTCGCTCATCTGAGTTGGTGTTTATTCTGCAGAAAGGTAACAGTGAGTCTAAGATATGCTGATCTTATCTCTATACTTCCCTCTGGAGTCAGTGTCATGACTTGGCCAATACACCAATCCAGCAATGTTTCTGCTGTTGCAATGCCAATGAACTGCAAGGGGAATGGATCTCAAGGAAACAAAACCATTCCAGCACGGCTATCTTATGCCGAGGAAGCATTGCGAACAAAGAGTTTACCTGAAGGTTCTTTCTGGAATTCATAAGACTCCTCCTCTGTGGTTAACTCTTTTCATCAACATTTGTGTTTAAATTGTGGTTTTTTTCTTTTTCTTTAGATATTTGTCTTATACTTTGTTGCTGAAGCAAATTATCTATCTCTGGATTTGGTAAACTTACTAAAATTGTTTTTCTGTTTTCAGCATATGCAGACATTGTTTTGAATCTTCCTCAAGCTCTTCAGGAAATATTTCCTCCCGAAAATACTACTGTCTAGGGTTACTGTTTCTCTTCATCAATGTTCCAATGTATATATATATATACATACATAAATACTTACAGGGCATGAAGCCTTTCTCTTTTTTCTGTTTTTACTTGCACAGTTAGTTCATTCTTCTCTACTGAAGTTTCTTTTCTAGAAAAAAGAAAAACAACATATACTGATACAGTTTCGTTTTATTCATGTTAGTGTATTTGGATGCTTTTCTTTTTGTTTCCTTTTATAGTTACCTTTCATATATATATATATATATATATTTGCACTTATCATAGAGCAAAATATAAATATCCAATTTTCATATCATGATTTGCCAATGACTTCAGGGATGAGGTTGGTTATGGATATAAGCATTACATAGAAAGATTCACAAATTCAGCACCAGAGAAAGGTATACATATCTATATCTATATCTATATATATACTATATATATATATATATATATATATATATATATATACACACATTTTTTCATTAATGGAAGTGTTCAATTCTTAAGCCTTACCCACAAACTCGACATCGAACAGAAGACTTGCATTTGGAGGAATAATACATGTACCTACAAATATATATATATATATATATATATATATATATATATATATATATTGCCCAGTCATCATCATATATAATTAATATAGATCATGAATCAGCATCCATGGATGGTGTTTTAGGTACGTACCTCCCTTACAGCCAGCACCCCTCATGCCATATCCAAGTTCTGGAGGAATCTTTAGAGACCGTTTACCTCCTAATTGTTTCCATATTAAAAGAAAATGGTAATATATATATATAATATACATATATATATGTATGTATTTTGAGAGGGGGGGGGGGGGGGGGTTATACCTGACTTCATTGGAGGAACTCCATCACCACCTAGAATTCCTTCATCCCAGCCTTTGATTACCTGCGCATTAGAATCAATATATATATATATATATATATATATATATATATATATATATATATGCATGCATGATTAAAGTATATATCTTATTATTTAATATTTATATATTGTCCAAGACTTGTTGATAAGATGATAAATACTTTTATTTATAACTTATGATTAAGAGATGATGAATTTGATACACTATAAATACGAAAGTCTATAGTTATTAAAAAATATATATATATATATATATATTTATTTATTATTATTATATTTTTTTTTTGATAAAAATTTTATATATTAAAAAGAATGATTATATTAAAGATGAGACATATATATCTAGCCTACCTCACCAACGCCAATACGAAATGTAAGAGGCTTTCCTCTGTTGTAACTGCTGTCGAAGATCTTTCCATTTTCCAATTTTCCTACATAATGTGCCTTTTTTTTCCAAGAAAAATTACAGTACCATTAGAAAACTTCTTCTATCCCCAAAAAAATTTGTATTTCAATTCTTATATAAGAAATTAAATTCTTTTTTACTCAATTCTATATATATATATATATATATTAGAACATTTTCCAACTCCTAATGTTATTATAGCTTTAAAGGAATTAGAAAATATATGTATATATATATATAAACATATTATTACCTTAATGAGTTGTCCTTTAACAGCTTCAGAGCCATACCCCAAAATCCTATCACAGAAAGCAAGCCCAGACGGAGAAACAACGAACTCACACGAAGAAGCTCCCGCTTCAGCTTCGGCTGCAGCAATGGAGTAATGTGGATCCGCAAACAGGTTAGTAAAACTCAAGAAAACCCCAAGGCCAACAACTGCTTCTCTTCTCCGCAATTCGTATTCTTCCTTATTTGAATTAATATTAATATTATTATGATTGAGAGACGACGACGTAACAGAAGAAATTGACTGTAGTTTATGTAATTGCCCTAATTTTTTAGAAATGGGAGATTTGTATGGGTGCCCTAGTTTTAGTTGGGGAATTCCGCAATTCAATTTCGAAATTTGAATTACCGAATTCATTTTATACGGATGGAGAACTGTGGTTTTCTCTGTCGTTTCGCTTCTTCTTTAGAGGGAAGAGGGAATTTGTTCAAAATGTCAAGATGAGATAAGGTGTATGAAATTTGAAATAGACAGTCACCACATTTTTTTTTTTCTTTTAGTCAAATATATTTTCACACACACACACACACACACATATATATATATATATATATATATATATATATAAACTTTTCTTAGGGCAAATCCCCTGGATTCCAATTATGGTAATGATCTATATCCAAATTAATTTTTATTCTAATTCGGTTAATTTTTTATTTTTTGTGAGAGAAAGTTCTGATCATAAATTTTAAGAGTCTAATTCTTATTCTAGTGTACTGATTTTTGTAAGAGAAAGCTTTATTCCTAAATTTTAAATAGTTACATACATGAATTACATATTAAATTCTTATCTCACTTAAAAGGCTCTATTTTCACACACACATATATATAAAAAGTGTATATTTAAAAAAAATTTGAAATTTGATGTATTTTGTTTATATTATATCTCAAATTCATAATATTTTAAAATTATAAGTGATATTATTAATAACTGAGCTAAATTATAAGTAACATATTTTAAACTGGAATTTATATATATATATATATATATATATATATATATAATTGAATAAGTTTTATTTAAAAGTAATTTTTTGAAATTATAAACATTTGTATACATAAATATTGATATTAATTGAGAACTACATTATTTTTTATTAAATTTTGGTGCAAAACTTCTAACCTCTTTTAAATTAAAAGGGATCATAACTAATTATGGTTGGTATAATTAAGATAATGGTTTTTTTTATATATAAGAATAATAATAATAAATTTGCTTATTATAATATACGAGACTAATTTGATTGCATTTAATACTTTGAAGATTGCATGTTAGGTAATAAAAGTTTTGGTAAAATTTGTGGATGGTATTTGACAATTAAATGTATACTTAATGTGCACTCAATGGATGTTAATGGTTTAAATTTTAATTATATTTTAAAATTTAAAATTATAAGTATTATGATCAATTGTGATTAGATAAATTGGTGAATTTAATCACACAATCAAAAGAAATAGTAATTTAAGCATTTTACATAAAATATATTTTTATTTATGAGTTTTTATTTTTAAAAAAATATTCTGTGAATAAGTGTTATTGTTATTGTTTATTTTAAATTTATAAAAATTTATATAATGTGATTTAATTATGATTTTTAATTGGTTAGAATTATAAAAAAAGATGAACAATAACATTTAAAGTCTCAAACATTTTTTAAAGTGAACAATAAAGTCTCATTAGATGGATTCTGTCAAAAACTTTAAACATTTAACGGTTTTTAAATTTAATTAATTAAAATAAAGATAAAAAAGTGACTAAACATTTAACGGTTTTTAAATTTAATTAATTAAAATAAAAATAAAAAAGTTATTACAAAAGGACAAAATTAAAAATAATATTTAAATAAAAATATAAAAATTCTCTCACATTTAAAATTTAAAAAATAAAAAATCTTTATATTCTTGGCTACAAATCCAATTTTTATTATTTTCTAATATTTTTAAAAAATATATATATATAAAAAAAGAAAAAAAACATGAACATTTTTTTTATTAATAATGAAAATTTTTCTCTCAACAAAAATATTTCAATAGAAAGTTTTTCTTTTTACAAAGATTCTCTTTATTTTTTTTTCATTTATTTAGACATGTCAAAAAATAATAAAAATTTTATTTGTAATTGGAGAAGAAGAAGATTGACCAAAAATATTTCAATAGAAAGTTTTTCTTTTTACAAAAATCCTCTTTATTTTTTTTCTTTATTTAGACATGTCAAAAAATAATAAAAATATTATTTGTAATTGGAGAAGAAGAAGATTGACCAAGAAATTTTGATATTTTCAGTAGTCTAATAGGTTATTTATTTTTAAAATTTAAAATTTTAAATATAAAAATATTTTTTTTCTTTTTACATGTAATGATTTTTTTATCTTTGTTTTTAATTAACTAAATGTAAAATCGTTAGATTTTTAAAGTTTTTGACAGAATCCGTTCAAGGGAACTTTATTGTTCACTTAAAAAAATATTTGGGACCTTAAAAGTTAAAAAAAATATTTTAAGATTAAATTTGCCAAATATAAATTTATTTGGGACCAAACTCACAAATTATTTATATATATATATATATATATATATATATATATATATATTGCTGACTTAAATGTACAGAAAGTGTTGTACAAATACAGCGTTATAATCTTGACTTATATACAAAATATATATTTTTTAGTCAATCGAGAAATTGTCCAAATACATGCGTCACCGTCAAGTTGGAAATCGAGTTCTGAATCCTTGGGTAAAAGTAAAAACTACGACGCGGATAAAACCGAAAATCCGTCCAGGTTCATTCCACTTGGTTTCTGACTCCTTTCTAAAATTCCTCTTTTCTGTAGTGCCCCCCACAACTATTTATATAGACACCAATAACCTTATTCATATATCATCAATCTCCAAACATCGCATTTCTGCTATCCACATAACACGCAGAGAGAGAGAGAGAGACCAAATTTTAGGGGGGGAAATCCATCCCTAGGAAAAGACCAAATCAAACAGGTGTCTCTCTCTCGATCTGTCTAGGATTTTTCTAATCCCTACATTCATTGCTCTATCGATTTCTTCGTTATCAATTTCAGGAATCTCAGGTATTGTTGTTCAATAATTTTCTTTTCTTTTTTTGTGTTGCATTTTTCGATTGCATTTTGAAATTCTAGGTTTAGATTTCTTATGTTGATATTTTGAAATTTTTGTTTTCGATTTAGGTCTTGTTCGTGTTGCATTGTTTTTTATTTTTTATTTTCTAATTTCTGTTTGTGTGATTCTAAATCACTAAATTTTCTTTGTCTGTTTGTTATTATCAGATAATAGTTTTGATTCGACAAAGCTACAATCCAATAATGGTTCTCTGGGTGTTTGGTTATGGTTCGCTGGTTTGGAACCCTGGGTTTGAATATGATGAGAAAGTTATAGGTTTCATAAAGGACTACCGGCGCGTTTTTGACCTTGGTAATTGTTTTTTTTCCCCTTTCGTTGTAGCTTCGTATATTTCTTTTTCTTTTTGGTAGTATTTATTTGTTTCTTCGATTAACATATATATTTTTCTATTTTGCCAGCTTGCATTGATCACAGAGGTACTCCGGAGCATCCAGCTAGAACTTGCACTTTGGAATACGTTAAAGGAGACGTTTGCGTAAGTTAAACCGGAACTAACTAAGTTTTACTGTATAGTATTTCCTCCATTGTTTTACTGATATATGTGGATGGAGAGTGATTCTAGATGTTACAGAACTAGTGTAATAGTTGAAAAGGAGAGAGAGCTATAGAAGTAGCCTGATGGTTCTTCTCCTCCTCCATCTCATAGCTTGTGACATTTTTTTGATGTTTGTTAACATGCTTTTTTTCTGTTTGATGTTTCAGTGGGGTGCTGCTTACTGTGTGCGGGGAGGACCAGAAAAGGAAAAAGCAGCAATGAAGGTATAAAAATATATATATTGTAGTACCTTTGAGTATATGATTTTGAAGATTTAATGTTTTGGTAGATAATGTGGATGTTTTTTGAATTTGTAGTATCTAGAACGAAGGGAATGCGAGTATGATCATAAGACTCTTATAGACTTCTATGCGGTGAGCTTTAGAAATCTAATTGATTTTCATTTCTATTACCTTCATATTGGAGCATTTGGGTATCAGATTATATAAACCTGCCATTGACTTTTAAATGTGAGCTTTCAAGCTTGGAAAGTGATTAGACATTTTTTATTTTGTTATCGTAGGAAGGAGATGCAGAGGTACCAGCCATTACTGGGGTTATAGTGTGAGTCATCTTGATCTCAATGCTTCAAATTGAAACACCCCTAAATGAATATCTGATCACAGAAATGCTTACCTTAAGATTTATTTGCAGGTTTACATCAACTCCAGACAAAATATCAAATAAGTACTACCTTGGTCCTGCCCCTTTGGAGGATATGGCAATGTGAGGACCAATCGATGATGATCCATGACCTCTTTCTAGTTGTTATACTCTGTTTCACGTCTAGGGATTTTAATCTTAAGCATTACTTGCAGGCAAATTGCAACAGCTCATGGTCCTTGTGGGAATAACAGAGATTATATATTCTTGCTGGAGAAAGCCATGTTTGATATTGGTAGGCATACATATCTGTTGTGCTGTTACAGCTTAAAATTAGATTTGAATTCCCTGAAAAAGTTTTATTCATGAGAAGAAACTTCTACCACATTTGTTGTACACAGGCCATGAAGACGATTACGTCATAGAACTTGCTAATGAGGTGAGGAAAGTTCTTGGAGTTATGGAGATTGGAAACTCAAAGGAGATTATATCACAAAGCCCTTCCTATATATCAATGAAACCACTCGGCTTCCCAATCTCTTGGCCATTACCAGAAAGTGTAGTTGCAGACTCTTGAAGAAAAAAACATTGAAGGAAAACATTTGGGAAGAGGGGGGAATTCGGACTGCTTCTATCTATTCCTCCCCCATCATTTTTTTCCTTTGTTCAGCAGTTCCATCACATCTCTTATGGAGTAAGCAAATTCTTTTTAATCCCTTAACAAAAGATCAGATACATATTTTTGCCTAATCTACCTACCTTACTATCGACAACCATTTGGATTGATTCTGTTGTTGCTGTTTTTGTTTTAAAAATTTTATTGTCACACGGGTGAGTTAGAAGATTCAAGATTGTGTTTATTAGTAGAAAGGAAGAGATTTAAAATGAGGGTAGTAGTTAGGAGGGACCGAAGAGAATTGGAAACTGACCGTGACTGAAATGTGTAACAACTTTGTTATTGTACTAATCTAATAAATTCTTAAGTTATTATTGGATGATGATCATTTTCTTTACTCTCTCGTAAGCTGTTAGACATTATTCCCCTCTTTGAATTCTATGTAAACAATGTCCAAGCACAATTTTATTATTATATATCTAATCTATCTATATATTTTAACAAAAACTTAAGTTTAAAGAAATTGTGAAATCCTATTTATATTATTATTATTAAAAATGAAAAAAAAAGTCGTTTTAGAATAACCTTAATGTACACCATGCTTTGATTCAAAGGTGCAAAACCTCTCATTGCTAATATGGAGTTTATAAGAAACATCAAATATTAGGTAACTTAAATTTATACTAACATATATATATATATATATTTAAAAAATTTGAGACTTTTTTATTTATCACATGAGATTGTTATATATATATATGAAAAAAAAATTAAATGAAAATCTTAAAATTTTAATCAAATAAATAAAATGAGTAACTGGAACATGATTTAGAAATCAAAATATTTAATATAATTTTTAAAGATTATGATCTAATTTTCTTTGGAGAAATAGTTTGAGGAATAAGTTAATTAAAAAAAAAGTCAATTTGATTTCGAATTATTTAATTATTTAATTTTTAAAATTTAACCTTTTAATTCCCATACAAAATATAATTAAAATATTTAATCTCTAACCAATTTTTTTTTTTTTTTTTATCCATAAAAATTATATGAAAATATTAAGCGTTTTAATTCCTAATTTATTTACAATTATCCAATTTGATAAATTTATTTAATTTTAGTATTTTTTTATTTCTAAATAAATACAAATAAATTATATATATATATAGATAAATCAAAGTAATGTTATACTAAATAATTAATAAACAAATAGGATAAAAAATTTTGTTTATCATTTCCTAAGTGTATAAAACATTTGAAGATCAAAAACGCGAATTTGGATGTCGTTTCTAAGAATTTCTTCATATCGATCTTCTGGTCAATTCACGTCACCTTCTCCATTTCCCTTCTTTTTTTCTTTTTTCAATAGAATTTCTTCTTCCTTCTCTCTCTCTCATGGGTTCTCCTCTCTTCCCCTTTTACTTTCCATTTGTATGTTTTTTATACTAATCATTTTTTTTTTCTGGAAACCTTCTATGTTTATACTCTGTAATTTTGAAAATTTTGCATTATAATGATCGTATACTTTACGTAATCTCAGTTTTTTTTTTTTTTTTTTTTTTTTTGTGTGGGCAGGGTGAACTTGCTGTTTCATGATCGGAGACAGGAAGATCGTGGAATTCGGAATGGTTTTTTACTGAACGTTTCTGATAAACAAATAGAATTAATAATTACTATTGTTTTGGATCATGAATTTAGCCTAATTTGGAGAATTGGAATTCTGATTATTTTTTTATTTGAGAATATTTATTGGTCCTAAAAGAGTTGAAAAGGAAAGAGAATTTTTGTTAAATGGGGTATTTGAATTGCGTATTGTCATCACCCGCTGGCCAACTCCATGTCGATGATGCTCCTGTCAGCGGTGGCGGGCTTAGGTATATTTTTTTTCTCTACTCCCTTTCTGCATATCTCCGCCTGATCTCTTATATCTGAGGTACCTTAAGAGGGCTGGTTTATTTTGATGATTAGATCCTATATAATTATCTAATACAAAGCATAAAATATACTTATATATAGATATAAAGAGGAATCAGAAATCTTGTATTTCCCAAAAAAGTGATGTATTAGATGTGGATGGAAATGTATTCAGATTTGATCATAGTTTACAATTTTGTAGATGCTATTGGTGAAACATGCATTTTCCTTTCAGGAAAATTAGGTTTTTATTATTCAAAGAAAATAGTTGTCTTCTGAAGAATTCTTCACATTTTGGAACTAGTTATAACTTTGTATGAGGTTTGTAAAGAGTTCAATGAAAATTTCTGCTTTAGCCAAAGTTCTGTTCATTTGATCTGTTGTCTGGACTCAAAAGGTTTTATTTGTTGAATAGCTTGAATATAGGAATGGCTTATAAATAGACAATCAAATCAATAATCTCGAAATTTATTTGGAGTAATCTTCAACAAGTTATATACTAACATTTTCTTGTTTCAGTTAATGAGTTGTGTGCTTCATACAAAATAAAATTTCTGGATCAAACGATGTAATTGACCATCTACTTTCAAATGGATTCTTGAAAATGTAATATTGATGAAATGTTATAAGGCTAATTATGTGTATCAAATATACGTGTGGTTTACATACATATTACTTTCAGAACTTTTGCAACAGGGTGGAGTGTATTTATGAAATATGTTGGTGTAAGGATGAGAAACTTTCTTTTTCCAAGAGTTTATATGCTGTTCTTAGGAGATGTTACTGGAGTAGAACATTTGTTGCTATGTATAGAGTTGAGTTATTTTCATGATTGGTTTCACTCTGATCTTATTTAGCTGTAGAAAGTTTTAATCAATGCAAATGCATCTAGGAACTTTGTGCAAAGGGTATTGTTGTGTCTTTTAAGATCTCATTTACTTTCCCAAGACATGTATTCTTCCAAAATAGTGCTTCCTTACACAATGTGTTGCATGTATTGAGAAGTGCAGCCAAAATGGAAAGTTCAGCTATGGATATGCTAGCTCCCCAGGGAAAAGGTCTTCAATGGAAGATTTCTATGATACAAGGATTGATGGGGTGGATGGCGAGGTAGTTGGTCTTTTTGGAGTATTTGATGGTATCTCTCTCTCTCTCCTACTCATATAGACACACATACAGCTATAGATATTTAAAATTTTCCAGTTTTGAAGTGCTATCAGTACTCATTACTAAACTTGAAGATGCTTTTCTGAATTTTGATTTTCTGTAGCTGATTGAATTTTTAATCTGTTTTTCATGTAACTATGACTTTGTTAGTAGATAGAAAACTTTTATCCTATTATCTACAATTTGACATCTCTCTTCATGTTAGGCTCTTCATTCTTGACAAGGCTTGACAAGTTTATGATTTTGTAAACGTATCCCAAAGTCCATGAGTTATATATATTAATCGTATCATTTGAGCCAATTGCAGGCATACTTTTCTGATCAAACTTTAACATTTATGTTTTATTATTTTAGCTTTGATTGAGAAAATGACAATGACTGGTAGCATTTATCATTCTCTGTCGCGTGGCCTTTTCACAGACATTATTGATTTGTTTTCTGCTTCCTTTGAGCATCCTTAGATATCTATAGTTGTTTCTTCAAGGTACTAGTGTAGGATCTTGAATTGAACAAAGTTGATTTTTATCATTTATCTTTTCCTTCTCTATTTTAGGGCATGGAGGTGCAAGAGCTGCAGAGTATGTTAAACAAAACCTTTTCAGTAATCTCATCAGGCATCCAAATTTTATTTCTGATACAAAGTTAGCTATAGGTATGTGTGTTATTTGCTCGGACGCACAGTTTAGCTGTATATTCTGATTAAATTCCATTTGGTGAGTGGTACCTTATTTATGTTGTTCAAATTTGTTGAAATCTAGTTTAGAAGAGAAAATATTTAGGAATTAGAAAAATAAAAAGAGAGAATAAGAGAAAGAGGTCTCAGCAAGACAACAAAGGGAAAGAGGCAAAACTCCCCATGGTTGTCCATTTGGAAATGTATATCTGGACAAACTTGGATGCCTAAATCTTTCACCCCATAAATGTTGCGTGTAGATTGCAATTAACAACTTACCACCAGCTGAAAATTTTCAAAACAACCTAATTTAAGTAAAACCTTAAGGAAATTAACCATGATCACAAAACTGTCACAGACAACTGAAGATATCTTGAACGTTATTTTCATTTAATCTTTAAAATCTTGTCTTTCTACATCAGATTCATTGAAATTGCTAACTGGCTTGATGTTTGAAAATTACTCTCAGCTGATGCATATAGCCAGACGGATACAGAGTTCCTGGATTCAGAAAACAATCAGAATAGAGATGCTGGTTCCACTGCTTCTACTGCCATACTCGTTGGTGACCGTTTATTGGTGGCAAATGTTGGGGACTCTAGAGCTGTCATTTGTAGAGGGGGTAATGGTAAGTCTCAAGGAAGTCCTAATATCTCGTACCTTTTCTCTAATATTTTTTCTTAATTTTGAGTGCGATCAATATTTTCTCCTCTTTACTAAAACAGTTATTTGTTTGGACCATTCAAATAAGATGTGTATCTTAATTAGATTTTTTTGATTGACATTTATGGTAAGCTGATCATCCTTTTATACTTCCAATATCCCATTATCACCTGTACCTTTTCAGATGAATAAGAGATTTTGACAAAACCTTGTATTGAGATACAAATACATCTATAGGATCACTGCATGTTGTTTGGGAAGAATAACAGCCATGAACTATAGCCAAGATGCAATTAAATACTTAAACCTAAAAGGGAAAAGCACATGGAGTTCTAGCAACTAAATCATTTGAGCATTCACATGCACTCATAATTTCGAGTTCTCTGTGTGTTGAAACCCTGATATATACCCAACTTGAAATGGTATTTAAATGTCAAAGAAAGGATCTGAAGTAAAGTACTTCAAGATTTTGCTCTCAAGGCCAAGAAGTAAAAAATACCTCCATTTAATATGTATGTGATAAGACTCTAGGCTAGATTATTGGAAATATAAAGAAACAGATTTCTAGATTAGATGAATTAAAAGCTTAGTATTGAGTGGAATGAAATTAGGAATTACAGAATCCAAATCCAGCAGCAATTAGACTTAATAGCATCACTTTTCCTCCCCCACTATAGACCCAATTACCCTCTAAATAGCACTAGCCTCAATAAATAATTAACTGTCAACTCAGTAGCTCCCTCATACAAAAAGACAACAAATAGAGAAGTTAGCATAGCCACTTCTAGCATATATTATTTGAGCCATTCTTGCCCTTCTCTTATAAACATAACAAATCTATGGGTTAACAGAATGCTGATTACTTCAATTAATATTTCTGTAATCTGGTTCATATGCATTTCAGTGAGTCCTTGCAGATTGAGACTGAAGCATAGAGTTCTCTTAGTGTGACCTAAAATCTATTCTTCTTTCTGATTTATGAAATTCCTCAATTTTATTTTATTTTTATTTTTTGCATTTTCTGCAAATATTTTCTGGCTCAGTGTCTTTTGCATCTGTTTACCTCCTTCTTTTGCAGCTGTTGCTGTTTCTCGTGATCACAAACCTGACCAGACTGATGAACGCCAACGGATTGAAGATGCTGGGGGATTTGTCATGTGGGCAGGTAGCAATATTATTAACTTAGATTATCCAGATTGATCCTCCCAGTAACCAGTCTCCTTTCATCTATTAGAGATAGGCTGATTTTTCTTTTCCTTTTCTCTTTGGTCATTATTTCTGTGAGGAACCTGGAGGGTTGGAGGTGTACTAGCTGTTTCTCGTGCATTTGGTGATCGACTGTTGAAACAGTATGTTGTTGCTGATCCAGAAATTCGGGTATGCTTGATAAAATTGGATAAATTTAAAATTTTAATAGTTCAGTAGAATAGTCCTGAATTTCTCTTTTGCAAAAATCTGATTTTTTTTCTGGGGGGGTGGGGGTGGGTGTGGAGCGAGGCATTATGGGATGGAGTGCTTGCAAATGGGCCATGATCAAATAGTCCATTATTTTTTGAGCATGTTTCTCTCATCCATGCTCCCACCCTCACAAACCCCAACTCCCCATTGAAAAGAAAGAATGGGGGGGAGGGGGGGGGGGGGTGGAGGAGAGGGAGGGGAGGGATCAAAATTCGGCTAACAATTACATCTGCAAAACTTTTGTATTATCTTTGCACATGTTTATGAGTGTATTATTACTTTTGAAGATCCTTGTGGTTTATTACTGCTTTTAAATAATTTCTTTCTGGGAAAATGCAGGAAGAGAAGGTTGATAATTCTCTCGAGTTTCTTATCCTTGCGAGTGATGGCCTTTGGGATGTGGTGACGAATGAGGTAGATAACAAGTTATTGTCTCAAGACTACTCATTCATTCATTCACTCCTGTATTCTCTGTACTTCGATATTGTAACCATGTCATCTGGTGTAATATAATTAATATGCACTTTGTTGATAAATTCAGGAAGCTGTCTCAATGGTTAAGCCAATGCAAGATCCAGAAGAGGCTGCAAAAAGACTGATGCAAGAAGCATACCAAAGGGGCAGTGCTGATAACATTACTATCGTTGTGGTCCGTTTCTTGGCTGAGCAAGGTGGATCATCTCACATTGCCTCTGCTTAGGATGATGGTAATTTTAGTTGGTTATTACACAAAGCTGCACATGAGGATAGAAGAGTTGTTTTGTTATACATGATTGTAAGAATAGAAGCATGGATTTCTAGACGGACACAGACATCTAATTTTTAGTTGTAATCTTGGATTTGTTGACCCTAATTGTATTGGTATGATTGACCTCTCCTGACTAAATGACTTGCCTATGTATTTTTTTCTGGTGCCATTCAAGTTTGTATTTCAGTTATTGCTTATTGCATAAGTAGTTTTGGATGAGTAAAAGCGTCTTTCTAGTTATATTTTAGAGTTAAATAAAATAAGTTAATGTTATTAAATTTTAAATAGCTAAATAAAATAAGTTATGATATTAAATTTTAAATAGTTATGACATTTTACATGTTTTTAAATTTATTATTCATTTTTCAAGTTATATTTTAGAGTTAAATAAAATAAGTTATGATATATATATAGATTTGTATGACATTTCTTTAGATTTGTTATTCTATCTTCTAAAGAAGATTTCAATAAATTGATGACTTCGACTAAACAGATTTTATTTTTTTTACATTCTAAATTGCGAAAAAGATGAAAAATAATAAAACATGTTTGACACTGAGAATAGAGGATTAGAAGATCAGTGATGGATGCATTGATTACAAAAATTTCCTAGCACCTTCAATTTTCTGTACAAGCTTCAAATTTACACGGCTCTTTTATATATATATATATAATATATATCATATATCAAGGCAAGTATTCTTGTAGACGTTCTTTTAGTGTCTGAAAAGTAACAGGCTTTGATACGAATGAATCCATACCATTTGCATAGCACTCGTCTGCACTCTCTGATAAAGCATTTGCAGTCATCTGCAAAAAGATTTTGCAAATCATTTATTAAAACTAATTTAGGCTTTTTGTATAAATTCTCCAAATCAAAGAATGTAAATTAGGACTTACTGCAATTATATGAATCCTTTTGGTAGAACTTTTGTTTGCCTTGTTACTTTCTCCAGGCTGACCCGAACAAGACAATTCTGGCTCAATTCCTGCACTAACAGCAGCATCCCAGTTGCCAGATTCCTCAAAGGCTCGTATTAATCTTGTTGCATGGAGCCCGTCCATTACCGGCATGCATACATCCTATAATATTTTTTATATATATATATATATATTATTTTGGATAAATGATTTTCTATATCTGACTGAATCAAGACTATAAAAATAATTTGAGGACTAAAATGAGTGATATTATTTTTAGGAGGACTATTAAGTAAAACTTACCATAAGAATGACGTTGTAATTGCTTCTCTGAACTGCAAGGACAGCTTCAACGCCATTATTTACAACTTCTATGTCGAGACCCAACTGCTTCATCATAGATTTCGTTACCATCACGTTTATTTTACTGTCTTCCACAAGAAGAATCTTAGGTTTTAAAGAAGATTTCGTGACTTCTGCAGAAGTACTGTTGCTAGAGGAACATTCTGAGCTTCTGTCTGACTGTAGTAATAATTCCTTCGGACGCGCCGGTTGAGAAACTTTAATTCCTGAAATTGCGCCGCCGTCGTCGTTGGTTAATCTCGACGAATCTGAGGAATCCATACACCGGCGGGTATTAATCTCAAAATTCCCGTCATCCTCCTGATCGGCGTTGTGTCTGCTGCTTCTGCTTTCAGCAACATTATAAATATCTTCACTATCGCACCGTCTTTTGTAACTTCTAGAACTTTGAGATTCGGAAGATTTCTCGATTGGAGGAGCCATTAATGAAGATCCATCACCGCTGGGGGAGCTTCTCTCTTCTATTGAGTTATTATCCGACGAAACTGAGTAATAATCATCCTGAAACCTAGCGCCACTGTTATGTATGACATTGTACCCTACACCATTTGGCAATAGCATTTGGGTCCTTGCAGATCCCTGAGAAGAGAAAAGAGAACCCAAGGTACGAGGTTGGAACTGGAAAAATCCACACGCCGTGTCGTCGTCGATCATATTGGTAGAAACATCGTCCCTATCCACTTCCGAAAGCTCATCCGTCTCGTCTGAACTGTCACACACCGGCGACACCTTGTAAGGCAGTACGAATGTGAATGTTGACCCGCAATGCTCTTTACTTGATACTGTGAGATGACCTCCCATCAGCTCAACCTGTTGTTCCGTGCACATATCAAGTTTTCAGAATTGAATATAATCTTTAAGGTAAAAGGTTTGTCAAAGACTTGAAAACCATTAAATTAATGACTAATGGAAAGGGTAAACTAACAAATTCAGATCCTACCAGCCTATAGCATTTAAAATAACATTATATGGTCTTCCCTTGTAATATATTATTTTAGTTACACTATTGAGTATCACTTTATAGTTCAACTATTATTTAGAGCAAAAACTTAAAACTTAAATCCTAAGTAATTGTGTTCTTAGAATTAACTCTTATATAATGTAAATTATGACATAATTTTGATTCTCATAGAATACTTTATGGACCATATGTCAAGAGCTTTTCCTGGTAATATATTAAGTTGATGGGAATGGGATATGTTTTAAAGTTATAAATAAATGAATTGAAGATTATGTTTCTAGTCACATCCCACAGCTAGAAAAGAAGGAAGATGTAAATAGTATTAAAGAAAAAAAAGGGTCATTATAAGTCATACCAGTTGTTTACAAATTGCAAGGCCTAGACCAGTTCCACCATATTTTCGAGCAGTATCAGCACCAACTTGCATGTATTTCTTGAATAGATTAGGTAAAGCGTTTTCTGTATCATAAAGTGAGAATGAAAGCGATTACTTCTAAGTTGAGAAGATTTACAAAACAGAAAATTTTCCATTGTAATAAAATGAAAGATCTCTTGAAATACCTGGTATACCAATGCCTGTATCATAGACATCACAACGTAACCAAACAGTGGTTTCTTGCATCTCATCAGAATCATTCTCTTCCTCTTCCAAAATCATGCTTGCATTTCCATTTGGTGTTGGTTCATCATTGTTCACTGTATCATTTCTGTTCATGATATTTGGTTCATCATTCTTTTGAGAGGCTTCCCTTTGATAGCAAAGACTTTGTTTTGGCGATAAGCATTTATCCTCTTTCTTTATAGTATCTGAAACCTTTGACTCATCCATAGAATTCTTCTCTTCATTCTTCTGTTTTGATTCAAGATGGGGTTCAGAAACTACATAAAGCTTTATACCAACTTTTCCTTCAGGAGTAAACTTGATGGCATTGCTGTCAAGAGAAAAATGCTTTATTAAGAGACTTTAGAGCAATAAGTAGAGCATAAAACCATATGGTGAAATAGTTTTGAAACATAACCTAAAAATGACTCCAAATCTACCTGATCAAATTGGTGAGAATCTGGCGGATCCTCAGAACATCTCCAATGACCTGAAATGAAAGACATGCAGAAAATTAACATAAAATGAACAAAATCCTTCTGTTTGCATATACTCAATCATTACCACACAGGAAAAAGACTAAAACATATGTGATACAAAAAAGATCTAATTGGTTTTCACAAAAATCTTACCTCTGTGGGAACATCATCTGCAACATGTCCTTCCAATGTTAGTAGTTTCTGTAAGGATGCTGCTGCAGTCTGCAGTACATGCTTCACAACTTCTCTTGGTCTGAATTTTGTAGCTTCCAGTTTCATAACTCCTAAGATTCCAATAAACAACTATTCATTACTAAATTGAAGAGTAAGCAGTTCAGTATGAAGATTACAACACATAAGAAAGTAATTAGGAAGAAATCCAAATCCAAATCCAAATCCAAATCCAACCTGACTCAACCTTGGAGAGGTCTAGAATGTCATTTATCAATTGAAGAACTAAATCTCCAGAAGATAACATGACATTAACTAATTGCCTTTGTTCTTTGTCAAGTTTTGTAGTGGAAAGAATCTCGGTCATGCTCACCACTCCTGATAGTGGAGATCTTATCTCATGAGACATTGTTGCTAGCATCTGTTTTGCTCTCATTGTTTCCTCTGTTAAAGAAGTAGAAAAACCATCAATAATTTTCCATGCAGATGATTCCATAAAATGGCATAAAACAACTTATAGAAACTTCAGGGGGATTAACCTGTTATATGTATTGTTCTATTAAGTTCTGTCTCTTTTGCTTTCTGGACTGCTATTTCCTCACGAAGCTTTGCCATTTTTTCTCTTTTCCTTACCTGGTAAATTTGCATGATAAAAAAATCAATTAGTATCATATCTATATATGAGGTTACATTACAGTCCAGCCAAGATTAACATAATGCATTAGAAATAAGGGAAGAAGAAGAAAGATATAGAGCTAGTGAAACTCAACTAACCTGATCAGTCACTTCCATTCCCATGTAATTTACTCCAATAGTCTCTCCGGATTTGCTAAAAACAGGTTCCACATATATCAAAAATGTTTTTGAACCAAACAATTCTGTCTCAAATGTAATTTCCCTCTTAGCAGGTAATCCTCGTTCCAGAACTTCTCTTTTGAAGTCTTGTGATTCTTTAACACCAGCACCAGAAAAGATCTGCACATCTGTTTTCCCTATAATATCCTGAAAATTCAGTCAATTTGAGGTTTGCCTCTGAAATATTGGGAAAAATTGTGCTTCAACAGAACCACAAAAATTGTTTCCAAAAATCCTCCACAATAATATTACCTCCTCACGCAAACTTGGGAAGTGATTGTAGATGAAACGGTACCTCAACTCGTTATCCTGTCAAGCAAACAATATAAAGCATTTGATTATCATGGAAACATTGAATACCTTAAAAGTTACATATACTTTTTTTTATATATATATGGTGAAGTACCTGGTGTCCAATGACAACGGGTGCATTTTGGAGGACAAAATGTAAAAAGTTATCTGCCCTCTTAAGAACCTGAGAGAGTTCTTCCACTGGAGAAGACTGCCTCTCGAGATTTTCTATACTTTCTTGCAATTTCTCCACAAGTATTTGCTCTCGCTGGATGCTTGATTCCAGAAGCTTCTCCAGATGCAATGCTCTTTGCTTCCAGTAAAGGATGCTATCATACTCTGCATCTATTTCTAGCCTTCTATCTTGGACAATTACATCATTTTTTCTTCTTGGAACATCATTCCACACATAACTTAAGTTGTCAACATCAAGAATTGAGATAGGTCGCTTATCACCACCATATCCTTCTTCCTCAAATCGATGCTGTTCCAATATCTCCAATTTCTTAAGCTCAGATTCTTGCTGTTGCTTATTAAGGTTCTCAAGCTCTTCACGGAGAAGGCGTACAGCATTCTTGTGCTTAAATTCCCAGTTCTTAACCAAGTGTGCCAACTGGGATGAACCTTTCTCACTGTAATTAGTCAGCTCTAATAAACGCTTGAAATCTACAATGGTAGTATCTTCATTTATAGTAACTTCCTCCAGCATATCTTGATCAGTCCCTGGCTTTTCAATATTGAATTGCTTTCCTGCCTCGTTCATATACTCAGGCCACATAGAAGATAGGACTTCAACGTCCATTTCTTCAACATGCTCATCATTTTCCATTTCACAAACCATTTTTTAGCTCCTTATTACTGTTTATGACATTCCACTAAAGCAACAGACTGAACGTTCAAACTAGTCCTCAGCAGCAGCAGAAGGGTCAAGTTTTCAAATTAATTATATCCACTGTCTCAATGAATGATCTTTATCTGTAATTTCAAAAAAAGAAAATATCAAAAAATTTACAGGCAGTAGGAAGAAAATAAGAACTCATCTAAAGCTTTGAAGCCCTTTTATTGACTTTTTCTTTTAGCATACAGTTCTTTGAACACTTACTCATTAATTTAACCATTTTTTCCTTCTGGGGAGAACAGTTCTAGTATAGTTTTTCCGCTTTTTGCTATACTACTAATTCTACATCATCATCATCTGGTCAAAACTAAAGTAACAGCTATAAGTATATTATTAAATCAAACTCAACTAACTACCCCTTTCCTTGCGAATACAGTGATAAAAAATTCATAAATCAGTTCAGAAGAAATCAATTGGATGTGATGCTGCTTACAAAGAAACGAAAATCATAGAAATTATGATTTCACTTCCTTCCCAATTGTTGGTAGAAATTCAAATAAAGTCAAAATCCGGACGCTGAAAAAAAACCATCACAGATTGAAATTAAATAACCTAAAAAAAAACAAAATCACGAAAAAAACATATGCATTGGTGATCAAAAGTTATCAACATCAACAACAACAACAACCAACAATTAGATTGATTGATAACTGAATGAAGAAACAACTAACCTGTTTCTGTACCAAAATTCTCGAACAATCTATTATTATCTGTACCAAAATGAAGAAATTCGTGTTTCTGTTTCTGCGCCCCCTTCTTTCGTCTCTTTTCTTTTCACTGTAGATCTGAAAGAATCTCTTGCTAGTGTTCAGTCAATGAAAAAAATAATACTAACAATACCCTGTTTTTTTGGAGCATATAGGAATTTTAGAGAGAGAAAGAACCAACAAGCATTAGACAGAGAGAGAGGAAGCCATGTGAGGTTGGCAAGCAAAAAAAAAACAATGCAAATTTTTTTTATATTTATATTATTCACACACAAAAAAAAACTCAACTCAAGAAGAAGCCATGTGCATCCGAGGTCAAAAATATTGCAGAAGCAAAAAAAAGAATGGTGTTTACTAGAATATACATATATATATATATATATATATATATATATATATATTTCTGAAATTTAATTTTGTGTTGGTGGTGGTGGTGAGTTAGATTCATGTGCTTTCATTCACCTTTTGTGTTGCAACTAACAAACCTTTTCTTCTCAGACAGCAGAAAACGGAAAATGCATCCAATCAGGACAACCATTATATATAAAATAATCAACTCTAATTATAGGATTCTACCACTCTATCATCAATATATAATATAAAACTAATATTATCAAGACCCCAACTCTCGCCATATTATTTTTATTATATCAAAATAATACTTAAGTTGATTATAATTATTTAAAATAATTTTTATATACTGCTACTATAAATATTTAGAATAATTTTTATATACTACTTTACATTCATTATTTATTCGATGTGGGAAAAATATATATATATATATATAAAATAATGGATGATAATGAACAGCGGTTTGCGGAGTTGGCTTAGAAAGAGATCCGAGTTTTTAAATAAAGTGAAGAAGTTGGTGCTCCCCGCCATTTACGAGGATGACGTAATTATGATATGATGGCGAGTGTGAATAACGCGCCCTTCCTTCGCAAGTTTTCTTCTTCTTTTTTTTTCTCTACTTTTTCTCGCTTACTGGTTCCGGTATCTGTATTTTTTTGTCCGCTTACTTTTTATATTTTATTATATATATATTTATTTATATATTCACTCAGCTGTCACCTGCCTTTTCTTTATTATTTTGTTTTTCTTCTACCCACTTTGAACGCTCGATATCCTTATCTTTGGTGAGAAAATTCAGGATGTAGAGTTTAATTTTTATTTAAGAACATGTGAGAGTTTGATCCATAGTTTTTTAAGTTGAAATTAAATGTTTTAGTAGGATTCGAATCCTTGATCATCCACTTAGAGCTTTTTAAGCTGAAATTAACTATTCCCGTAGGATTCGAACCCTCGATCATTCACTTGACCTTCATTTTTAGTGAAACTAATCTAGACTCGACCTGCAAAGCTCTCGCAGAATTCAACTCTTATTCAATGGCGAGTGAGGATCTGGCCCGAAGCTTTTTAAACTGGAGCTAACCGCTCCTGAATGAAAGATTTAGAAATTTGCTTACCAAATCTGGTCTCCGGTAACTGTAGGGTGGATAGCTTGCTGGAGATTTAGTAGAGTAATATGGCCTTACCTTCATTATCTTTATGGGGGTGATATTTATAGGGGATAAACCGTCATTGCGATAGGTAGATCGGGTGATTTGTTACGGGAAATCTAATAGTTATCATATTTTGTGGAAAAAGATATGGGATACCCTCATTTTAGTAAGACGTTAGGGGGATCTTTGACTATGATTCATTGTGGAGTCAAATGTTATCATCAAAGACGGTTCTAGGAGTGTGATGGATCAGTGGGTCCACCCTGAAATAACCAGTGTGTGTTGACTTCCCCCGAAGAGAGGCGGGGTAGCAGCGTGGTCCATCGTGAGGGTTGGCGTGTGGCGAAGTGGGTCCATCACGCCATGCCAGATGGATAGTCACGTAAGTCCGATGGGTCCCACTTACCTTGTGTAATTTAACTTGTAAACATGGGAATATTTTCATACATCTATCTCTCTCTCTCTCTATATATATATATATATATATAAAAGTATATAAATGTATTGTAATTTAGAGTCTCACATCTATTGTTAAAAAAATTTATTGAATAATTATTAAATAAATATTTAAAATTATTTATTTAATAACACATTTTAAACTTGTGAAAACTAACTAAATGAAATCCTCTAAAACATAGATTTTTAGCTACTTAGGTGGTGGCATTAAGGAGGTTGTTGGAAGTGCATTTAAAGAAAAACAGGTGTTGCTTTTTTTTTTTTTTCTTTTGGTTAAAGATTAAAAATCTTTATATAATAATTTTTCAAAAGAAAAATAAAAAATTCTTTATATAAGAAGTTAAATTGAAATAAAATTTATTTACATTGACCTTAGAATTTTATACAATATCTCCTAAATTGTTCTTCTTTTAAGACTCTTCTCACATTAATTTTGGGCTTACTCTTCAATTCTCTCTTGGACTGTCCTTAAAAAATGAGGAATTTATAAGTGTATTTGGATTAGTAATTCATTTATATATTTTTTAAATTTTTAGGAGAAATAATAATATCAGTTTTAAATAATATTAATTTATTTAACTCCTGGTTAATTACGTTTTATTTTAAAAAAAATTTAAATAAATAAAATATAATTTGTTTTTTTTAATATTTATAAAATAACAATTATCATACTTTATAACTTATAAAAAATAAAAATAAGAACTCGTATAAGGCTAAAACGGTCAATTTCTTATTTTTTGGAGGGAGAATAATGAAAGCAATGGTGCTAAAATTATGGTAATCATCTTGCTTTTGAGGGACTTTTTAGTAATAATACTAATAATATTATATATTTATTAAATGATAGAGTAATCATAATTTTGAATTTAAAAAAAAAATCATGATTTTGAATTTCAAAAAGAAAAAAATATCATAATTTTGAATTAAAAAAAAATATATCATAATTTTGAGATTCATATAAAATAACTATAAATTAGATGTGTAGTAATAATGGGGAACGGCGGCGTTAACAAACTGAATTGCATGGATGCATAATTGGCGTCCTCCGGTATTCCGACAATAGGGGGAAAAAAAAAACCCTAGTAAGCCTGATTTTGCGTGTATATAAATAGCAAATCAAAATTCATCCATGATTTTGAATGTTGCTCTCTGCGGCGGTCGATCTGAATTGGTTATTGCAGTTCATTGTCACTATATTTGTTGTGGCTTTTGGATTGCTCCACCTACTCAGGAATACCGCTTCCAAGTATTTTCTCGCGGACGACGACTGTGCCGGCGGTAGCGGCGGCGGTGGTTCTGGCTGGTCTTCTACTATGGCGATGTCTATGAAGGGTAATGGACAAAATACGACGACGGAAACAACAATGGTAACCCGTGATTTGATTTCCAACAGGGATGCATGCGCCGTTTGCGGAAAACGTACTACGAAGAAATGTGCTGGTTGCAGGATGGTTTTGTACTGGTACGCTTAGTTAGTTTAATTTTTTTTAAATTTTTTTTTTTGAAATTTAGATTATTATTATCCCCCATGATTGGATTTCTTGATTGTTAACTGATGAATAAGTAGGCAGGGTATGCGTAGTTTCTATCTCTGTATTTATCTCCAAGACATTTGTTTATACCTTACAAAAAGAATGAGAAATCTGATTTTCGGAAACCAATGAAATTGCAGAAAAGCAAGTAAATAACCTTAGTAATTTTTAGATGATTGGGGAATGGGACTGATCAAGAGCAATGCGTAGAATTTAACCGAGGAAATTACGACAGAAACCCAGAATTCTAAGATGATGGGGGACTAGTAGGGCGATCAAGAACAAATCAATACTAGATCACAAACGATAGAAATTACATGTTATCCTACTAAAACTAGTTTTACAAAAGAAAGTTGGGCCAACCTGATGTGGACCCCAACTTAATTAGCTAATTTTATTCCTAAGTAACATTGTTATTTGCAAAACTTGGGACATACTTTTAATGGGGGTGAGAGGAACAATAGTTTACCCTGGATAACTTTGGCTATTTAAACGGTCCTTTTGGATTTATTCTTTATAGCTTTGAAGATTGGCTACGATTCTTGATATTTTTGATTCATTCTTGTTATTTTTAAGATGACTAAAATCTTAATTGACATTTGTGTTTATGTAGATAGATGACATTCATGTTTGATAGTCTCTTATTCTTATATGTATGTATGTACTTTTCTTGACGTGAATTATTTTCTGGCATAGGCGATTCATGTTGTGAAATTTGGTGTTGATCCGATAGTGGTGAGTTTATGTGTTTTGAGTGATTCTAGACTAGGAATGAACTTGATATAGAAGCAAATTGGTTTTAGCTGTGAATCTGTGACTCAATTGTGATGCCTCAGTCTTGAGGCCAAGACCCTGAAACGAATCAGTTGCATTGCATAGGATAATGAGTTTAAACACTAACGTTTGAGTTACTCAAGGCTAAGAATGTACTTGATGTAGGAGTAAATTATTTCCCGTTCTCATTGTGACCCTGTAATAATTGCGGATCATCAATCTTAAGGTTGAGGTTGTGGCCCTAAAATGAATTAATTCCATTGTGCTGAGAATCATATAAAGTATATGCAAGTATAGTTTGTGTTTAGGTTTGCAGGATTGTGCTATCCGCTGTTTGGTCATCATATAATAATTTACTTTTGTGTAAGGTATTAATTGATTAAGGAGGCAGCAAAGGCTAGTTTCTTTGATGTGATTAAAGGAATTTAGCATGGGTACATTCAAAAGAAGTCCAAGGGGATTCTTATTCTAGCTAGAACGGTTTGTTGGATTCTGGCTGGTATAACTTTGTGTAGAATTTATTATTTATATACAACATACTTGGGGTTGCCTCTAGAAAAAATGTACTTGACAAAGAAATCTAATAAACTTACTCTTGATGTGCATCTTCCTATGTGGCTATACTGTTGAACCCGTGGTAATTTTTGGATAGGTTTTATTTGTGTACAAGTTTTTGACTATCAATCATCCTTTTTTATTTTTTTACTTTCCATCTATTTCTGTTGAGAATTAGTTTCATTATTATTTTGTTCTTCACTGTACGCCCTATCTTCTTTTGCTAGTACTGAAAAGTGCCAAAGAGTGCACTGGCTAGTGGGTCACAGGGAAAAATGCAACGACTTTCAGTTATTGGAGGAGTCTACTTTGGAATCTGGAAAAGCTGATACTGAAACTTCTGGTGGATCCTCGAACAATATCCAGTCAAAAGAAGTAAACAACTTATTCTAGATAGCTTTGTTAATTATTCTTTTTAGATTGACCATAATTCTGCTATATTCATATTTTCAGATACTTTTCCCATACGAGGAATTTTTGAATTTCTTTTATTGGGACAAATCTGGTTTCCCTCCTTGTGGACTTTTAAATTGTGGGAACAGGTACAATTACATTTAACTGGCACTTTACAGCATCTTTGAAGTTTATTTCACTAAAACTATTTTAATAACGTAGTTGAATATTTTCCCTGTATCTTCTAGCTGTTTTGCGAATGTTGTTCTGCAATGCCTTGTATACACTAAACCACTTGTTGCATTTTTGCTGGAGAAAGGCCACCGGGGAGCATGTAAATTTCATCATACCCTCTCAAATGTATTATGTATTATGTAAATTATTTCCTAGAAAATTCATTGCTTATTTTTTCTATTCTATTCTCCTTTATTGCCAGGCAGGAGAGATGATTGGTGTTTTTTCTGTGAATTTGAAACCCATATTGAAAGAACTATCCAAAGTTCACGGCCCTTTTCTCCAATAAATATCCTTTCGCGATTGCCAAATATTGGTGGTAATCTTGGCTATGGAAAACAGGAGGATGCCCATGAATTCATGAGGTATCGCTTCTTTACTTGATTGAGGAAAACATTTGTTTGAAGATGACATTCATACTTCAAGTTTAGCTTCTGGTGATTGTGTTCATAAGTTCAACTAACATGCAGGTTTGCCATTGATACTATGCAATCAGCATGCCTTGATGAGTTTGGTGGTGAAAAAGTTGTGCACCCTAGTTCACAAGAGACTACCCTTATCCAACATATATTTGGTGGCCACCTTCAATCACAGGTAGGTCTTGTGAATGACATACATCGTGTGTAGATTTTCAATTGCGCGACCTACAATGTCTTTTCTTGAGATCTGCAAAAGTTCATTTACTTTCAGTCCAACGGCTTCTTGTTTCACTTCTGTCCACTCTCATGTCAGTTCATTTATGTGTTTGTCCTGGTTGTTTCTTTCCCAGGTTATATGCACAAATTGTGAAAATGTTTCAAATCAGCTTGAGAACATGATGGATTTAACTGTTGAAATTCAAGGCAATGCTAGTTCACTGGAGCAATGCTTGGACCAGTTCACAAATAAAGAATGGCTTCATGGTGATAACATGTACAAATGTGATGGGTAAGTATCTTTAGTCGATGATATTGTACATGAAGTTATGTTTTTAGTATATCAAAATTTCTTAAAACTTCTGAGTGGCAATCATTAGCTGTTAACTATCTGAGGTAGTTCTGTCACAAGATAATAAGCCCTTTCTTCTCTTATAAAAATTAAAAAGTATTTCTGTTAGGCATTTTTTTCCTGATTAAATATTCATTCTTAACGATTTTTCGTGAAGGAAGTATTTTGATCAAGTTTAAGCATTGGACTTATGAATTGCTGGTTCTTTTAGTGTTATTCCATCTTAGAAGCATCTTCCGTATATGCTTTATTGTGTTTTATAGTACATTTTTGTGGAAGTTGAATTTTTTTCTCTAGAAGTGGCTTACTCCAAAGGGGATATTACAAATTGCTTTATTCTTTGTATAGGTGCAATGACTATGTCATGGCATGGAAGCGCCTCACTGTGAGACAGGGACCAAATATTCTAACAATTGCCTTAAAACGGTTTCAGGTCTGATCTAAACTCACATTTTATTATATGCTCCCTGAAGTCTTTTTCCCACTAATTTTGGATGTACGTATAATGGTATTTGTTATTTTGCTGATTTTTCTGTGTTGGAGGTAATATTCTTGGAAGTAGCAGTGGCAAGTTTGATTTGCACATGTTAGGTTGCATTTTGTTTTGTCTTATAATTGCATCCCACCAATTATCCTTTGGTTTCTGGTGGGTATAGTGGGATTGCAATATTAGTTGCATAAGTCCCAACCTTTATTTTTTTGGAAATTTGAGCTTTATAATCTACACTTTTAGTGTGACAGGACTGTACTGTATATGAAGCAACAATTTATGTTTTGATCAGATGTAAGGGAATATCAATAATAATACAAAAGGGTTAGTGCCTGAATAATCCTTCCAATATAAGAAAGAATGTCTTATTAGAATTTTTCGTTTCTATTATTGGAGATTGCCAATTGTCTTATATTGTGATAGGAACATAGTAGATTTCAATAGCAGTTGTGAAAATTAGGTGGTATCCTCCTTTTCCAATTGTACTGCTTCCAGGTAAATCTGGTTAATTTTGGACTCGGCATATGGACTAAGAAAAGTTTTTAAAATTTATAAAAGTATAAAGTAAAATGTGCCCTTGTGTTGGAATTAATAGTTAATTGATTGTTTCTTGTCTCTTTCTTTATTTTTAAATACAAGATTAAAGGGAACACTGATATTAATTCTATCAGTTAGAGATAGACAAGATTTTTGAACAGGATGGAGTAATAGTGTTACCAATTGAGTTTTCAGTTGATTTTAGATTAAGTCAATAGGTTTGAGCACATCATTATTTCATAAAATACTTTGATTAAGGCATTTTATATGGAAATTTGTTCGGTATTTTGTTAATGAATGGTTTTCTTTTGTGAAGAATTTGATGATTTCAGATGTAATCCATGTATCTAATGAGGTGGTACCAGAAGGATAGGTCAAGATGATATATAGTGTAAATTGAATTATGAGAAAACATATGACCTTAAGAATTGGGCTTCTTGTTCAGCCTTCAACTAGAACTTTATAGTAAATGGATTATAGGTTTTTTTCTCAAAGGATTTTTCCTTTTCACTTGGCAAAAGAATCTAACAGGTCATTTTGTTATTTTTTCGCTAATTTTTAAATTCCTATTACTGAAACTGATGTTATTTTTTGCAGAGTGGGAGCTTTGGGAAGCTGAATAAGAAGATTTCTTTCCCTGAGTCTTTAGATCTTAGTCCTTACATGAGTGAACCAGGAGACAACAATGATCTTTACAAACTATATGCAGTTATTGTGCATATTGATATGCTGAATGCCTCATTTTTCGGACACTATATCTGTTATATCAAGGATTTTCGTGGAAATTGGTACAGAATTGATGATTGTCAGGTAAAAAACTTTTGCTCCTTCTCCTGGTCTCCCTGTCTGGTTGCAAGTTTCTTCATTTCTTCATGTATACACCTGGTCTGTTATGAAAGCCAACTGCTATATCCATATAAATCTGATATTACCTTCAGCCACCAGACTGTAGATGTGTATTGGTCACATCCTTTGTACACTAAAATATTTAATGCTCCAGTGTGCTGGTTACCAATATAGGAACCTGAGGGTAGTTCTGCATGCCCTTGTTTTCTGACAATTCTGAAACATGCTTATTTCTGGCCTTTTTACTGTAAATTTAATACACTAGACATGCAACAATCTCCTTTTTCATATTTTTTCATGATTTTCTTGTTGCAGTATAATGGGCATGTACATAAGAAAATAGAAAGAGCATTGGTCACCACAAAGATCAAGTGTATGTGATTTTACCTTTTTCTAAAGAACTTGATTCAGTAATTGTTTTCTGCAGGTTAGCTGTGTTGATATTGATGAAGTGCTTTCACAGGCTGCTTATATGCTTTTATATAGCAGGTATCTTCTTCCATACTAAATACTTCCGTTTTCAAGATTATTGACATGTATGAAGGAGTGCAAGTTTGCTTGATGCATGGCAAAACTAGTAAAGCTATCTCATGATACTAATCTTTATTCTGCTAGGCTATAGATACTAAACTAAGCAGGAAATTTCAGAGTAGAAAGGATTTTAAGCCAAAGGTATGATATGAGTTTAATCCATAGGATAACAAAAATGGAGAGCAAACTCTTGCTTTTCTTAGAGAGGGAACATTACCATGACTACTGATAGTTTGTGCATTCTTTATTGATTGGAGAAACACCATGCATAGTGAATGGAGAAGCCTTCTATTTAAAGGCTCTAAACAAAATCCTAAATCTACTAGGATTTCTATGGCTTCTGGTACTAGGATCGATTAGAAAAGCTTGAATCTCTAAATAAAAATATCTAAATCAGAAGACTACTATAAATATTCTGGAACTTTAAATTACATGTATCTATGAAGCTCTATGACTTTATTGTATATACAAGAGTACATAAATATCCTTGACCTCTAGTCATTAACCTAAAATTTTAAACATTAAGGCTATGCCATAAAATATTTGCTTCATTAAGAACTTCCCAATTCTTGAGCTCCTTCCTGTTCTCCTTCATAACTATATACAGTGGATGGTCCTCTTATTCTGGATAAATTATTTCTTTTATTGTGCTTATGAAAAAGGAAAATATAGGCAAAAACTGACTGTGGGGAAGTTAGGAGGTAGTTGAATATGTGTTATCTGTTATCTGGGTATACATATTTGGAACTTCAAACCAATCCTAAAAGATGTGCTATTCTGTTAGCAATTTTACACCTCAATTATTATATGTAGAAGTGAGAAAGACATATTTACACATTGTATATGGAGCAACCTGAGACTGAAATCCCTTTGTTTTGGCCCCTTTTTACCTTTATACTACTATAGATGGGAATCAGTTGATTCAATCAATTTTTATATTTAATTTGTGGCTAGGTATAAATTTCTTTTGCCCAAGGATATTTATAGCTCCATGTTTGTTCTATGTACCTAGCCAATTTATGCTGTTTCATGGATGAGACTATTTGAAAATTTTAAAATCACAGTTTATATTTAATTACTGATATTTACTGATTACATAGGATATTTGCTCGACAATCATCGTTATATCCTACTGAACTTTTGAAGAAAGATGAACAAGAAAATCTGAAAGAAGACGAAATTTTTCTTTCTGGCTCTAGCTCTAGCTTTAGCTCTAGCTCTAGCTCATTTCAATCTGATGACATCCTAGTAACCACAGCTGCTCTGGAAGTGATATCTTTAGCAGATAACTCTCCAGCTGTAAAAGAGAGTTTTGAGGAAGAAGATTCAAAGGAAAATGTTGATATTTGTGTAGGAGGTTCTGTTTCAACTAGCAATGCTGACCTTCTCAACCATTCTCATGAAATTGAAAGGAGTAATACCTTGTCCTTTACAGATTCTTCTGAGGTTAAAGATGCGATGATAGGAGGCAGTACAGGAATTGGCACAGAGTGTTCAATAGATAATGCTTCTGTTCCTAGCCAGAATCACGTGGATGAAAAGGAACCAATGCCAGTTGATCATTCTGCTGGGCCAAGTTCTCATGTGGACTCTGTTGAAGTCAAATCTACCAATAATTGTATGGGGAAGACAGGAAAGACCGAGTCTGTTGAAAATCTGTCTAGTAGATTAAACGGAAGACATTCCACAAAACCACTTTTTGCTCCTGGTTTTCTTGACAGACACTCTCAGAACAAGTCTTTCAAAGGAGGAGAGGAGGGTAAAGCCCCAGTAAAACATGGTCAAGAGTTATCTAATGGCAGCATCAGCATCCTCAGGAATGGTAGGATTGTGTCGCCTAGAATTTCAGTAAGAAATAATAATGATGTTAATAATGGTTTCCATTCTACAAGTCAAAAAAGGGTTAGTTTTGCTGATGAACTGAACCTGAGTTAGTGCCTTGTGGCCATTCATTCCTGCCTTTGTATAGTAAGAGGCTGATTAGTAGTTTAAGGAAGAACAACATTTTACAAGACCCATAGAAGAATATGGGAGGGATTGGCTCTTTTTCTTTTTTATACTTTTTTGAAGTTTTGATATGAAATTCTTTTAAGCAAAACAAAAAAGATGTTTTATTTATTGACTTTTTAATTATTTTTCTTAATTTTCAGTATTACAAACTTAATATTTATCATAAAAGTATCATATTATTGTCACATTAATAAATACTCTTAAATTATACTATTCAATAAAATAAAATGTCACAAATTATATAGAATAAAATAAATATTATCATTAAACGTGACAAATTGATTTCATCTCACACAACAAATTGCATCCTAATTCATTGGATAATCAAATATATATATATATATATATATATATATATATTTTTTTTTATTTTTTATTTTGAGTTAAAAAAAGACGGACATTCTTTGTAAGTATGAGAGGTAAAGATTAATTGGTGAATTATGTGTGGTTTCACATCTATTTTGCGGCCATTCTTAACTATCGCTAACAAACAAACAAACGAACAAACAAACAAATTCACTTTCGTTTTTCTTTTTTGTCTTAATTAATACTTCACTTTCCTTTCCTTTGTCTAAAAGATCTTCCATTTTTCATGAAGAAGTCCATCTCTATTCTCTCTCTTTCTCTAACTTTCTCATAATTTCTCTCTCACTTTATATTATATAACATATATATATATCCACGAAAGGTACCTCTCTAATCGTTTTTCTTCTGCTCTATCTTCACAATATTCTGTGTGCATATATATGTGTGTGTGTGAGAAAAAACTATATCGTATTTATTATTTGTCTGCAAAAATAACCATTTTAGTCCACATTTTATCAACTTTTTAACATTTTTTTCATTTGTTTAGGGACGTAATTGAGAATGATTATTATTTTGAAGAACATCTTCTTCATATATATATATATTTTTTTTTTTCTGTATTGTAAATATTTTATAAATAATCACAATTAGCAATTTTATTTAAAGGAACATAAAAAGAGAGGATTATCAATTATTGAATTGGATAAAGACTATAATCTTTGACTTCATATTTATGTAACTTTTGATTTCACAATATGTTTCTATAGATACACTATTCTTTTTTATAATTTTTTTTTAAAAAAAAATATTTCTTAAAGTTTGAACATGTTATATATATATATATATACACACAGGTTTGTTTGTTTTATATGACATGGCAACAAAGGGGGGAAAGCTTTCCCCATCTCCAAAGGAGAAGAAGATTACCAGTTCAACATCATCAGCATCATCTCAGCCCCGGAAACCGAGCAGCGGAGGTCCCCAACTGCAGCAAAGAAAGAGTCCAAGCTCTTCCAAACATGTGTCTCCTGTAAAAAGACAAGAATCTTTATCAACTTCTTCTTCTTCTTCTTCAACATCAGATAGACACATTCCAAATTATCTTAAACCTACCATTTCTTCAGGTGGTATTGATCCCTCACCGGCTGAACATAATCACCATAATAAGTTCAGGAAAAATGCTTCCACAGATACTAGTAGTAATAGTAGTAGTAGTATTATAGGTAAAACCAACTTCTCTAGAAGAAAGTCATTTGACAGACCATTATTACCTACTACTACCTCTCAATCTCAGAAAACACACACTTCACCTAGTCCTAAAGAAAGAAATTTTCGATCATCTTCATTTACAACAAGATCACCTGTTCCGGATAGACTGCCATTGAAATCATCTAATAGTAAAGGATCAGCTAATCATATGCATGGAAGAGCAGCAGCAGCATCAGGTGGGGAGAATGTGAAGAAGAAGAAGTCTGAAGAATCTGGTGGTGCAAATAAAGAGCACAGCATTGTCACTAGCAACAATAATGAGAATGATCAAGAAAAACCTGTAATTGATCATCAAGCTCAAGATGACCATCATCCAGATTCATCACCATCACCATCATCATCCACCACCAAAACTGATGATCATCAACAGCAGGTTTTGGATCATGATCCTGTAATTATTAATAGGAAAGTAGTAGTGGATGATGATGATGAGAGAAAAGATGTTATGAACATTGAACAAGAACTAGAACAAGAACTAGAACAACAACAAGAACTAGAACAACAACAACAACAAGAACTAGAACAAGAACAAGAACAAGAACAAGAACAAGAACAAGAACAAGAACAAGAACAAGAACAAGAACAAGAACAAGAACAAGAACAGGAACACCAACACCAACACCATGAAGTTGTTGCTGTTGATGAGCAAGAGAAGGTGGTGGTGGACCCATCATCATCATCATTACCATCATCATCAATGGGAGGAGATCATCAAGAACCAGAACAAGCTACTACTAATTATAATCAGATTGAAAACCCACATGATCATGATCAGAAAGATAATGAAACTTTAGACACAGATAACGAAGAAATTATGATTGATGAAACTAAGGATGAAGTAGTAGAAACAGAAGCAAAAGAAGAGAATATTGCTGTGGGGGAAGGGGAAGAAGAAATGATGTTGGATGAGGATGAGGAAAAGGAAAAGGAAAAGGAAAAGGAAGAGGAAAAGGAAGAGAAAGAAGATGTGTCAGTTAGAACTGAGGAAGAATCGAGGAGGAAGAAGAAACAAGAAGAAGAAGTTATTAAAGGCCAAAAGAAGGAAACTACTAATTCAGTGTCTAATGATGTGATTGAAGAAACAGCAACCAAGCTTAGAGAACAGAGGAAAAACAAGGTTAAAGCATTGGCTGGTGCTTTTGAAACTGTTATTTCTTTGCAGGATCCCAAGTGAGTTTTGGGGAAAATCTACCCTACCCCTACCCCTACCCCCACTCCCCTATTTATTTATTTACTTTTATGTTGGCATTGGGAAATTTGTAAAAAACCATTGTATTTACTTGCATTTTTTCATTTTCACAGTCAAAAGTTATACAGTAAATTATGTTATCTTTTATAATAAGAAGAGGACTAAAATATTCTGTATGTGCCATTTATCTATACTGATTAAACACAGCATTGGGAATAAAGGTGCAACAAAACAATAGGGTAGGGTAGTAGGAGGAGAGTAAGCAATATCTCCAGACCAAGGAGAAAATATCTCTAATACAGCACAAGAAAGAAAGCAAGAGAGGTTTCATTCATGATCTCTTTTCTCACCACTTGGCTTCCAGCACAGTTTTGGCATGGCAAGGAGAAAAATACACAAATTGCTAAAAAGAACAAAGATGGGAGAAAATTTATATAAAGTGAACAACAACTAAAAGAAAACTAAGGAATCATCAGTACAGTACCACAAGCAAACACAAGAAGTTCAAACTAGCATCCCCTTCTAACCAATCTTAACTTGTTTATGCGCAACAGCTAGATGCCGGAAACAACTTTGTGTAATTTTTTTCTGAGGGGTGGTGAAAGATATTGAATTGCTGGAATGTTAGCATCCATAACATTTCAATATTTCATTCTACAGGTAAGTAAGTGGCTTGACATATTTAGGGCCAAGTGAAATAAAGTAATGAAAGAAATAGCATTATTTCAAGTTCTAAAAATAGAGAGAAGAATACAGTACGATAACAATGTAAATAAAAAACTTGACTTTCCTCTATCATTTCCCTTCCCCTAATCTCCTTTCGTAGTAATAGAAGGAATGAGCATGAACTACTTCACCAAGGAACACCCCTTATAGCTTTAAGAAGAAGGAAGAGAACAAGAAAGTGAAACAAATGTCCCAGATATTGAGGGCATGTCAGTTTAGATCAAACATAATATAACCTACTTTAAGCCACAAAGGCAATGAAAAAGATTCAACAGCCCTTAAGCTCTCTGCACATTGCATAAAGAAACTCACTGCAAAACACACAAAATGCTCAGCTAGTGCTTTTGAAAACACTGTGTGTTTGCTGTCAAAGCCTGTGAATGATTTAAATTGCTATGGAGTTATATTATTCATTTAAAAGGGAAAAGTCCTATTCAAAATATTAATAAAATTTTCTGAAGGCATATGAAGAAGCCAAAGTTTATCACTTTAGAAGAAGCATATGAAACCCAGATAGTTTATTACCTCAGGATATATGATCAACCCTGTTTTCAATTTACACAAATATACTAAAAACTAACTCGTGAACAGGAATAAAGAGCTAAAACACAACACAACATAATTGAACGAGAAAAAGGAAATAAAATTGACAAGAATTATTCCAATGTTGTACCTCTACGAAATAAATATAAACAAATTTTCCTTTTCTAAAAAAAAGTAGTTCAATTTTCAAACTTTCTAGTGTCTTTTGGTTCTCTGCGGCTGTTTTTCAGTTGCTAGCCTGTAAATCCAATACACCTGCAACAAAAAAAAATTCACAAGGAAAATTAATAAAGTCAAAAATCATGAATTAGAGTACTTTTTTCCCCTTTTCGAGAACATGGATTTCGGACATTACCAGAGCGAGAACATGAACAGAAATCAGAATGACAACCATAAAAGGTACGAATTCCAGCATCCATGGCCGTCCCGATGCCTGTTGTGGATTCGCCATTTCGCATACAATCAATCAATCACTAGTGTCTGAGACAGATTTTCAATTGGCGTTTTGACGATGACGAGGGTTTTGCTTTGGGGTTTTTAGAATTCGAATTTGGGGGAAACGACAAAATAATAACAGTGGCAATTTTCTTTGTTTTTAAATTTTAAAACAATAAAAATTAAATTTTAATTATGATATTTTATTAAAGTACATCGATAAAATTATATTTTCACACACACACACATATATATATATATATATATATATATATATATATGCTTTTAAACGAAAGGTGTAGCAATTCCCCAGAGGTTATTCTTCCTGCAAATGGTTACTCCACTGTTCTCCGTCATGTCCAAATCACAAGGACGAACTCCTCCCGGGATTTTCCAGTCGAAGTAGAAGAGAAAATGAGCTAAAGGAAGCTCTACGTTTGCAATGCCAAAGCTTAGTCCAGGACAGATCCTTCTTCCTGATCCAAAAGGAAGATATTCATAATTTTGACCGGAAAAATCCATATTATTTTCATCAAATCTGTTCGGTTGAAATTCTAATGGATCGTTCCAGTATTTTGGATCTCTTCCCATTGCCCATACATTGACCATTGTTTGTGTTTTATCAGCGATGGTGTAGCCTTCAATCACGCGTTCTTCCCTGCAAGCTCTGGGAAGCAGAGGAACCGGAGGGTGAAGTCTTAGGGTTTCCTTGACGATCAATTTTAGGTATTTGAGTTTCTGAACATCGGCCTCTTGGATTATCTTCTTTCCTTTGAAAGATTCTCTTACTTCTGCTTGTGCTTTTGCCATTACATCTGGATTTCTCATTAGCTCCGACATTGCCCATTCAATCGTGGAGGATGTTGTTTCAGTTCCGGCGGAGAACATGTCCTGCATCGATCATCAATTCAAAACTGTTGGGATATCTCTCCTACATGGAGAAAAGGATTACTATAATAATAATAATAAAATAATATTTATTATTATTATTATTATAAAGAAAAGAAAAAGAAAAAAAAAAACAGAGAGAGAGAGAAAAAACAGAACAGAGAGAGAAAAGAAAAAGGAGAGAAACCGAGAGAAGGAAGAAGGGGGAAAAGAGGAGGCAGCCGCCGGGGTTTTTTGTCTTGCTCTGATCGACGACCAAACGAACTCCGATCGGGATGAAAATTTAGTATGTTGTTCCTAACACTCTCTTCTTCATATCTAACGGTGGAATTATTGTTTTGACCTCTCGATGTCGGTAAAACTGCCTCTGTTCTCTACTGTTTTTCTTTTGTGCGGACTTCTCACTTTTGAGTGAAGATTATTGTGTTTTGGTGTTCCAAGTTGTTGCTTGATGATTGTGTATGCCTCTAATTAATTTAGGGAGGATTATTGATTGTACCCACTGTTTTTCTTGGTGATTAGTGGAAGTTTTGGTACCGTTGTACGGTCCCGTGGTTTTTACCCGTTTTGGGGTTTTCCACGTTAAATCTTGGTGTTCGTTTATCGTTTGATTAATTGCTTGTGGTTGTATTTGCTATTTTTGATCGGTCATATGATTTTGCCCATTTTAACAAAACAAAGGCGGGAAAATTATTAATTGCTTCCGCTAGAAAATTGAGGTGATTTTCCCAACAATTGGTATCAGAGCTTGAGTTGAGTTGATATTTTTTGGTTGATTTTCTTGTGTTGTTAAAATGGAGGATAAAACTATTTTTGGGGGAATGATTAAATTGAACTCCTCCAATTATCAAAGTTGGAAACCTAGGATGGAGGATATTTTATATATTAAGGATTTGCATGAACCGATCTTGAATAAGGAGATGCCAGGCGGTAAACAAGAAAGTACTTGGAAATTGCTTAATCGGAAAACTGTGGGAATGATTAGGCAATTTATTGATGATAGTGTGTTTCAGCATGTTGCTAATGATACCAACGCCTATGAATTGTGGGAGAAACTCAAATGCATGTATGAGAGAAAAAATGCCTTGAATAAAGCCTCTGTTATGAGAAGACTTGTGAAACTTGAGTATCGGGATGGACATAGTGTGGTTGAGCATTTGAATGATTTTCAGGGTTTTATTAACCAATTGTCTTCTATGAAATTGGTTTTAGATGATGAATTGCAGGCGTTGTTGCTCCTCAGCTCATTGCCGGAAAGTTGGGAGACTTTGGTGGTGTCACTTAGCAATTCTGCTCCAGAGGGTAAGCTCACAATGGATGTTGTGAAGTCGAGTCTGATGAACGAAGAAGCTAGGAGAAGAGATCTGAGTTCCTCCAGCTATTCAGATCAGGCTCATGTGGCTGAAGTAGAGGGTCGTGGAAGACACAGACATAGAGACTTTGAATCCAGGGGGAGATCTAAATCAAGAAGCGAAGTGAAATGCTTCTATTGTGATAAACCGGGTCATAAGATAGCTCAGTGCAGGAAAATGAAGCGAGATAAAGCTCAACAGAAAGAGGAGAATGGTCAGACTTCTGAGAAGAAAGAGGAGAAGTACACAGCAGCCCTTGTAGATGCAGATGATTTATTCTTTGTGTGTGATGACACTACCGTTGATGTTTCTTTTCAGGATTGCACTTGGATTGTTGATTCGGGTGCCTCATGTCATCTCACACCTCACAGGGAGTTCTTCTCATCTTACACTAGTGGTGACTTTGGCTATGTCAAGATGGGAAAGGGTGACGAATCATCTAAGATTATTGGGATGGGCACTGTTTGTTTAAAGACTAATACTGGTTGCAGGTTGATCCTCAGAGATGTCAGACATGTTCCAGAGTTTCAGTTCAACCTCATTTCAGCTGGAGGACTTGATGGAGAGGGTTATGTTAGTCGCCTTGGTGAAGGAAAGTGGAAGCTCACCAAAGGTTCTTTGATCGTGGCCCGAGGTAAGAAGGAGAACAGGCTTTACGTGATGCAAGCAAAGATGTGCAGAAGAGATCAGAACACTGCGCTCTCCACGGATTTATCGCACGAGAGGCTTGATCACATGATTGAGAGTTGTAAGGGTATCCTCCCTGAAGGTAATATTCCTTTTCCTACCATACATTCAGATCATGTAGGAGAAGATGGAGAACAATGTTGTGGTGATGATGTTGCTCGTGATGGTGATGTACTTGAGCTACCTCGTATTGAGCATGGAGTTCCGCCACAGAGGAATCCTCAAATGGGTAAATTTGAGAGAGTTTGCTATCGGGAAGAAGTGAAGAAGGTGCACCTACGAGAGAGGATTCAAGCCAAGCGAGATGGAGTTATATCCTTGCTTGATGGACGTGGTCATTCCCTGGTAAAGTTACATGGAAGCAAGCGAGCACCCAAGAGCAATCGGGTGTTCAAGTTGAAAGGAAGAGAGCATCGCTCACAATCCATGGACTTGGCGCAGTTGGTTGTGAAAGATTTGTTTGATATATTTCATCATTGAGTTTTACTTCCCATGTAGGAGTGAGGGGGAGATTTGTTGGGATATCTCTCCTACATGGAGAAAAGGATTACTATAATAATAATAATAAAATAATATTTATTATTATTATTATTATAAAGAAAAGAAAAAGAAAAAAAAAAACAGAGAGAGAGAGAAAAAACAGAACAGAGAGAGAAAAGAAAAAGGAGAGAAACCGAGAGAAGGAAGAAGGGGGAAAAGAGGAGGCAGCCGCCGGGGTTTTTTGTCTTGCTCTGATCGACGACCAAACGAACTCCGATCGGGATGAAAATTTAGTATGTTGTTCCTAACACTCTCTTCTTCATATCTAACGGTGGAATTATTGTTTTGACCTCTCGATGTCGGTAAAACTGCCTCTGTTCTCTACTGTTTTTCTTTTGTGCGGACTTCTCACTTTTGAGTGAAGATTATTGTGTTTTGGTGTTCCAAGTTGTTGCTTGATGATTGTGTATGCCTCTAATTAATTTAGGGAGGATTATTGATTGTACCCACTGTTTTTCTTGGTGATTAGTGGAAGTTTTGGTACCGTTGTACGGTCCCGTGGTTTTTACCCGTTTTGGGGTTTTCCACGTTAAATCTTGGTGTTCGTTTATCGTTTGATTAATTGCTTGTGGTTGTATTTGCTATTTTTGATCGGTCATATGATTTTGCCCATTTTAACAAAACAAAGGCGGGAAAATTATTAATTGCTTCCGCTAGAAAATTGAGGTGATTTTCCCAACAAAAACATAAAACTTTCGTTCAATTTTTCTAATTAGAATCAAATTCAGTAACTTACGAAAATCACGGCTTTGATGTTGTCGTCGGTGATTGGAATTTGTAAGTTACCGCTTTCCATTAATCTAAGAAGAACGTCAATAAGATCTTCATCCCCTGACTCTCCATTTCCCTTTTTGGTGGCTGCGAGATTCTGTCTGTGCTCGTTGATGATGTTGTCGAGAATAACATCCACAATTCGATGAGCTTTCACCAATTCTCGTTTGGTTGAGCTAATATATTGAAGCAATTTAATCGAGGGGAAAACATCAACCAATTCAAATCCACCAGCCAATCCAACTGCTTTCTTCAAATGCTTAATCAGAGTGAATTTATCTCTACAAACTTTACCAAATGCAGCTCTACAAATCATGGAACTCGTATATGAATAAATCAATTCAGCAAGATTAATCGAAACTCCAGCCGAATTCTTGATAATCTCTGTCAATTGTTGCACTTCATCTTGACGAATGTACCCAAAAGAACGGACATTAGTCGGACTCAAGAGTTCCATCACACAGATTTTACGCATCTGTTTCCAGTACTCGTTGTACGGACAAAAAGCAATATCAGTATTCTCATACCAAATAATCCTACCAGCCATACGCTCAGGTCTACCGGCAAAAGCAGGATCATGAGTTCTGAGCATGTCTCTTGCAATATCCGGGCAAGAAACCACCACCGCCGGAACTTCACCTATCTGGAGATGCATGATTGGTCCGTATTCCTTTCCCAATTTGGAAATAGCCTGATGGGGCAGCCCTCCGTTCAGCAACTGGTGAGCATTTCCTATAATGGGTAACTTCTTAGGACCTGGAGGAAGTTTTCTTCCATTATTACCAGATTTTGATTTCTTCCATAGCTTAAAAGCTAAGAAAAGGAAGCAAATGAAGAGAAATGAATTCAAAGAAAACTGAAACTCCATCTTCGTTTTTTTGCTCTTTCAGTTTACTTCTGCTTTTAATTTGTTCTTACAAACAATTGCAGAAACAATGTGGTATTTATACATGCATGAAAATCACTTGGCGCTCATAATTGTTGACTGCAATACATATATATATATACATATTAAATTCCATTTGTTTGAAGGCCGAACTTACTTAGCATTATCCACCTTTTTCTTAATTCCTTTTATTTACTGTATAATTTTATAAGTTCAAATTGGATTTTTTTTTGTTTTAGTCTTATACCAGTGGCTTTCTTTATCTACCAACAATTTTATAAAATGATGATCAATCACGACTTCGAAATTCACAATAAAATTCAATTTCATATCAATCATATATATATATATATTTTTTAAACAGATTTTTCAAGTGACCATTAAAAAATAATTTTGAGTTAAAATTGTTATACTCATAAATTTGAAATCAATATCGGCTGTAAATTTGAGGAAATAATTTCAAATTGAGAACTCACAATTTTGGCAAATTGCAGCAATCAGTCCACTAATTGTTTTCTCTTACCATTCTAATCCAAAATATTTAATTTTAATGACTATTACATAAATATTAGAAAAAAGGGTGAAGGACATTAAAAGATAAAATTAAAGATTTAGGACTACAAAATAAGAAAACATATTTGAGGGACTATTTTTGAAAATTTGCCCACAGCTTTCTTTAAAACCTTTTGCTGCCTATTAGAAACAAAATTGACTTTTGACGTAATTTTCTTCATTTCAATTTTTCATGCAACCATTATAGCATTTAATATTTTAATATATATATATATATATATATATATATATATGTTTAAATATATTTTAAACTCATCATTTTTTAAAATTATAAATAAAGTTATTACCAAGTGAACTATACCCTTTTAATAATTTATTTCTCTATAATTAATGAAAATAAGCTAAAACAAATTTTATTTGGAATCTCTTCCTATTGCCCATATATTGACCAAAACCTGTGTCTTTGCCTTATATCAAGTCCGTCTAGCTCAGTCGGTCGAGCGCAACGTTCTAGTTGTGGATTCGAATTCCATGGTGGGCATTTTTTAAAGTTAACTTATCAAAAATAAATATGTTTAAGATCAAATTCACTAATATATAGATAGAAAAAAAATAAAGGATAAATTATCATACTAACACTTAAATTTTTCAAAAATTCAGCTTTTGTACATGTATTTATTTTTGCTTTGAACTGACACTTGAACTATAAAATATCACATACTTTGCCCTTCTGTCCAAAATTTCTGTCAGACTTCATTTTTCATCCAATTTTTAGGGACATTTTCATCTTTTAAAATCATTAATATTTTAAAATTATTAAAATTTTATTTTTAAGGATAATTTTATCTTTTCATAAAATTTTAAAAAATTGGAGGAATTTATATTTTAGCATACTAGATGATGTCAAAATAAATTTAATATAATTATATTTGTGAACTCGTATATTTGAACCACAACCGTATAAAAATTAAATAGGCATTTACCATTTGGACAAATACAAAAATTTATATTAAATATAAAGATTCTGAAAAAATATTATCTAAACAACACAATTTAAACTATATGTCTTTGTAGCCATTTCCTTCCTCAAATCTTGAATTTTTTTAACTTTGAATTCGTTCTAAAATACAAATTTTGAGTTTTTTTTTACAATGACATTATTTCATTATTAGTGTCAGCAATGACATTGTATAAAAAATACATCAAAATTTATGTTCTGCGAGGAATTCGAAACAAAAGAGTTGAAGAAGAACTTGAGTGCAAGGTTTGAAGAAGGTGACAATAACAAAACTTTGTAATTTGAATTGTGTCATTTGATAATATTTTTTTGAGAATATTTATATTTAATATAATTTATATTTAAAATATAAAACATAATCGCAATATAAAATGCGTATTTATTATTTTTGAAATAACAATATACAATATAAGTTGCAAATAAAGTTATATATTTATAGTTGTTCTAGTGGAAAGATATGGTTTAGTTAGGCACATCATTGTAGGATCAAACCCTTAAGATTACAAAATAATATTTTTTAGATTTTTAATAATAAAGTGAAATGACAAAATTCATAAAATCCTAATAATTAAAAATATTTGTAATTGTAAAAAGACGAAAATGCACCTGAGAATTGGACAGAAAATAAAGTATGATAGAAATTTGGAACAGAATGACAATTTATGTGATATTTTATAGTTGAAGTGTTACTTCAAAGCAAAAATAAATACATGTGCAAAAGTTAAATTAATTTACCCAAAAATAAATAAATTAGAACCGGTTTAATATAAGTTTAGATTCAAATTATTTTTTATATATATCCATAGCTTTAAGAAATGTTTAAATGTGAATAAATAGAGAATCTTAAATAAAATATATTGGAAAAAAAATAAAATAAAAAAGAAATTAGATATTGGTTATTATTTGAAAATCTGACAAAAGTTACAAAAGATAATAAAATACATATTTTTCTTTCTTCGAAATTTAAGATATATAATCGGAAGGATGAAAAGGAGTAGCAATTCCCCAGAGGTTATTCATCCTGCAAATGGTTACTCCACTGTTCTCCGTCATGTCCAAATCACAAGGTTCGACTCCTCCCGGAATTTGCCAATCGAAATAGTAGAGAAAATGAGCTAAAGGAAGCTCCACATTAGCAATTCCAAAGCTTACTCCAGGACAAACTCTTCTTCCAGATCCAAATGGAAGATATTCATAATTTTGACCTAGAAAATCCATATTATTTTCATCGAATCTCTCCGGCTGAAATTCCAATGGATCGTTCCAGTATTTTGGATCTCTTCCCATTGCCCAAACATTCACCATTGTTTGCGTTTTATTAGCGATGGTGTAGCCTTCAATCACGCGTTCTTCCCTGCAAGCTCTCGGAAGCAGAGGAACTGGCGGATGAAGTCTTAAGGTTTCCTTCACCACCAATTTAAGGTACTTGAGCTTCTGTACATCGGCCTCTTGGATTATCTTCTTTCCTTTGAAAGATTCTCTCACTTCCGCTTGTGCTTTCGCCATCACATCCGGATTCCTCATTAGCTCCGACATCGCCCATTCAATCGTGGAGGATGTCGTTTCAGTTCCCGCCGAGAACATGTCCTGCATCATTCATATTAATATTATGATATTTCGTTCTACGTCGATAAATAAATAAAGGAAATAAATAGAGTGAGTAAACTTACGAAAATGACGGCTTTGATGTTATCGTCGGTGATCGGAATCTGAAGGCTACCGCTTTCCATCAATCTAAGAAGTACGTCAATAAGATCTTCATCTCCGGACTCTCCATTTCCTTTTTTGGTAGTTGCGTGATTTTGTCTGTGCTCGTTGATGATGTTGTCCAGAATAATATCCACCGTCCGATGAGCTTTCACCAATTCCCTTTTGGTCGAGCTAATATATTCAAGTATTTTAATGGAAGGAAAAACATCAACCAGTTCGAATCCGCCGGCCAATCCAACTGCTTTCTTCAAATGCTTAATCAGAGTGAATTTATCTCTACAAACTTTACCAAATGCAGCTCTACAAGTCATGGAACTCGTGTAAGAATAAATCAATTCCGCAAGATTAATCGGAACTCCACCGGAATTCTTAATAATATCCGTCAATTGTTGCACTTCATCTTGACGAATGTACCCAAAAGAACGTACATTAGTCGGACTCAATAATTCCATCATGCAAATTTTGCGCATTTGTTTCCAGTACTCGTTGTACGGACAGAAGGCGATGTCAGTATTATCGTACCAAATAATTCTACCGGCCATACGCTCCGGTCTACCGGCAAAAGCGGGATCGTGAGTTTTGAGCATGTCTTTTGCAATATCCCGGCAAGAAACCACCACCGCCGGAACTTCACCTAGCTGGAGATGCATGATTGGTCCGTATTCCTTTCCCAATTTGGAAATAGCCTGATGGGGCAGCCCTCCGTTCAGCAACTGGTGAGCATTTCCTATAATGGGTAACTTTTTAGGACCTGGAGGAAGTTTTCTTCCATTATTACCAGATTTTGATTTCTTCCATAGCTTAAAAGCCAAGAAAAGAAAGGAAATGAAGAGAAATGAATTCAAAGAAAACTGAAACTCCATCTTTTTTTCTCTTTTTTGTCTGCCTTGAATTTGTTGTTACAAACTGCAGAAACAATGTGTTATTTATACATGCACGTACATAAAATAATTGACTTTTTAGCGCTCATTGTTGACTGCAATACATATATATATATATATAATATATATATATATATGTATGTATATTAAATTCCATTTGTGTGACGGCTGAACTTACTTAGCAGTATCCAGTTTTGACCTAATTAATTATCTCTTTATTTTTAAAATTTTATTAGTCTAATAAGGTGGCTTTCTTTTATTTGGCAATTTCCAAACTAGATCCGTCATATATATATATATATATATATAAAAGTATATAAAAATCTTAATAATTGACTTTAAAATAGTTATATATATATTTATTTTTTATTTTCTTTTTAAAGATTCTTTTAGTATAAAATTGACCTATAAAAAAATATTAAATTAAAATTGTTGTTAACATCAAATTTATAATGATGTATACGAGGAACTTTCTTGGCTTGAAATTTGTTTCGATTTTTTTCGGTCAAAGGATTTTTTGTTTTCTGCAATTTCTGCTGTGACCAATGAATACCGCTATTCCAGGTCAAAATTGGATTATATATATATAAAATTACTCCAATGTTTTTTTAAAATGTTTGTTTCCTTCGTCCATTCATGGAGGTCAAAAACTAACTCAGTAAATTAAGATTTAACAATTTGTATATATGTATTTATTTATAAATATTACATTTATATTTTTTATCGAACAATATTATTTTGATAGATATCGATATTCATGTGCTATAATATAATAGAAATTATGAAGTATTTTATTAATTGTATTGAAGGATATACTTCAATTTTAATTTTTAAGTGGATGAACTTCTTAGTTAACAAGATTTTTAAAGAAAAATCAAAAATTTAAAATCTCGAAATAATGTCAAATAATGGTAACAATTTTGTTGAAGTCAACAAAATCTTATTTAGACCAAGATTTGAGGCAATATTTTAAAGCTGAAAATTCATAATTTTCTTAAAAAGACTGCTCCCTTTTAACATAAAAAAGTGATCTTGGAAAATTTTACAACCTCATTTTCTCCAAGTTTGTTGGCGGTGGTTAATGGACGCCGTTTCATCCAAACATCTTAGAAAGGACACAGACGTATAAAATTATTTTATTATCAAATTAGATTTTTCCGTCTTGTTACATACGATGAGTGGGTCCCACTTCTCGTTAAGTGTTATACAAGAAAAGGTTAAATGTCTGAATGTGTTTTCATTGTTAGTGAGAAGAAAGAAATATTGTCGAAAATTCTCTCTAAGAGCAATAAATGGATAATCATGGCATTTAAAATAATTTGGAATATGACACTTTCATTCTGTTTTGTTTGTTTTTACATTGAAAGAGATGCAATTAACTTGAAATGACACTTATATACTTTTTCGACCATTTGAATTAATGTCTTCAAATAGTGTTTATCTGATTAAACGCATTTAATGCGTGGTACCACAAGTACCTTGTACTTTTTCGACAGTCTGAATTGATGATTCTAAACAGTGTTTGTGGAATGAGAAACATTTAATGTTGTCGTACCAAGAGTACATTTCCCTATCATAGGTCATGTCCTTTGCGTGGTACCTTGTAGTGACTAGTTAGTCTCTAATAGAATCTACCCTAGATTTCTCTAGTGGCCGACCAGTCTCGAATAAAGTCTACCCAGGACTTTTCTAGTGGTCAGCCAATCTCTAATAGAATCTACCAATGACTTCTCTAGTGGTCGGTCAGTCTCTAATAGAATCTACTCATGACTTTTTTAGTGGTCGGTCAGTCTCTAATAGAGTCTACTCATGTGCTATAATATTATTTTGATGTCGTTTCATCCAAACATTGGAGAAAGGACGACAGACGTACAAAATTATTTTATTATAAAATTAGAGTCTTCGATCTTGTTACATACGATGAGTGGGTCCCACTTCTCGTTAACTGTTATGCAAGAAAAGGTTAAATGTCGGGATGTGTTTTCAATGTTAGTGAGAAGAAAGAAATATTGTCGAAAATTCTCTCTAAGAGCAATAAATGGATAATCATGGCATTTAAAATAATTTGGAATATGACACTTTCATTCTGTTTTGTTTGTTTTTACATTGAAAGAGATTCAATTAACTTGAAATGACAATTATATACTTTTTCGACCATTTGAATTAATGTCTTCAAATAGTGTTTATCTGATTAAACGCATTTAATGCGTGGTACCACAAGTACCTTGTAATTTTTCGACAGTCTGAATTGATGATTCTAAACAGTGTTTGTGGAATGAGAAACATTTAATGTTGTCGTACCAAGAGTACATTTCCCCATCATAGGTCATGTCCTTTGCGTGGTACCTTGTAGTGACTAGTTAGTCTCTAATAGAATCTACCCTAGATTTCTCTAGTGGCCGACCAGTCTCGAATAAAGTCTACCCAGGACTTTTCTAGTGGTCAGCCAATCTCTAATAGAATCTACCAATGACTTCTCTAGTGGTCGGTCAGTCTCTAATAGAATCTACTCATGACTTTTTTAGTGGTCGGTCAGTCTCTAATAGAGTCTACTCATGTGCTATAATATTATTTTGATGTCGTTTCATCCAAACATTGGAGAAAGGACGACAGACGTACAAAATTATTTTATTATAAAATTAGAGTCTTCGGTCTTGTTACATACGATGAGTGGATCCCACTTCTCGTTAACTGTTATGCAAGAAAAGGTTAAATGTCAGGATGTGTTTTCAATGTTAGTGAGAAGAAAGAAATATTGTCGAAAATTCTCTCTAAGAGCAATAAATGGATGATCATGGTATTTAAAATAATTTGGGATATGACACTTTCATTCTGTTTTTGTTTGTTTTTACATTGAAAGAGATTCAATTAACTTGAAATGACACTTATATACTTTTTCGACCATTTGAATTAATGTCTTCAAATAGTGTTTATCTGATTAAACGCATTTAATGCGTGGTACCACAAGTACCTTGTAATTTTTCGACAGTCTGAATTGATGATTCTAAACAGTGTTTGTGGAATGAGAAACATTTAATGTTGTCGTACCAAGAGTACATTTCCCCATCATAGGTCATGTCCTTTGCGTGGTACCTTGTAGTGACTAGTTAGTCTCTAATAGAATCTACCCTAGATTTCTCTAGTGGCCGACCAGTCTCGAATAAAGTCTACCCAGGACTTTTCTAGTGGTCAGCCAATCTCTAATAGAATCTACCAATGACTTCTCTAGTGGTCGGTCAGTCTCTAATAGAATCTACTCATGACTTTTTTAGTGGTCGGTCAGTCTCTAATAGAGTCTACTCATGTGCTATAATATTATTTTGATGTCGTTTCATCCAAACATTGGAGAAAGGACGACAGACGTACAAAATTATTTTATTATAAAATTAGAGTCTTCGGTCTTGTTACATACGATGAGTGGATCCCACTTCTCGTTAACTGTTATGCAAGAAAAGGTTAAATGTCAGGATGTGTTTTCAATGTTAGTGAGAAGAAAGAAATATTGTCGAAAATTCTCTCTAAGAGCAATAAATGGATGATCATGGTATTTAAAATAATTTGGGATATGACACTTTCATTCTGTTTTTGTTTGTTTTTACATTGAGAGAGATTCATTAACTTGAAATGACACTTATATACTTTCTCGATCGTTTGAATTAATGGCTCCAAATAGTATTTGTCTGATCAGACGCATTTAATGCGTGATACTACAAATACCTTATACTTTTTCGACAGTCTGAATTGATGATTCTAAACAGTGTTTGTGGAATGAGAAACATTTAATGTTGTCGTACCAAGAGTACATTTTCCTATCATAGGTCATGTCCTCTGCGTGGTACCTTGTAGTGGCTGGTTAGTCTCTAATAGAATCTACCCAAGGTTTCTCTAGTGGCCGACCAATCTCTAATAGTGTCTACCCAGGACTTCTCTAGTGGTCAGCCAGTCTCTAATAGAATTTACCCATGACTTCTCTAGTGGTCGATCGATCTCTAATAGAGTCTACCCATGACTTTTTTAGTGGCCGACCAGTCTCTAATAGAGCCTACCCATGACTTTTTTAGTAGTCGGTCACTCTCTAATATAGTCTACCCAAGACTTTTTTAGTGGTCGGTCACTCTCTAATAGAGTCTACTCATGTGCTATAATATTATTTTGATGTCGTTTCATCCAAACATCGTAGAAAGGACGACATACGTACAAAATTATTTTATTATAAAATTAGAGTCTTTGGTCTTGTTACATACGATGAGTGGGTCCCACTTCCCGTTAAGTGTTATTTAAGAAAAGGTTAAATGTCGGGATGTGTTTTCAACGTTAGTAAGAAGAAAGAAATATTCTCGAAAATTCTCTCTAAGAGTAATAAATGAATAATTATGGTATTTAAAATAATTTGGGATATGACACTTTCATTCTGTTTTTGTTTGTTTTTACATTGAGAGGGATTCAATTAACTTGAAATGACACTTATATATTTTCTCGACAATCTGAATTGATGATTATAAACAGTATTTGTCGAATGAGACACATTTAATATTGTCGTATCAAGAGTACATTTCCCTATTATAGGTCATGTCCTTTGCGTGGTACCTTGTAGCGGTCGTCCAGTCTCTAATAAAATCTATCCAAGGTTTCTTTAGTGGCCGACCAATCTCTAATAGTCTACCTAGGACTTCTCTAGTGGTCAGCCAATCTCTAATAGAATCTAACCAGAACTTCTCTAGTGGCCGACTAGTCTCTAATAGAATCTATTAATGACTTTTTTTAGTGGCCGATTAGTCTCTAATAGAGTCTACCCAAAACTTAATAAACTCCTCGTAACATCTACATGGAACTCTTTTAATCTACTTATTTTTTGACACTTTAATTTATGTCGTACATAATTAATGATTTTCTATGTTTACTCAAACTAATGCATTTTTTTTTTATATTCATTATATTAGATTATTTGGACTTTTAAAAACTATTTATCATATATAGATAATAAAATTTATATTATTACACATATTATTTGTTACACTTAGATTTTTTTGGGATGGAAAATCCTTGCTTACAAATATATATATATATATATAATATATATATATATGTATGTATGTATATTAACTTGACTAGACTACCTATCATATTTTATTGGTTCAAAGATAACCATTATGACAAAGAAAATCGTGAAATCCACGCGAGATGTATATATTATATATATTTGTCTGTGTGGAAGTCAAGATACAGTTAAAAAATGACTAATTTTCATTCAATAATACACACATATATATATATATATATATAATCGGTCTCAAAAAATATTTATAATCAATAATTTAAAAAAATATTGAAAGAAAAGACGTAATGTAATATAGATAAAATGATTTTAGACTATCTCCTTCAAACGAACCGCTGTGGATTCGCCATTCATTTTGTACTTTTTTCCATGTCTCGAAAAGGGCAATATTTTCAAGCTGAAAATTCATAATTTTCTTAAAAAGACTGCTCCCTTTTAACATAAAAAAATGATCTTGGAAAATTTTACAACCTCATTTTCTCCAAGTTTGTTGGCGGTGGTTAATGGATGCCGTTTCATCCAAACATCGTAGAAAGGACGGCAGGCGCACAAAATTATTTTATTATCAAATTAGAGTCTTCGGTCTTGTTACATACGATGAGTGGATCCCACTTCTCGTTAAGTGTTATGCAAAAAAAGGTTAAATGTCGTGATATGTTTTCAATGTTAGTGAGAAGAAAGAAATATTGTCGAGAATTCTCTCTAAGAGCAATAAATGGATAATCATGGCATTTAAAATAATTTGGAATATGACACTTTCATTCTATTTTTGTTTGTTTTTACATTGAGAGAGATTCAATTAACTTGAAATGACACATATATATACTTTTTCAACCATTTAAATTAATGGCTTCAAATAGTGTTTGTCGCATTAAACGCATTTAACTGTCGAAAAAGTACAAGGTATTTGTGGTACCACGCATTAAACGCATTTAATGCGTGGTACCACAAATACCTTGTACTTTTTCGACAGTTTGAATTGATGATTCTAAACAATGTTTGTCGAATGAGAAACATTTAATGTTGTCGTACCAAGAGTACATTTCTCTATCATAGGTCATGTCTTTTGTGTGGTACCTTGTAGTGGCTATTTAGTCTCTAATAGAATCTACCCTAGGTTTCTCTAGTGGCCGACCAGTCTCTAATAGAGTCTACCCAGGACTTTTTTAGTGGTCAGCCAATTTCTAATAGAATCTACCCATGACTTCTCTAGTGGTCGGTCAGTCTCTAATAGAGCCTACTCATGACTTTTTTAGTGGTCGGTCAGTCTCTAATAGAGTCTACCAATGACTTTTTTAGTGGCCGGCCAGTCTCTAATAGAGTATATCCAAGACTTTTTTAGTGGTCGGTCAGTCTCTAATAGAGCATACCCATGACTTTTTTAGTGGTCGGTCAGTCTCTAATAGAGTCTACCAATGACTTTTTTAGTGGCCGGCCAGTCTCTAATAGAGTATATCCAAGACTTTTTTAGTGGTCGGTCAGTCTCTAATAGAGTCTACCAATGACTTTTTTAGTGGCCGGCCAGTCTCTAATAGAGTATATCCAAGACTTTTTTAGTGGTCGGTCAGTCTCTAATAGAGTCTACTCATGTGCTATAATATTATTTTGATGTTGTTTCATCCAAACATCGTAGAAAGGACGGCAGACGTATAAAATTATTTTATTATCAAATTAGAGTCTTTGGTCTTGTTACATACGATGAGTGGGTCCCACTTCTCGTTAAGTGTTATGCAAGAAAATATTAAATGTCAGAATGTGTTTTCAACGTTAGTGAGAAAAAAGAAATATTGTCGAAAATTCTCTCTAAGAGCAATAAATGGATGATCATGGTATTTAAAATAATTTGGGATATGACACTTTCATTTTGTTTTTGTTTGTTTTTACATTGAGAGAGATTCAATTAACTTGAAATGACACTTATATACTTTCTCGATCGTTTGAATTAATGGCTCCAAATAATATTTGTCTGATCAGACGCATTTAGTGCGTGATACCACAAATACCTTATACTTTTTCGACAGTCTGAATTGATGATTCTAAACAGTGTTTGTCGAATGAGAAACATTTAATGTTGTCATACCAAGAGTACATTTCCCTATCATAGGTCATGTCCTCTGCGTGGTACCTTGTAGTGGCTGGTTAGTCTCTAATAGAATTTACCCAAGGTTTTTCTAGTAGCCGACCAGTCTCTAATAGAGTCTACCCAAGACTTCTCTAGTGGTCAGTCAGTCTCTAATAGAATCTACCCATGACTTCTCTAGTGGTCGACTAATCTCTAATAGAGTCTACCCAAGGTTTCTCTAGTGGCCGACCAATCTCTAATAGAATCTACCTAGGACTTCTCTAGTGGTCTGCCAATTTCTAATAGAATATACCCAAGACTTCTCTAGTGGTCGGCTAGTCTCTAATAGAGTCTATCCATGACTTTTTTTAGTGGTCAATCAGTCTCTAATAGAGTCTGCACAGGACTTAATATGCTCCTCGTAACATCTACATCGAACTATTTTAGTCTACAAATTTTTTTACACTTTAATTTATGTCGTACATAATTAATAATTTTCTATGTTTACTCAAACTAATGCATTTTTTTTATATTCATTATATTAGATTATTTGGACTTTTAAAAACTATTTATCATATATAGATAATAAAATTTATATTATTACACATATTATTTGTTACACTTAGATTTTTTGGGGATGGAAAATCCTTGCTTACAAAATATATATAATATATATAATATATATATATATATATATATATATGTATGTATGTATATTAACTTGACTCGACTACCTATCATATTTTATTGGTTCAAAGATAACCACTATGACAAAGAAAATCGCGAAACCCATGCGAGATGTATATATTATATATATTTGTGTGTGTGTGGAAGTCAAGATACAGTAAAAAATTACTAATTTTCATTTAATAATACACACATATATATATATATATATATATATATATATATAATCGGTCTCAAAAAATATTTATAATCAATAATTTTAAAAAAAATTGAAAGAAAAGACGTAATATAGATAAAATGATTTTAGACTTTCTCCTTCAAATAATAATATTTATATTTAGAAATAGCGGAATTTATTATAAAAAATAATATTACACATTTATTTTATATTTTCGATGTACGATTTACCAATATCATGGTACAAGTTGAAACCTGCTTCAAATTTGGAGGTTTTAAAAATTAGAGAAAGCCACCACCGTCACCAAATAAGACAAAATATTGAATTTTAAAAAAAGAAAAGAAATATTGGGAACAGAGAAGGGAGCAAGACAAAATTGTAATGAAGGTTAGAATTAAAATATTATTATTTTCAGCCGTCAAAGAATAAAATTAACAGTAATGAAACTTTAAACAATTTCATTCAAACATTTTGAGCTCCCACTTATAATATTCAATTATTTTTTTCTCTTTCATGCACGATTTGCCATTCATGCACATACATACATGCATACATACATACATACATACATACATACATACATATATATATATATATATATATATATATATAAATACCACATTGTTTCTGCAGTTTGTAACAACAAATTAAAGGCAGACAAAAAAAAAGAAAAAAAGATGGAGTTTCAGTTTTCTTTGAATTCATTTCTCTTCATTTGCTTCCTTTTCTTGGCTTTTAAGCTATGGAAGAAATCAAAATCTGGTAATAATGGAAGAAAACTTCCTCCAGGTCCTAAAAAGTTACCCATTATAGGAAATGCTCACCAGTTGCTGAACGGAGGGCTGCCCCATCAGGCTATTTCCAAATTGGGAAAGGATTACGGACCAATCATGCATCTCCAGCTAGGTGAAGTTCCGGCGGTGGTGGTTTCTTGCCGGGATATTGCAAAAGACATGCTCAAAACTCACGATCCCGCTTTTGCCGGTAGACCGGAGCGTATGGCCGGTAGAATTATTTGGTACGATAATACTGACATCGCCTTCTGTCCGTACAACGAGTACTGGAAACAAATGCGCAAAATTTGCATGATGGAATTATTGAGTCCGACTAATGTACGTTCTTTTGGGTACATTCGTCAAGATGAAGTGCAACAATTGACGGATATTATTAAGAATTCCGGTGGAGTTCCGATTAATCTTGCGGAATTGATTTATTCTTATACGAGTTCCATGACTTGTAGAGCTGCATTTGGTAAAGTTTGTAGAGACAAATTCACTCTGATTAAGCATTTGAAGAAAGCAGTTGGATTGGCCGGCGGATTCGAACTGGTTGATGTTTTTCCTTCCATTAAAATACTTGAATATATTAGCTCGACCAAAAGGGAATTGGTGAAAGCTCATCGGACGGTGGATATTATTCTGGACAACATCATCAACGAGCACAGACAAAATCACGCAACTACCAAAAAAGGAAATGGAGAGTCCGGAGATGAAGATCTTATTGACGTACTTCTTAGACTGATGGAAAGCGGTAGCCTTCAGATTCCGATCACCGACGATAACATCAAAGCCGTCATTTTCGTAAGTTTACTTACTCTATTTATTTATTTTATTTATTTATCGAGGACGAAATATCATAACATTAATATGAATGATGCAGGACATGTTCTCGGCGGGAACTGAAACGACATCCTCCACGATTGAATGGGCGATGTCGGAGCTAATGAGGAATCCGGATGTGATGGCGAAAGCACAAGCGGAAGTGAGAGAATCTTTCAAGGGAAAAAAGATAATCCAAGAGGCCGATGTACAGAAGCTCAAGTACCTTAAATTGGTGGTGAAGGAAACCTTAAGACTTCATCCGCCAGTTCCTCTGCTTCCGAGAGCTTGCAGGGAAGAACGGGTGATTGAAGGCTACACCATCGCTAACAAAACGCAAACAATGGTGAATGTTTGGGCAATGGGAAGAGATCCAAAATACTGGAACGATCCATTGGAATTTCAGCCGGAGAGATTCGATGAAAATAATATGGATTTTCTAGGTCAAAATTATGAATATCTTCCATTTGGATCCGGAAGAAGAGTTTGTCCTGGAGTAAGCTTTGGAATTGCTAATGTGGAGCTTCCTTTAGCACATTTTCTCTACTATTTCGATTGGCAAATTCCGGGAGGAGTCGAACCTCGTGACTTGGACATGACTGAAAACAGTGGAGTAACCATTTGCAGGATGAATAACCTCTGGGGAATTGCTACTCCTTTTCATCCTTCCCTTGTCCACTAAATCATTCTATTTATTCCTTCAATATTTGTATTTTCATTATCTTTTGCAATACTTCCCTCTTTATTTTCAATAATAAACATATCTTTTCCTTTTTTCCCCCATGAATTTAGATTTACTACAAATATATATATATATTAAGTTTGAAATTTTAATTCCACTGTATTCAATAAATTAAACTTAGATAGACTTATTAAGAACAATATATATTCAAATTTCATACAAAATTCGAACTTTCAACCTTATTATATTATAATACTATAACAAAAATAGATAAATTATCATATATATATATATATATATATATATATATATATATGTTAAAAATGGTTGGAGTTAAATTTTATGACTACTACGCAATACACTTGGTTGTAATAAAAAGATACCTTTGAGAAAAGCAATGAAATAATACAGCCAGTCAAGTTAATATCATTTATTATTATATATTCTTTTCAAAGTCGAAATAATGAACATAAGATAATATAATAAATGTAAATATTATTAAAAAATAAAGGAATATCTTGGTTAGTTGAATTATTGACATATATATATATATATAAATTATAAGGCATTATATAGTAAAATATTATGTGACGCGCTGCCGCCTTTTACTATGGTTCCCAGATTATTTTCTTTTTTTTAAAATTATCTCTAAATTAAAACAAAATTATCACATTGGTTATTTTATTTAATTTATATGCATTAATTAATTAATTAAGAGCCCCACAAGAAACCCTAATCTCACCATCATCACCAGTCTTGACTCCAACACTTGTCAGCTTCAAAAAAGACTGTTCCCAACTACTAAAAAACCCATCTTGATTTTCTGCAAAGTTTCGAACTTTACCGACGGTTCTTTCTTCAGATGACAGTAAAGAATCGGACTGAAAAAGACCCTTATTGTTTAGAAGTTCTTTATAGTATTGATTATCGAATATTTGTGGCGTGGACGGATCGTTACTGACCGTCGTGGTGGAATCAGTTGCCGGTGCTGGTGGTGGTGATCGGCGCTGCTGACACTGTTTTATTAGGTCGGCGGCGTAGTTCCGGTCGAGAGATGAGTCCACGAGTGTCATGTTTCCGTCTGAGTCGAGTTTGAATCGTTCGCTAAATGCACTGCAGTGTGCTGATCCAATTGTGTGCGCTCCTGTATTATAGAAATAGCACGGAATTCAATGCATCAAAATATATACGCATATATATATATATATAATATTTTGCCACCAACTCTCTCTCTCTCTCTCTATATATATATATATATATGTATGTATGTATAATTTATTGAGCAAGAATCTGCATGCATTGCACATGAGGGATTAGTTGAAAGCATTTATAGCTATTCATTACTTTTCCACCACATCCCTACTATTACTTTTTCTTCCATTAAAACCCGAAAATATTTTGAATATATATATATATATATATATATATATATATATATGTATGTATGTATATGTATATGTACCTGAGAGGGTAACAAGATCATCCAAAGAAAGGCCCTTAGCTGAAAATATACGAACCATATCGTCTAAGGTAAAACTTGTGTCAATGATATTTGCTCTCACATTTGATGCCAAAGAAATCCTTCCGTCTCTCCTTCCCGTTGGAATTACTACACTTGGCCCTCCTGTCTAAACCAAGAAATTACTCCAAAACTAAAATTGATTAATTTTATTCGTTTTTTAAATATATTTCACATTAATTTATTCGTTTCTAAAATAAAAGAGTTAAAATGACGATAAAAAGGAAAGAAAAAGGAATAATTAGGGAATTTACGAATTCAACAGCATCTCTAGCAGCCAAAGCAACAATGTCAGCACAAGAAACAATTCCAGGGCAAAAGATTTCCAGCACTCTTTTAGCCGAATCTATTACAGCAAATCCTCCCACAGAATTATTTCCCGGATCGCTTCTCTCCGTTCCTTCTCCTTGTAATAATATTGAACCATCACAACCCTATTATATATATATATATATACACCATAATATTCAAACATCAAGTAAATATATATATATATATATATATATATATATACACGTAATTCAGTTGATTATGAATATTTAAGTTCGTACTTACCTCTATGAAACAATCATGGAAAAGCAAGCGAAGAAGTTTTCCGGGGACGGTTGGATCTTGAGCAGAAGCTGATCTTACAGTATTCTTCACAATTATTTCAGCTGCCGGACATGAAACTCCGTAGAAACCTACGGAGAGACCGGCTGAGCGGGTAAGATATGGGAATGCAAAAAACAGTACTACTGAAAGATTTATAACCCACAAATGATTTGCAGGAAATGTCATTTTTTTCTCCATTACTGATATTCTTTCTTCTCTGCTCTGCTCTGCTCCTTCTCACTTTTTACATAAAAAAAAAAAAAAAAAAGTCTACAAAGACATACACATTATAAAGAAACTTAGGGATTTGTGGTAGAAACAATCATGTCGGTTGTTATAATTGAGTTGATTTGAATTAAAATAATTGCATTTAACATATCAATTCAAACAAATACTATCAAAAAAAATTGAATTCAAAATTACGTAATTACTTTAGATGATAGCATTTTGACTTATAACTTTTAGACATCTTATCTTAATGTGTCGAACCTTTATTCTTACATATTATTTATAATATATATTTTTAACGTTAATATATCGAATCTTTAATTTTACATAACATTTATAATATATTTCTTTAGCGTTAAATGAATAACATAAAAAAAGACATTGAGTGAAACATTCTTTCGATTTCGAGTAAGAGTGAGAGTCTTAGTGGCTATGTATACTAATGGTTTAACCAAAAATTGATTATATATATATATATATATATGTAACAAAGGAGACAGTAACATTTTGGTTTGATCATTAATGATACATTTATTTGGTTTGGTAATGTCAGGATATATAGTGAATTTTTTTTTTTTTTTTTGGGTTAGGAAAAAGGGTTGATGATGAAATTGAATAGGTTCTCACAGAGAAAGAGGAGACAGTTGTCAGTTGCCTTCATTTACTGTGTGGGGGCATTACCTATTAGTTTTTTTTTTCATTATATAAAAAAATAATCTAAATTAATTATAAATATTTAGATTTATTTTTATATATTATTATATATATATATATATTTTTTTTTGATGTGAGACGAATATTATATTTTATATTTAGATATTTAAAATTTGATACCAAAAACAAATTAATCTGACTTAAAAATTGACTTAGACACCTCGTCTAGTAAATATTGAAATTAAAAAAAAAAATATAAATAATTTAATGAATAATGGAAAAGGGTAATTTAGTCATTTACTAAACAATTAACCTATTCCGGCACACCAGCAGAAAACGGGCACGTAGAATTTTCGTCTAGTCTCAGCTTCTCCTCTTTTACGATTTGGAAATCGAAGTTCTCAATTGACCCCATTTCACCGGAACGGCGGTACATTGGAAAACCTACCGGTACTGAGCTAATATATAGAGATGGAAAAGGGTAAAGCGATGGGTTCCGGCCGTAGATGGGCTGTAGATTTCACTGATAATTCCACTTCCCCTTCGTCTCGAGACATCCCTGACCCCCTTGGCTTTGCTCGAGCTTCTCAGGATCAGGTTCAATTTGTTCTTTTTAAAAAAATTTATTAGAATGTTTTTGCTTGTCTGTTATGTAATTAATTTGATCGGTTTGATTTAATTTGTTTATAGGATGATTCTGCGGTGAGTAAGCAGAAGAAGGATTCTGAAGCAACTTGGAAAGCTCAGGTGAAGATTTAATTGAAGTTCTCATTAGTATTCTCAAGAGATTTATTGTTTAGGTGTTGGAAATCTAGTAGGATAGTGTAAAATTGTAGTTGAAATTTGATTAGCTAGCTACGTTGGTTGTTGAATCTAATTCTCTGAGAATTCAAAAGTATCAGATAATAGAACGTTACTACTGATTAATAAAATCTAATGTTCTATGAGTATAACATTTTAATAGAATATCTAGCTAATTAGTTCATATATAAACTATGACTATTGTCAAGGCATATATTATACTTTTGAGGTTCTAAAGCCACTTTTTTCAGGACTTTTACACAATTGCTTCATCTAGATTTTGTCCACATAATGTTGTGTAGAAAACTATTCTGTTTGCTGGTTTCTTGTTCCACTTTCAAGCTTTCTTTGTTTCTTTTACTGATCAGCAATCATATCTTTCTAACTGAAACGGAAATGAATTACACAGCTTGTGAACATTAGAAAGGCCTCTTTCATGGTGTGCCGTGTATTAGATTTTACTGAGATACCTGTAAGAGGGATGCCCAAGTTATTTTATCCACTGCCAAGTTTAACCTCAAAATTTATGGTTATTGTATAAGTTTTGGCTTACAATTGTCAAGCATGACTTACATATTGTTCTGAACAGAAAGCTTGGGAGATTGCTCAAGCACCTTTCAAAAATTTGTTGATGATGGGCTTCATGATGTGGATGGCTGGGAACACAGTTCACTTGTTTAGTATTGGTATCACATTTTCAACCCTTTTGCAACCAATAAAGGCTCTTCAAGGAGTTGCGAAAGGTAAGGCACCACTTAAGATATTTTGCATCTCCTATTTGCCACAAGTTTTCCATCCTAAATCAATGAATTGTTTCCTGCATGTACATCTTACCATTACTTCAGGTTATTAAAAAAAAAAAAAAAAAAGAAGCATGATAGCAACAATTTTTTTCAGCATTCTTTTCTATCACTTGATTATGGTATCTGTAGTTTTTTCTCCAACAGCATATATTTTACCTTCCAATTTTCTTTATTCACATTAATGTTCCTTATATTAGACTTTACTAATTTAAAGATCTATGTTTTGTAGTTTTTGAGCCATACAAGGACAGTAAAGTAGACCTCCTTGTTCCAAAGCTTGTGTACATCGCTCTTAATCTGGTTGGATTAGGACTTGGTGTGTGGAAGGTGGGCTGGCTTTTCACTCTATCGGCTGCATAATGAATTTTATGATCTTTCACCAAATAATTTATCAATCTAAAATAAATTTCTTTGTTGACAGCTTAATACATTGGGCCTTCTTCCAGTCCATGTATCAGACTGGGTTTCATCACTAGCTCCTGCTCAGGTCCAGTTCTCTCATAACCATTGTTCTATTTTACAGTATCTATTGATATGGGAATATCTATTTTCCATTGTCTTCATTGTGTATATTTTGAACATTTGATAATATAACAAATAAAATAAGAAAAAGAAGAGTATGTAGATCCCTCTTGATAGAACAAAAAGGTCATCATTGCTCCCTTCTTAGTTTATTCTTAGAGTAGGTGCATAGAATGTGGCCGTATTGTAATAGGAGGGGAAGGAAGAAGATAAAAATGGCTAGATTTGCAGTGGCATTTGCAAGGGCCAAGAAAGGGTAGAAAGGGGTTGATGGCAGTATTAAGAGGAATATTGAGAAAGATAATGCTGAAGGTGACAGACAGTGGCATTGGTTTTGGCTAGCACAAGTGGTGGAGGTAAAACATTGAGAGGGAAAGCTGAATACAGTTGTGCTGGTAAGAATAATTAAGATGACAAGTGGTGGAGCTTATCTATGAGAATATGTCATGCTATAGATGAATAGAACTATATACTTATAGTATGTTGTCAAGTACTCTAGTCTTTAAGTTCTAGCAATTTTATTTTCCTACTATCAGCCCATAGGTCTAGGACCTGATATTTAATAAGGTAACAATCCTTACTTTAGGAACTAAGCCTTATTTGTGGAGCCGGCTCTTGAATCTTGGGCTAGCAAGGACCCTAGGATTTTAAAGGGAATGAATATGATTCTGGACCCATATTAGAAGTGGTTAAGAATATGAAATCAATACACACACAAATTGTTGGGCTGCTCTTCTTTTCAATATTCAACAATTGCTGCCAAATTCAATTCAACAACGGTAACTTTCAAAATTTCAACAACTCCTCTCTCTTTAAATAGAGGTAAAAAATTACCGACGAGAAAACCAAAAAATTCCACTAATATTAACGAGAGTACAAAATATTTTCTCTGGACTAACAAGACAAAATAGTTCGTTACAAATTCTCTACGAGTATAGAAATACTCAACCAAAAAGTAGAGAAAAAGAAGAAAATATAGAGAGAGATTTTCTTTCGGCAAAGGAGGGAAAATGAAGGAAAAAACTTATACTCAATTGTAGGGGAAGATCATGTATATATAGGGGTGCATACGCCACCTACTTTTATTGGCAACAGTCAATGCATAAGTAATATTGGCAGATTCTGTGATTAGTCTTTGAGTCGGTTTTCTTGGCCTTTATCGTGGAAGTTCTTGAGCCATAGACCACGGTTGTGGTAAACCTCGACGTTTAGATGAATGTTGTTGTGGACTCATTTGTTCAGTAGTGACTTCATCTTCTTTAGTGATGGAAGAATTAGGGATATTTGCTTCCAGAATGGGAGCTTCAGTCTCAAACTCCACCTTCTCTCGAACATCCTCCTGATCACCTGTATTAGTGGAGGGAACAACAATATCTTTTCCAGAAGATAGCATAACATTTTCATTAAATGTTATATTTCGACTGTGAAATATTTTGCGAGATTCAGGGTCATACAAACGATAGCCTTTAATCCTTAGGCCATAACCTAAGAAAATGCATTTCTTAGCATGAGGTTCCAATTTTCCCTCGTTCACATGAGAATAAGCAGGGCAACCAAATATTCTAAAATTAGAATAATCAACAGGGTTACCTGACCAAACTTCTTATGAAATTTTACAGTCGAGTGATCGATTTGGTGAGCGGTTTATCAAGTAGCATGATGTTGAAGCTGCTTCCGTCCAAAAATCTTTTTCCAGAGTAGAATGGGAGAGCATACAATGAACTTTCTCCAAGATAGTTCTGTTCATCCTTTCAGCAACTTCATTTTGTTGTGGAGTTCCTGGAACGGTGAAATGTCTAGCGATACCTTCTTTCTTGCAGAAATCATTAAACTCATGAGAACAAAACTCGAGGCCATTGTTTGTCCTTAGCCTCTTGATCTTCTTGCCAGTCTAGTTCTCAATTAATAATTTCCACTCTTTAAAGGTAGAAAAAGCTTCATTCTTTTGCTTAAGAAAATATACCCAGAGTTTACATGAAAAATCATCAATAAATGTCAGCATATAATGACATTTACCTCTGGAGGGAACTCTCGATGGACCCCAAAGATCTGAATGGATGTAATCCAAGGTACCTTTGGTCCTGTGAATGACTTTTGAAAAACTAACCTTTCTCTGCTTACCAAAAATGCAATGCTCGCAAAAATCGACCTTACCGGTACAGTGGTTGTCAAGATAGCCTTTCCGTTTGAGAATTTGGATTCCCTTCTCATTCATGTGGCCCAACCTCAAATGCCACAACTTCGTATTGTCTTTGTTGGATGAGGCGACGGCTGCAGAACCTGTAACAGTTGAACCCTGCAGCAAATATAAACTACTAAATCGAAATGCCTTTAGTAACACGAGCTCCTTTGGATACTTTTAAAACTCCACATTCAGCTGAGTATTTACACCATTGAGATTCAAGAGTGCCTAGGGAAATGAGATTTCGTTTCAAATCAGGGACATGTCTGATACCGATCAAAGTTCTAACGACTCCATCATGTGTCTTGATTTTGATTGTGCCTTTGCCGACAACTTTGCATTGAGCATCGTTGCCCATTAAGACAAGACTACCATTAAAAGATTCATAAGTGGTAAACCAGTCTTTATTAGGAGACATATGAAATGTACAACCAGAATCAAGAATCCACTCATTTTTTGACCTTTGTTCAATACCAGAAGTAATAAAACACTCTCCATCAGATTCGGTTTCTACAAAACTAGCTTCGGCAGATTTTTCGGGTTGCTTACCCTTATCTTCTCTATTTTGCTTATTTTTTAATTTATAGCACTAAGAGATTTCATGATTCTTTTTCTTGCAATAACGGCAATACTTAGAGTTTTTACCTCTAGATTTGGATCTGGATCAGTTTTTACCGCTAGCACCTACTTCGTGGTTTCTCCCTCTAACTACTAGTCTCCCACCCGAACTTTCAGAATGAATTTGGGTATCAAATTTTTCTTTGGACAGTAGGTTAGACTTGACATCATCAAAGCTCAAGGTAACATTATTACCATATAGCATAATTTCTTTGAAATGTTTATATGAGGGTGGCAAAGAAACAATAAGTAGTACGACTTTATCCTCATCATCAACTTTGACATCTAAAATTTTCAAATCAATTATGATGGAATTAAATTCACCGAGATGAGATTGGATGGGAGTACCTTCAGACATACGAAGTGTGAAAAGTTGCTCCTTTAATCGAAATTTATTTGCAAGACTTTTGGTCATGTACAGAGACTCCAATTTACTCCATATGCCGGCTGCAGTTTTCTCATTGATGACTTCACGTAGCACCTCACGGGACAAACATAATTGGATTGTGGATAACGCCTTTTCACCCATCTCTTCCCACTGCTTCTTCGTTGTAGTGGCTGACTTCGCTGATTTGTCGGACAGAACCTTCTTTAGGCCATTTTGGGTAAGAACAGCCAGCATTTGGACTCACTATATAGCAAAACTAATTTTATCATCAAATTTCTCAATATCGAACTTCGTTGACATTTTTTTAAAAAAATCTCGGTTGAATTATCATGGCTCTGATACCAATTTGTAGGGGTACAGAGTGTGGAAGCGTGATAAATTCAACCAAAGATTACGAGAAATTAATAAAGCAGTAAAATTGACATCAAGGTTTTAGGTGGAAAAACCCTCTTTAAATAGAGGTAAAAAACCACCGGTGAGAAAGCTAAAAAATTCTACTAATATTGCAAGAGTACAAAATATTTTCTCTTGACTAACAAAATAAAATAGCCCGTTACAAATTCTCTACGAGTATAGAAATACTCAACCAAAAAGTAGAGAAAAAGAAGAAAATATAGAGAGATTTTCCTTCGACAAAGAAGGGAAAATGAAGGAAAAAACTTATACTCAATTGTAGGGGAAGATCATGTATATATAGGGGTGCATACGTCACCTACTTTTATATATATATATCCTCCATTTTCTATCAAGAAAAAAGAGAGGAGAGAAGTTGTTGAAATTTTGAAAGCCACCGTTGTTGAATTGAATTTGGCAGCAATTGTTGAATGTTGAAAAGGAGAGCAGCCCAACAATTTGTGTGTGTATTGATTTCATATCTTTTCAGCAATATATTGCTGCTACTGAAGGAGTGAAAGAGGCTATCTGGCTCCGAGGCTTGGCTGCTGAACTTGGTTTACAACAAAACATTCTTGTTATGTTCTGCGACAGTCAGAGTGCTGTCCACTTGGCCAGGAATAGCAAGCATCACTCAAAAACCAAGCATATTGATATTAAACGCCACTTTATCCGAGATATTGTTGATGCAGGAGAAATTACTGTGGCAAAAATTCATACAACTGAAAATCCTGCAGATATGTTAACCAAACCACTTCTAGTCGCGAAGTTCGATCATTGCTTGGACTTAGCTGGTATCATTCATTGTTGATAGGATTTCATAGCGAGAGAGTATTTCCGGTCAAAAGGAGATTAAGGTGGAGATTTGTTGGGCTGCTCTCCTTTTCAACATTCAACAATTGCTGCCAAATTCAATTCAACAACGGTGGCTTTCAAAATTTCAACAACTCCTCTCCTCTCTTTTTTCTTGATAGAAAATGGAGGATATATATATATAAAAGTAGGTGGCGTATGCACCCCTATATATACATGATCTTCCCCTACAATTGAATATAAGTTTTTTCCTTCATTTTCCCTCCTTTGGCGAAGGAAAATCTCTCTCTATATTTTCTTTTTTTTCTCTACTTTTTGGTTGAGTATTTCTATACTCGTAGAGAATTTGTAACGGGCTATTTTGTCTTGTTAGTCCAGAGAAAATATTTTGTACTCTCGTCAATATTAGTGATGCTTTCTTGCCGGTGGTTTTTTACCTCTATTTAAAGAGGGATTTTCCACCTAAAATCTTGGTGTTAATTTTACTGCTTTATTAATTTATCGTAATTTTTGGTTAAATTTATCACGCTTCCACACTCTGTACCCCTACACAAATATATATATATATATATGATTCATATGTTTCCATTCATAACAATTCTTTTATAATAATAGAAATGATGGAGGTGGGGTATTTTATAACAATTCTTTTAACCGTAGAAGGGTTTTCTGGTATTGATTAGTAAATGATTATTTTAGCAGGATTTTCTAATTTTTTTTTTAAAATTATAATTGCATTGGAAATATTATAAGCATTGACTTATAATTCATGAATTAGCCTTGGTTCCTCAATTTCTGCCTTTTTTATATGATAATAACAACATGGTTGGGACTTTATCTTTTTTCAGGAGGTTGAATATTCAGGGGGAGGTATTCCTTTGCTGTGAAAAATTGCAAGCAAATGAATCTGAATCTCTGTGACAGCAGACAGATTCCTTGTTTACCTTCATGCTTCATTTTTTTTTTTGGTTCATATGCCCTTCTTGTTTCTGGCAAATGAAGAATAGAAAGTAGGAATGATTTCATTGAACTTTATCTTTCTCTCTCGTCCTGATATATTTCCATGAACCTCAAAGATTTTTTTTCTTTTTTTTTTATGCTTAAACCTTCTAGACCAGAAAACTTCAGTGGAATTCAGTTTTGTTCAAAACTTATAATACAAACTACAAATTTACATCATACATTTGTAAAGGAAGACACGTGCAGGAGAGGATCTATTCTTTCATTTGAAAGAGAACTTGTCAGAGAGGTTAGCTATCACAAATCCTGCAAATACCTGATGAATGATAAAAGCAGCTGTTCATTTACCACATCTATGTATATATTTATATGTATGTATGAAAATTAAAATGGAGTTACCTGAAAACATCCCAATATATATATGGCAGAGAAGTGACGGCCGTGGATTAATATGTCTGCAATCATTGCCAGTGGTATTGTAAGGGACATACCTAGTGTTGCAACTAACGGAGTTGTCCATACAACCGAGAGTGCCCTATTTGTGTCATCATAATATTCATGTTAAAACATGAATATATATATATATATATATATATATATATATTTCTCAATGTGAAGAAGAATAGCAGCACATACCATAAAAAATCAGAAACCACACTCCCTACAATGCCATTTATGAGCAGAGCTTCTCGGATTGGTGCTGAATTTGGAAACTTGAACTGGGGTTCTATACCCAGAGCATTCAGGGGCCATACTAAACAAGAAAAGTTAACAGAAAAAATTGTGAGTGAATTCTCAACCTGTGGAATCATTAATTGCTTTGTACTGAACAATGGAAATTTTTGATCAAGAAAGTGATCAATATGCTTACTGAACCACCAAAGGCCAAGGAGGGTAATGAGACCAATGTATCCGAAAAATTTCTCCACATGAATCTTATCTCTTTCTGATCCATTGAATTTCTTAAGCAGCACTGTTATTGATTACATTAAGCAATTTTTATCAATCATATCTTACCAAAGTACAATCCAAAAAATTCACAATAGTGGCAGTTCCTTAGTTCCTTACCTGTAAATAAGCCGTATGACACTGCTGAAAGAAGACCAAAAACGTCTCCAGTAATGGTATGTCTTCTAGCCCTGAAAGACAAAAAAAGGAAGAATGAAAACTTTGTTCAGGATGCATATCTTGGAATGCAAATTAGGGAAAAATTGTACACGTATGATTTTGAAGATTCACAAGGAATACAATATAGACTTACTCAGAGATGCTGAGATTTTCGTCAAGCGCCCATGTTTTACCAATGGTAGTCATGGCAACACCAGTCATGCTAATTACCACAGCAGCAACCTTTGATACACTAATGGTATCTTGGGAAATGAGTGCTCCAAAGAAAAGTGTAAAAAGACCTGATGTAGATGTTAACACAGTTGTACTTGCTACACTGGTATTGGCTAAGGCAGAGTTTGATAAATACTACAAAGAAATTCAATGCAACACAATTACACAAATACTTCCCATGGAGTTTGAACATAAAAGATCATTTTATCACCTACTTTTGAGCAGAATACATCTTAGATATACATACATACATACATACATATATATAATTGCATAAAATGATTATACCTCTGTTATAAACCATACTGGTGCAAGACAAAGACTATATTTGATAATTTCCAAAGAGGTGGGATCATGGCTGTTTTCCAGCATAGGGAATCCATCTTCAAATTCATCAGATGTGAAAGTATTATTCCCTTCCTCTGCTGCATTTAGATCGTCCATATCTGTTAAGGGATAGATTGTGAAAGCTTGTGGTGAATTAGGGTTCACTTCATTCATTCTAAGAGGAACGTACAAGCCAGTTGATGGTTCCAGGAACAGATTTCTGTCATGCAATTTCTTGTTTGAATACTTGTTCACAGCACCACAAATCCAATCCTTGCAGACTGATATTGGCAAGAAGATGACCAAAAGGGAAACCCCCACATATGTAATAGCAAATGGTTGTTCATACTCTTCAAAAATTCTCTGTAAACAAAACGGCATAACATAAAAATTTCATTACCAGTTTTTCATTTTGACTAAATAAAGATATATACATATATATATATATATATATATATATATATATATAGCAGATGATTAAACCACCAAAAACTATAGCTGAAAAGAATCAAAATCAAAATCAAATCAAACCTGAGTAACCTCTGCAGAAGCAACCCATATAATCACAAAAACACCGATCAATCCTAATCCTGCTTTGTATTTCCAACTCGTCATCCAAAATTGGTCAAGTAATCAAGAGTATAGATATGGTAAAGGGTTATACAGACATAAAACCCACAAAAATCTTCCCCCAAAAGAAGTAAATAACCTTATTTTAAGGTTGGAAAAAAAGTAAATATATATATATATACATGTAGCATCATAAATGCAGGAGTTACGATTATTCAAAGAAAATGAACACTGGATTATTTATATATATACATATATTTAATTTTTTACAAGAGAAAAGTCAGAAAATGACGAGGTTAATGTCAAACTTTGAAGAATTCAGCTGGCTTGTGGTCGTACTTTACAAAGAATTCAAGAGTATATATATGAGTATCGAAAGCCATGTTTATATGAGTATATATATATATATATGAGTTGAGGAGGTCTTTCCACGTTACAAGGATTCACAGTTGGCTTCACAGTCGGCCGCCGCGTAACGCCACCGCTTGCGCGCCGTTTGCGTTCTCAATGGAGGGAGGATTTCATCGTTTTTGTCAACTTAAATTAAATTAAACTAAACTAGGCGATGCCAAAAGGCACAATTACCATCAATTTTTAAAATACTTTTTCCAGAAAATTTCATTAAATTTTGACTCTTTATTTATATATAAAAAATAATATTTTTAATAAACTATTAAACAACAATATATATATATATATATATGAGGTTTCTTAATACTCAGTAACAAAAAAAAAAAAAAATTCTTTCCAGAGGAATGATTAAAGTTCAATTTTTTGGAGTAATTTGAAGAATTAGTAAACAGACTCTTAAATATGCTTTATTCAGATGAATAATCAAGAATGATCGAGAGAATAATCCCCCGGAACCCATAAGAATAGAAAAGCTATCAGGGGTCAAATCTGGATTTTTCTCTGAGGACACCGAGCTTTTCATCTAAGAAGGGGAAGAACAAGAAGAATGGTAAAGATCAGATGGGGAATATATATATCATATATATATATATATATATTAACACTTCTATTATCCCAATGAAGAGAAGATGCTTCTTCTTCACCTACACAAAAATCAATAGCATTCTCTTTTCTCTGTTAAAACCAAATTTTTTTTAAAAGAAAAAACCTTGGTTTTCCAGATTTAAGATGCACAGTGTTGCTGAGCTACAAAATTCCTATGCCTGACAAGCTCATGAAGATCATGGACAATCTTGAACACAGCGTCTGGCCTTGCTAACCTCAGTGCATTTTCAGACATAACCTTCAGTTCATCTTGTTTTGGACCAAACCAATCTGCAACTATTTTTGCTATCCTCTTTGGTGATTTTGAGAATTTCCCACATCCATTTTCAACAACATATGGTACATTCCCAGCTTCCTGTATGTAAGTAAACCTCACATTTGATCAATCACAAGCTTTTATAACAGAGGTTCAATACGTGCATAATAATCAACAAAATTCAACTTTCCAAAAAGCTATTAATTAAGAAGCTTCTGAGTTTAGCCAGAGGGAATTAACAACAAAATTTTAAAGAAGGCAAATTTAATTACCTGTCCAGCAATGTAATCATTCAGAATTATGGGAAGACCACGTATCATAGCTTCAGCTATGGTGCCAGGGCCAGCCTATAGAGAGAGAGAGAGAGAATCACAATAAGATTTGCAATCCAAAGTCCTAAACTTGTTTTTTGGTTGCAAGTTATGAAAGATGGTAATGCACCATTTATGAGTGATGATAATGTTACCTTCGTAATAATGCAATCACAAGCACCCATGCATTCTTCCATTTTAGCAATAAAGCCTTTCACCTGAAACGGACAAGGTTCGTTTTCAGAGCACGACAAGAGTGTTTCCAAGATCATAGTGCACTTAAGAGAGTAAGGAAATAGCTGTCTGAGATTCTCATTCAAACAACTCACTTCAAATGGATATTAATCTTAAAATGTTCAATGTCCTCATATGAAATACATACACGTGAATTATATCAATGTGTTGTATATTATATGCATATTTCTGTTGAAAAATCAAGAAGTGAAATAAATATTCACCGGACTTATATCTTATACAAAGTATGTTGAAAAAAGATAGGCAATAAGGAAGGAGACTGGCCAGTATGCATGAAAAGTAAGAATAATCTCTTCTTCTGCTGTTTTGCAATGGCAAAGTAAGAGATGAAATATATATATATATATACACATAAAGGAATAATGAAGCATTTTTCAGATACAAAAGTAAATTACCTGGACAGGAATCTTCCAGTCAACTGCAAGCAATCTACTAGCGAGTTTTTTGTTACGGCCGCATATAACTAGGATCTGACCAATGGGTACTCCATTTCTTTCATCATATAATGCACGCGCAAGTGCTTTAGCAGTAGCCTCAATAGGACCCATTCCTTCCCCGCCACCCATCAATAGAACAGCAGGGAGATACTCATTCATTCCTAGTTCCCTCCGCAATTCAACCTGTAGAAAATGGAGGAGAAAGAATTTCCTAAGCGAGAGCATAGTTTTTCCCATAAGGACTTTCCAAGAGACTGCTTCAGAGGATAACAAAGCAGAATTGCAATTAGAATCTAAGGCAGACTTCTTTATGTAAACATAAATTCAGAGATGTTGTTACCAATTACATTTTTGAATGATTGAATAAAACAAAAGCAATCTCAGTTTGAATCATTTGGTACAACAAGATATAACGTGTATTTCGAATCCAACAAACTTAGCCGCTAATTGTTCAAGAAAATAGGATAGACATTGAAAGTCCCAGAAGAAATTGCAAACCTTTGAAGTAATAGGCTTCACAAAAGAAGGTCGAACAGGAAGACCATAAACCTTTATTTGAGAAGGCTTCAGTCCTGCTTTTATAGCTCGTTTCGCTACTTCTTCTGATGGGCAATAACACCTTTTGACAAGTTTATGAAACCTAGAGATAACATTACAAACTATTAGACGTAACCAATTACGCCGTAGCATGACTTTAAAAACATCTGCAAAGCATACCAGGTAGGATGACATGTGCATAAATCTGTAACCACAGTGGTGAAAATAATCTTATCCAGCAGACCCTTGCCCCTTAAAATTCGGAGGGGAACATGTTGCATTAAAGGATGTACGCTAATAATAATATCTGGCTGGTACTTCATCAAACCTTTGGCAACCTCACTGAAGCAGATAAAGGAGAGTGGAGTTAGGTGAATTTTTAAGAATAGTTTCCTTAGGAGTAAGATAGCAACTTCTGTTTAATTCGGGAGAAGCAGTCCATTTCTTAATAAAATTATGTCTCTCTTCTCTCTCTCTCTCTCTCTCTCTCTCTCTCTCTCTCTCTCTCTCTATATATATATATATATATATATATATATATATATATCAAGAAATCATAAAAAGTGGCAACATAAGAGAAAGAAAATGCCAATCAGCTACTAGTTAAGCATCTCATTGACGAAGTCACTCCATGAAGCACTAAAATCCATTCATGAATCAAGATGCATCATCTGCATACCAAGTGAATAATTTATTTGCTTCTAGAACCTTAAGTCAATGTACAGGAAATCTGTTGCATTCCTAAAGAATCACCAGGAAAGAAAGGCATATTCTCCATTCTCATTCGAATCATATATATATATATATATATATATATGATTCTGGCAGCATAAGAGAAAGCAAATCCCAATGAGCTACTAGTTAAGCATCTCCTTGACCAAGTTACTCCTCATTGCATACATGATTGCAGATCAAGTCAGGGCATAGGAAACTTAAAGCCAAGGCATAGCAAATCTGTGGCACTCCCTCCCAACTAATCACCAGAAAAACCACATTCTCCATACTCATTCAAATTGTTTCTAATAGATGGCTCAAAGAATTCAAATGACATTACAATCTAGCAAAAAATACATGTTCTCTCTAAAGACAAATACGGAAGCTAATGAAGCAGTCTCACCGAGCAATAAAAGTTGATGTTGCAGCAAAATTTGATTGATGAATGAAGCGAGGAGCAGACGCATAATATGTCATTTTCCACAAACTACCATGTTTCACTAAGAAATTATAACTCCTTGGCAATTGGTTAAATGGCCATGGAGTATGATCTGTCCATAAATCAGTAATAAACACCTGCAAAATACCCCCTCATAAAACACATAAACAAAGGGAATAGATAAACAGAACAAACATAATCAAAATCCTTACCATATTGATAAAAATAAAATACTTCATCATACAAATTTTGACACAATGTACCAATTCTGACCTGATAATCATCCCCATATTCTTCATTAAAGGCCGACCTAATTGCCTCAGCAGAAGCCCTGTGACCCCCACCAGTGTCACTCATCAAAATGAGAACTCTCTTGGGAGATTCTGATGCAACAGCATTCCTCTGTACCTCCTCACCCTCCAAAACACCATTACCCTCCTCTCTCAGTCCATTGGTATCGTCACAACCAACTCGAATTGAACCAAACTTCAGTGGAATTCTCTCACAATGCAATTTCACAAACCTATTGAACTGATTAAAAACTCTCCAAATCCTAGAAGACGCAAATTTATTGCTCAAACTCAAAGAAGCAACAGTTTTGGGCCTTTTTGAAGTCCTACAATTAACTACACCATCGGAGTACAAACAATTGTACAACAATGGTGGTCCAACCTCCAAACTACAACTTCTCTTTAACGTAACTGAATGATCAAATACAAAAGAACCCAGTTGAGATACAAATTTGACAGGGCTTATGGGTTCTCGAGAAACTGACGAATGCTGCATAATGACAAAAAAATGAAAAACCCAGAACGGAAAAACCCAGTAAAATCAATACATTAACCAAAAAGACAAAAAAAATTTCAAGGTTTATCTTTAATATGCCAAGAATTTAGGAGAAAAAGGAAAGAAAAAAGAAAAACAAGAACTCAAAATCGAAAATTGTGGCTAACAGAGGGAGATTCTTGGGACAAGGTATATACTTATAGAGAATGAATTGAAGATTGGGAACCACAAAGAAAGGATTTAGGGAAGTGCAGACACACATGGTAGGGGCAATGTTCTCTAGTCGCCATTAACACAAAAAAGCAGCCTTTTTGTGGGGGGTAAAATAAAGAAATTTATTACCTTTTTCTTGTATAAATTCTATAAGATATAAAAGGATTATTTAATTCCTTAGATTATTTCAAGAAAAAAATATTACTAAAATTCTTTACTCAATAACACATTTTAAACTATATAAAATTTATCTAAAATATTTTGATAAAAAAAAAAAAGGTAAATTATCCCACTAGCACTTGAACTTTTCAAAAATCCAGCTTTTGCACCTCTATTTATTTTTGCTTTGAATTGACACTCGAACTACCAAATATCACCTGTTTTGCAAGTCTGTTCAAAATTTCCGTCAATTTTTATTTTCTATCTATTTATCAAGGGTATTTTCGTCTTTTTTAATTTAAAAATAAATTTTTTAAAAAAATTTCACCCATCCCTCACTTTCCCAATTGGGATTTATCTTTTAATTTAATTTCGTCTTTCGAATCTTGATCATTTGGATTTATCTTTGAACTCAATTTTGGGGAAAATCCCATATGGGATTTTCTTGTGGTGGTGTTGATGGTGGGGGTACTATAACTGGAGGTGGAGGAGTGGGAGATTGGGGAGGTGGAGATGCCATAGGAGGCTGGGACAGAGGTGGTGGTGGTGATGCTGTAATAGCCGGAGGTGGAGGTGGAGAAGGAGTTGGATCCGGTGAAGTAGAATTGAGCTGAGAAGGGGAAAGGGGAGGGGGCGAGATTGAAGTTGGTGGAGGAGAAGGGGTGAGAATTAGAGTGGGGGTAGTATTCGGAGATGGAGATATTGTTGCCATTTAAGCACCATCCAGGCATCCAGTCAAAATCAGAGCAACAACTTTCCAATAATAACATCATCAGAAAAGTCCAAATTGAAGAAAACCAATTATAATTTATAACTCTGTATAATCAATCTCAGTTTGAAGCACTAAAAGAAATTATCCACGCAAGTTCCTTTCCACTTTCAAGTTTCAATTTTTGAAATGCCAGAACAGTGATGAACAAACCCTATCCAAAAAAAAAAACAGAGGCGGTGACAGCAGCAGACATTTACCAAAACTGGAATAAGAGAAAAGCCCAGATCAGAAATCAACTCCTACATAAAATTTCTTTAAAACCCATATTATTTCTTACAAAAAGCTGAAAGTTTGGGAAAACCCGAATCACCAAATGCAGTTACAAGTTAAAAACCCAGATCATCCAACAGAGTTTCGGCAAAGACCCAGATGTCAAAAACCAAGAATTAAGTCTCAAAACAAGTTTTTTTTTTATAATTTATTTTTAAATTAAAAAGACGAAAATGCCCTTGATAAATAGACAGAAAATAAAAGTTAACGAAAATTTTGAACGGAAGTGCAAAACAGGTGATCTTTGGTAGTTCGAGTGTCAATTCAAAGCAAAAATAAATAGAGGTGCAAAAACTGGATTTTTGAAAAGTTCAAGTGTTATTGAGATAATTAAAAAAAAAAGAGGAAAAAGAAAAAAAAGAAAGGTTTACAGAAGACTATTTGCGCCACAAGAAAGTTGAGCACACAGAAACGGCAACGTTTACAAACAACATATCATTTGAAACACAAACGAAACGGAACGGCGACGTCTTCTTTGTTATTTTTCAACTCATTTTCTTCAATTTCATTGAAGGAAACCCCTCTTTTCCCTCGTATCAAAACTTCTTGATTTGCGTTTTTCTCTGAGCAACGAAGAGAAGAAAAAACATGTCTACTTGTTGTAGTTCTACTTCTTGTTGTAGTAGTAGGCCAATAATTTCAAACAAAATTTTGTTAGGTCACAGGAATCTTACTACTTTTGGTTCCCCAAATCGAGTTGAATTGAGTCGGTTTCGAAGGTCTTGTTATGTTGTTATTAGAGCTTCAATGGTGGATTCTCATGAGAGCTCTTCTGATTTCATTCATCGGATGGAACGTTCTTGGTTAATCTCTCAGGTGCTTGCTTCTTCATTTTTCGGCTGGTATTAAGAAACAGTCGATGATTGCTGGGTTTTGATGAAATTGTCTGATTAGAATTGGGAAATTCTTGATTGCAAAAATTTCTGTTTAGGTTTAGAATTGTGTTTATGCAAAAATTATGTTATATTTATGGGGAAATATATTACCTGTAATTCTCGCTTAATGTTGTTCCTAACTTCTTACATACAGCAACCGATGCCTGTGGTCTGTTCTTCTTGTGATTCAAATGGGCATGTTGAATGCAAGTGGTGTAATGGCACTGGATTTTTCATTATTGGAGACAACATGTTGTGTGAAATACCTTCTAGAAATACTACTTGTGTTATTTGCTCTGGAAAGGTAATTTGCTATAGATTGCTTTAAGAACTGATCTCTGTGGATTCTGCAAATCATCAAAGAAATACATACACACATATATATACATATATCTCGTTATTTTTTGTCTTTCAGGGTTCTATGCGGTGTGCTGACTGTAAAGGAACAGGCTATCGTGCAAAGTGGATGGGGAATCCACCAATTCCAAAGATATAGTATTTTTCTTGTCAACTGCCAAACCCTTGCTATTCTTATTTCAAAATCCCATGTATATTTTTTGCTGCAGTTTTGTATTCTTGATGGATAGTTAACAGAATGTCATACTAATTCCATTTATACAGTCATTTTCTTTTCCTTCCTTCTATATGGTTCAAGAGAAAAAGTCTGATGTTGTTATATGGCATTTTATAACAAATGAATGTTAGCAATGAAAAAACTGAATCAGTTAAAAGTGAGGAGAGAGAGACTCAATTTTCTCTTGTATTGGAAATCTGCCTAACCAGCAAATGTATATATGGACCTCTAATCATAAGAAGGCAATACTGAAAGCACATAACTAGGTACAACTTATACATGATTATCATCCCAACTTACATGAATACATGGCAACTACATAAAGACTGCAAATGATAGTAATCAGTTGCCTGGAACAATTGCTGAGAATAACAGATGGTTTATGTCTTCACCGCTCGACTCCTCTTCATCCTCTGCACAAATGAAGTATTCATAAAATAAAATGTCATGCAAATCATAAGTCAAAAACAGAGAAAATGAGCAGGACTGTTGAATAATTAAGACATAAATATGGACAACTAAACAAGAGAAATATAATATGCTTAACAATGAAATCTTGGGTATGAAGCAGTAGGAGACAAGGAGTGAGGAAACAGAACAATTCTACCATATCATTTTCCTAATAATCAATGCACTTTTGGACTACTTGGCCTTCTTGAATCTATTCAATTGACATTTTAAACCAGAAAGTGAAAAAATTGAATCACAGGATATTTGCTCATCATTGTCCCTTGAACAAAAAAGAATCCAATATTGACATTGTTATCCAACATTCCAGATTCAACCTTTTCCTTCCACTAGTAAGATTTTGAAGGTGAGGGAATGTCATTAAATTCATTCTACCATACATAATATAACTATAGTCTTTTTTCCACCATCTTAAAGATGAACTGTGATGCCTTTTCCATGCATCTTAACTAACAGATTATGACAGCAAAAGTTCGAACATCCCCTTTTGTTGTGTACAGTTTGTAATTGATTTTCTGGGGTAACGGCTGGACAAGTAAGTACAAGTATCATAGAACATTACCTATTTTTGATCTGACTTTAACGGTCCACTCCTCGATTATCTACACATTAGAAATCAAAGTATAAGTACCAGAAAAACTCTCCTGTGTATAAATAAGTATAACCAAGCAGATGATGAAAATAAGTGGCAAGGTGATTGAATCCAATGGAAAACTTCTTTTTGCCATTGGTATTCAACCAAAAGACACTTGCTTTTCATTTGATTTTGGTTGCTTGCTGGAAATGGTATAAAATCTATAGCTACCACTTGGAAGATATACAACTTTGCCTCCCATCTCTACAACTCATAGAAATGAAGGAGACCATCAAAGTAATTGGTTTTTGAGCATGTACCTGATTGAAGTTAGTGTATGCTGGATCCTTAGAGTCATCAGTTACAGGAATACCAGTGGAAGCTTGCATTCTCTGCAGTAATGAACGGTTGCCTACTAAGATGGTCTTTGTTTTGTCAATCAAGTCCTGAAATGGTAAGCAATTGTAAGGTAAAAAAAAGAAAGAAAAGCCAAGATAGAATCAACATTATTGAGTGAAGGTACTATACATGTTGGGGCATAAAAGTACACAAAGATTCTGCAGATATCTTGATAAATAGCTAGATAAAATCAAGAGTTCTCAACATTATCAGAAGCAGAAGAAAATAGTTGTAGATGGTACAACAAGGTTCCAAGCCTTCTTCTTTAATCTTTTAAACTTCTTTATCTCATTTTGGTGTCTGCTTTTTTCTACAATTATTACATCTCAATCCACAATTACAATAGGTCTCAAAGAATCAATTATCATCAGAAAGAATTTGTGTCATCAGAAAATTAAGGGATAAAAATACCATAAAGAAAAAAAACCCAGAAAGAATTTCTTTTCCCCCAACAAATCTCTCCAATACACAAAAAAAAAAAAAAAAAAAAAACAGAGAATTCACAAATACCTGCTTTGCAGCAAGAAGCTCACGGCACTGTTCATTCATAGATGATACCTCCTCCTGAATTTTCTTTACCCGAGCCACTAACTTCATCGGATTCACCTGAAAAAGGAATTTATATTCCATTAAAATCAAAATAGTCTAAACCCACACAATTAAACTAAAAAAACAAAAATTTCAAATTCAATGGATTAGGTAAAAAATAAATACATACATTTTGAGGATAAACTTGTGAAAAGTCCCTGTCGAGCTTGTTATGGATAACAGTAAGACTGTGATTAGCTTCCGTGAAGAGATTCAAAAGCCCATCTACTGCTTCGTGCCGTTGCTGTTGGCTATGGCGATTCATGTCATATGGATTGCTTGCTTTTTTGACAAAGGGAATGAAAAATGAACCAAAGACTAAAAAGAAAATAAAAGGGACCAAATTTAATATGAGTAAAATTTTTAAGGGTATATAAATAAAATAATTAAAAGTTTAGGGACTTCAACTAATAATATGTTAGAATAAATCGGAGAATGTTTGTAATATGTATATAATTAGAGGACTTTCGTTGCAATTTTCCCTCTTTCTGTTCTCCGTCTCCAGAAGAACCTAACAAAACCAACCACAGGAACGAAAAAGAAAAAGGGGGAAATGCTGAAGTAAGGTCTGAGGTTTGGAACAATGGCAGACGACGACCATAAAGCACTGGAAGAGGAGCTGGAGCTTCAGTTGAAAGAGCAAAAAGAGTCTCTCATTTCCCTCAACGATGCCCTGAAACACGATCCTTCTGACTCTGAACTCATAGCTGTCAGTTTTCCTTCCCTTATTATTTCTTTTTATTACGGTTTCAGAAATTTCTATTGGTTCGATTTTCATGTAATTTTGAGAAAAAGAAAAAAAATTTGAATGTAATTTCTGTTTATAAAGTTGCGATTTGGATTGAACAATTGTTAATTAGTCTAACGGTAAAGAACCATTTTGGATTTGGAAACGTTGGTAATTTTTATTTTATTTATTTATAGTATTTTTTATTTGTTTGAATTGTAAAAATTAAGGTCTTCACTGAATTCATAAAGTTTGATTTAGGCAAAATTGTTTAATTAGAATTTCTATTTGCAATGTTTTTTCTTAGGAAGTTAGGCAAACTGAATATGGTTTTGATTCTTCTATTTTAGCATATTGTTGTTAGTTTTGAGAAACCAATTGGTGCTATTAATGTGCTATTGATTTTGCTTTTCAATCAGTTTAAATTAAAGAAGTTTATCCTAGTACTCATTGTAATTTTATTGACTGGAGAAGGCATGATGTGTGAGTTATTCTCGCTCTTATTAAGGAGTGGTATGTGAATGTGTTTTTTGTGGCTTAATCATGGTATAGCAAGCAGTTCAGAAAGTTGATGGAAGGGTCTGGAGTTGACACTTACAGGGATGGCTGTGCATATGATGTTGTGCTTAATCTCCAATTTTCTAACCTTATCTTATATACATTAATATTTTTCAACTGTATGCACTCTAGAGGGAAAGATTCCATTGCCATTTTGGAGTTTTTGGCCCTAGGTTGATCTCCTATATACTGAATCTTTCTTTATTCAGCTGGACATTCTATTTGCTGTAAACGTTTGATTGTTCATGTTTTATGGAAATATGCTAAGGCCCATGTATAAAAGAATAAACTTCTCTTTGATTTGCATACTTGATTCTTGATTGGCTTTAATGTACGTGCATCAGGTCCATGCAGAGCTTGTGCATGCTATCAAGGATGCTGAAGAAGCACTTCTGCATCTGAAACGAGCAAGGTTGTTGCAAGAGGCTGATCTTTTTCTTCAAGGACCCAAGTCTCCTCTTGCGGATGTGAAAGTAGAGTCTCTTGATACATCAGAGGTTGAAGCAGAACCATTCGAGCATCAAAGTTATTCTGTTGGATCAAAATGCAGATTCCGCCATAGTGATGGGCGGTGGTATAATGGTTTGATTATTGGTCTGGAAGGCACGCACTCAGCAAAACTCTCTTTTCTCATCCCAACAACTGAAAGCATGCTGGTGAGGGCATTTATAACATTTTCTTTTCTTCTGTTGCTGTCGCTTGCATAGTTAAGAATTCTCTCATTCAGTAGCCTTAAACTTAACCTTTATGCTTCTCATTAATTAAGTTTGTTCTTCTTCATATTCTTTATCAGTAATATTATAGGTTTTGACTTGAAGTTATATCAAGAATATTTTTGTCCCTTACCTGGATGATATATTTGTTATATTTGATTTCTACTGAATTTGTTATCTTTTAATCTTTTCTTTTCCCACATATTCTATAATTTGGGGAAATTGATAGAAAATGCCATTCAACTGGTTCTATTTCTTCAAATATATTGTCATTATTTTTTATACTCAAAATAATTTTAATTCCAAAAATGTTATGAATTTTTATTTTAACTTTCTATTTCTTTATTTTATTTTTTGTGATTTATATGTACCATTAAACTCTATAAACTCATCATTTGAATTGTTTGGGGTAAAAATAAATGATAAAATAAATAAATAAATAAAAGTTCAGTGGAACTTTTGCAATTCAAAATATATAATGATTGAAAAAGGACAAATTAAAATTTCAACAGTTTGAAGAAATACAAATAGTTGAATTGCATTTTGTATCCTTTCTCTTCTATTTGACTAGATTTTATTCTCTACTTGTTCATTTATTGTCGACCTTTCTGACTTGTTTTGTTTCTAAAGCATTGCTTCTCTTTGTTCTGTTTCTCTGCCTTCCTTTCTAGTTTTTAATTTTCAATTATAATAATACAATTTAATTTATACTTCAATTTTTATTTTTACCGTAGACAGTTTTTGGTCTCATTATCTACTAATGCTAAACCCACCAAAGTGCAGATGTGCAAGTTCTTCCTACAGCAACGTTGTCGATTTGGCAGTAATTGCCGCTTATCGCATGGTATGTTACAACAGGAATTAATCTGAACAAATGGATGGACCTTGGCAATGCCCTCTCTAGTGTAGGAACCTACTTTGGTGTTAAGTAGATCCATCCTTGGGATGAATTGAAAATTTGGGAAATATTAAAAACTGCTTGCCTCAAATAATTTTCAGAGTATGGGAAGGATTAGTTTTGTAAAATGTTTCTGTTGCTGTTTAGGAATCTTAGAGATTGAACTCCAAAATTTCTTAGGGAGAAACTAGTGGCAAAAGCACTTGGCTTCTAAACCATACTTCGTCTCTTCCGGTCTTTATTTTCTGTAGTTCCATTATATATATATTTTTGTTTTGAGTGTTTTTTAAAGAGATAATATAGTGTGTATTCCCTAAATATTGATGGCAATATGGCTTAACCTCAGCATCAGAATATTCTTTTAAATGTTGAATTTATGTATGCCATTGTTCTCATGGTTGCTGGCGGTATTTAAGGAGCTGATCTTGATCTGTTTCTGTGTTAGGTATTGATGTCCCACTTCCTTCCTTAAAGAAATATGTTCCCACCACCTGGGAGCAGTCGCTGGTTGGTTCCAGCATTTGGGCAGTCTCTGACAGAAGTGGTGGCATTTGGAGAAAGGCTGAACTAGAATCATGGGATGAGATGCTCCAACTGGGACATATAGTCTTTCAAGATGATGGAAGCTCTGCAGACCTTGGGGTAGGTTCTATTTCATTATCTGAATTTGCAAACTTAAGTGAGGAAGATGAGACTCAAACAAGTTCCGAGGAGTATGGTTCTAGTTCTGAAGAAGACGAAGAAGATAATTCTCAAGGCATAGGATTTCTAGAAAGCACTACCCTGCAGAGAGGTATCCAGACTGAAACAACCATTTTTGCCAAGTGGGAGAATCATACCCGGGGTGTAGCTTCAAAGATGATGGCAAATATGGGCTATCGTGAAGGAATGGGCTTAGGAGCATCTGGACAGGGCATTGTCAACCCCATCTCAGTCAAACCACTTCCAGGAAAACAATCTCTTGATCACAGTGTTGAAGCTAAAGACTACAAAAAAGAGGATGGCGAAGAGAATCAAAAGAAAAAACGAAGCAGAGGTGGAAAGAGAAAACGCGAAAAGAAATTTGCAGCTGCTGCAAGGGCAGCCAAAGAAAAAGAAGAGATGAGACCGGATGTCTTTTCACTTATCAATAAACAGCTAGCAGTTCATGCTGAGACTGTGAATGGTGGTTCGAAAAGGAAGCAGAGTAAAGATAATGGAAAGGAAGAAGACAGGCGAAGTCTGGTTGCTTACGACGATGAAGTGAAGGACTTGAAGGTTCAAATTATGAAACTTGAGGAAATGGTGAACCGAAACAGGAAAGAAAAGGTAGTTTATGATGCTGCACTGAGGAAATTAAATGAAACTCGCAAAGCTTTGGCAGATGCTGAGGCAGCTCATGCAGCTGCTTCTAATGCAGTTGCTAGCAAAGAAAAAGAGAAAAGATGGCTGAAGTTCTGAAAAAGGAAACAGGAAAAAATATGTATGTATATATATACATATATCATACTGATAATTATTTCTAGACTCATTTCTTCCTCACATTATTTCTCTTAATTTGGTTATGGTTCTGCAATTCTTTCACGTTACTGTAACCTGAAAAAAGCTTCTGCTTATGATTTTTTTTGTGATATATATATATTTTTTTGTTAAACCATCATATATATGACTAACTCAAATTTGATTTCATCATGATTTGGTCCAAGTTATATATATATAATCCTCTTGAAAAATAATATTTTTATTGAGAAATAAAATAGAGGTAAAAAGGTAAATTTACCTCTATGTTTTCATATTATAATATATATATATATACAAATGAAATATTACATCTTTACAATGAACATCTAAACAAATAATGTAAATCTACAAAACAAAGAAAAAATATTCACTCAGAAGTTTAATTCATCATGCTCTTCTATGTGTTCTAACAAAGTTGTTTGTTTTCAGTGCAATGATTGCCGAACACGAATAAATTCCAACAAGACACAAAGAAGTACACAACATTAGAACACCTTTCCATTGCCTTCCGGACACAAGAATAGCCATAGCAGTAGAAACCAAAGCAAAAACAGACAGTGCATTTTTCCATGTCTTTAAACCTTTAAGAACATTCATGCATTCCTTGCAATGAATTATATGTCTGAAATACCTGTTAGCTAGATTTGGAGCATGAATTGTTCCAATCCCTCCTTTTGCAGGCTGAGAAGCTGAAACATTTGCGAAGAATCCGGCCGGAGCATGTTCCACAACAGCAGGTTCTTTAGGTAAAGAAATTGTGTTGTGTCCAAAATAGTATGGCATTCCATGTCCAACTTTATCCATCCATCTTCTGTATTCAACAACCCATGTATCTGATGACCTTAAATTTATATACAACTTTTTTGTGGGTTGTTTTTCTTTCATCAAGATTTCATTTTGTGATGAAAGAAATCCCATATCTTGTTCAAAAACTTTGCTTGCATTTTGATGAAAGAACCATTTAGGAATCAGTTCAAACAAGGATAATCCATTTGGTTTCCTTGTACTTCCAAATCTGACAATCAGCATAGATTTCCCTTGTCCTGATGGTCTACAAAGGAACAATCCAGAGAAGTAGTTAATCTCACCATTCTTGTCAACAATTTCTCTGTTATTTTGTAGTACACAAGGAGCTTGAAATCTCAAGAAATTCGGTTTGTAGTCTTCCAAGTTTTGATCTTTTTCTTTACCCCAAAAACCTGCAAATCCTCTGTCTGTTCTTTCTGTAACCTTGAAAATTAATGGTCCTGCATCTTCTCTTTTGGCTGTAAAATCTGTTCTGTCATGGGAGATTGGAACATGAGCAGGATCCATAAGGTTTTCAAGAAGGATTGAGTGATCATAAGGAAGCTCGTGAGTTGTTGAAAGATCTCTGAATCCAGGTCTGGAGAAATTCTCAAACCAGGGGATTTTTTCTGGGATTGGTGGTGTCTTCAGAGACATCCATACCCATACTACTCCTTGGGAATCTACAACCTCGTACCTTTTCAAACAAACAGATCTAGGAATCACTGCATCTGAAGGAAGCTGTCCAAGAATCTAAAGTTAAAAAGACATTTCTTTTTCTCACAAACTATTGACAAGTTTGGTTCTTTATCTTTTCTTTTCCTTTCTAGTTGGTTGGATCTTCACAAACATGGTTTTATTTTTGCATTTTTAGTCCTTTTTTTACCTAAAAGAATGAATAAAATTTTACCACTTTTTCTATTTTGAAAAGGACCGAATATGCAACAACTAAAAAGATAGAGGACCCAAATAACTAGAAAAATAAGATAAAGGATCAAACTTGTCAAACACAAGTAATTTAGGGGCTAAACATCACTTTAATTCACAAAGAACAAGTAAAAAGAAAGAAGAAACCTGTGGTATCTTTACACATTTGCCATCCCCTCCAAATTGCCAACCATGATATAAACATTCCAGTTTCCCATCCATTATCTGACCTTCAGACAGTTTTGCCAACCTCAATTTCAAACATATTAAAGTTAGATTTTCAAATCTATTTTAGATATTTTTCATCTATTATATCTCGTCATAAATAAACGATTATCAATTCAATTAATTATATATATAATTGTTATATTGCATGAACTATAACAAATATAAAAGCAGAGCAGTAATTAGTTACCTATGGGGACAGCGATCTTCAAAGCAACTTAAATCTCCGTTACCGTCTCTGTACAAGACAAGCTGCTTATCGAATACAGTGAGTCCCAACGGAGCATCGTCCGGTATATTTTTCGTGAGATACAGAGGATACCATTCTTCACTCCAATCGTAATTAACAGCTTTTCCGATACTCTCCTTCTCCGCCGTATTAATACCTTTACCGCCCATCTGATCTGTAACTGCTCTTACTTTTAATTTAAACCGCGGATTCCATCTGGACTGCGGTTGTCGGCGGCGAAGAAGAAGATCTAAATCAATGGCGATTCTCGATGTTCCAAGGTATGGATTATTATTATTATTGTTGTTGTTAGATTGGGGAAATTTGTTGGATTTGAAGAGGAATTTTTTGGGGGAAAATGGTTGAAGCAAAGCCATGTCTCTGAAAGGATAAGTTAATTGCAGAGGAATTGTAGGCATTTCTTTTTGACTGAAATGGTTTAAACTATCTTGTTGAACTAGAAGACTGTTGCTTGTGTTAGTGTTGTATTAAGTTTGGCCACACATTTTGTACACTGCATAATTCACTTGTGAGACCTTTTGTTCTCTTTTACATGTGTCCTCAAGTAATCCAAAGTCTCTTGAGAGGTCAACTCTTACTCTTATAGTTTTATCTAAAATTTTTTGTTGAGTCCGAATATTCGTACAAGATTGGAGCTGTCACCATTTAACTATACATTAGTCCGCTTTGAGCCTAAGCTCTCACAGTTTGTCACCGCTTAATTCTACATTAGTATAATATTATTCGTTTTGGACCTACATCCTCACAATTTTATTCTTGGTAACCACCCAAAAGATCTTTTACTAATGGAGTTAGTGATATTCTTATAAATTAGTAACATCTTATAACTTCAGATGTGAAACATGAATTGATATCCTCACACTTTTAATATGAAGCTATCCATTAGGGATTCGAACCTTCAATCATCTGTTATCTGCCCTAAAAAAAGCATTTAAGAGTTCTTTTACTAAATTTTTTCAAATTACTGAGTTCTTTTACATCATTTTTTTTTGTTTATAGGAAAATTTTAAACATACCTATAGTTTGACCTTTATTAAAACGGAAAATTTTTAAGTTTAAGTATTTATTTTTAACTCATATGTATGTGTTGAATTTTATTGACTTAAACTTTTTAATTTAACATATTTTGTATTAGATTGTTGCTGATTACTCCAAATTTAGTTAAAATCTTGGTTAAAAAAAGTTTATTCTATATTTTTTATAAGACTTAATGAGTATTGAATTCATGGTTGGGATAGGAAAATAATGAAAATGTCTGGGGAGAAATTCCAAAGTCTTTATTTGAGTAGAAAAAGTACTAGTATTACAAGACTTATTACAATATTTCTAGTCCATATATAAAGGTTGAGCATTCATAAAGCAACATTGACCATAGATGATCATGGATACCACCGCCACCACACACATATATGTATGTATGTGTGCATTATTTTGCAGCCAAATTAAGAAGAAAACTAGACATCTACAGGATCCACAAGCAAAGATATGATAAAGGGCTTAAGAACTTTTTCAGGATGAGTATAACCATCTTGATCATTCTTGTATGCCACATCTATAACCCTAGCTTGGTTTAGAGCTCTTATAAGTATATCCATAGGAATGGTGGAAGTTCTAACACAATCTTCATTGATGTCTTTCCATGCTTCTTCAACAAATTCATGAAATTTTTTGAACGTTTCTTCTTTTGATATACCATATTGCTTCATGTAGCATCCAACTCCACACACAGCTTGGCCCCTTTCTTTCTCGGCCTTCGAATTCAAAGAAAAAATTGTATTTAAGTTCGAGAAATAAATTCGAATATATGATTCTAGATAAATATATTTTATGAAAATAGTACCTCGTATGTTGCTACATCATCAGTGCAACGACCTATTTTTGCGCTAGCCACGACGACTTTAGGATTGGACATTACCCAATCAAAGGCTTCTTTTGTTGCAGAATCCATTCCTAGTAGCAAGGATGGCATAAGCACTAAATAGGTACTTGTAGACAAGGCATTTTCCATGTACTCATCAAAATTTGGCATGTATCCTTTAACGAACATCTTTGCCTCCTTATGATAACTAAAAATGAGTTGTTTCATCTACAATATTCAAAGAAAAATAAAAGTGAGAATTAACAAATAGAAAAACAATGCATATTTTTAAGCTAACGTCACATAATACCCTTTCTTTTGAATAGTCAACAGCAAATGATCGTCCTTTTTTACTTAATTCCTCGTTATAATCTTCATAAAGATCAAGAAGTGATCTATAACATAGCTTCATATAACTTGGAAGTTTATCAATTTCTTCTATGTTCCACCTGAAAAAATTATATATCTAATGAGATAAAAAGACAATAATAGAATTTTTTAGATTTTATTTTTTATTATGATTAATGAAATTCACTTCAAAATATACCTTTCAACTGCCTTTGTAAATAGTTCTAACTCTTCTGGTGTCCCATAAGCATCGTAAGTATCATCCATAATTGAAGTCATAGCTACCGTTTTGGTAGCCATAACCCTAGCACGAGAGTACTTAGGCTCAAAATAAAGTCCAAGTGCCCAAAAATAACATTCCACCACCCTATCTCTTGCATAGCTAAGTTTTTCGGTAAAATTCCAATTCTTCCACCACCTAAAACACATAACGCAATAAGAAAAACGATTTAATGATATATAAATGTAAATCAATTCGTAACATGTAAACCTAAATTAGCAAGATGATACCTGGTTACTTCACTTAATTCTTGCTTATACAACATCTGTAATAAGTTGTAATCTAATTTTGCAAGTTTTATAAGTGTGTCGTTACGTGTTTCAACTTGTTCGTAGATAGACATGTAATAACGGGCTTCTAATCTCGGAAAACCCCTATGGAGTGGCTGTTCTAGGGCATGTGTCACTTGCTTCCCAAGAGGGCTAGACCCTAATGTTGGAGCCAACTTCTTAAGATTTCCTTTTGAAAAAACCAAAGCTTCTTCAAGAATATCTTCTCCATGCTTTCTCAAGAATGAAGCTTCGTATAGGCTCAATAACCCTTCTGCATCATCACAATGTTCTTCCTTGAATTTCCCATTCTTGTCCATGAATTTCTCAAAGATTCCTGCTTAAAAACACATGCTTGTTAACTAGGGTTTCATACATAAAATCCAAGAACATTTAATCTAACTTATATATATATATATTGTGGATAAATAGCTACTCAAGTTAATAAATTGGATTAAAAGTTAAAACAATCTAATGATTTGTATATGTTTTTTATATTAGTGGATTCATATTTGTAACTAAAACCACGTGATTTTAAAAATATTTGTGTTTGTAAGGTGTTAAAAATTGTGATATATATATATATATATATATATATATTATATATATATTATTTTAAGGCTATAGTAAATTTAGATCTTCTCTCCTTTAACCCTAATTTTTTCTCATATAGTGTTTTCACATAAAATTTAAAAATGTATTTGTAAAGAATGATAAATAAATAAATACTCAAATTAGAAACCCTAATTTGAGTAAATTATCTATCATATAATTTACATACCAGAAGAAATACTGTATCCGTGTTGTCTAAAGATCCGAAAAAGCAGTGCAACCATATATAGACCATACTCCTTTTCATCTTTGGATACATTCAAAGAATCAAAAGTTTGTTTAATATATTCATCAATTTCGTTACTGAACTTATACGACACACCAAGGCGTTCAAGATTATCAATCAAATTAATTTTCTCAAATGTGTCCCTTGTAGCCAATAGTGTGTCCCTCATTTTTTCCGTTAACACCACAACTTCTTTTGCATGTATTTCCGCAGCCTACATGCATAATCAAAATTCGATTAGAAACAATCTCACAAACTTGAGATTAGAAAAAGAAAAAAAAAAATAAATTGTGCAATAAAAGGTTTGATTTCTCTAACATAATCCTAAAGTTTTAATTTATCTTTCTCAATCCTGCAATTTTTTTTTGATTTCTCCATTTAATCCGTAAAAAAAAACACACATTTTTTTTATCATTTTTTGTATACGTAGTATTTTTATTCATCTTTTTTCGATAACAGAATTATACAGACATATTTCAAAAGAATAGAACAACATGTTTAGAATCATATTACAAAAACCAAACCATTTTCATTAATAATATTTATCCAACAAGAAAAAACATGATCAACAATAATAATAAAAAAAAAAGAAATAAAAAAAAAAAAAAATTATATATATATATATAATATATATATATATATATATATATATATATATTACCAACAAAATTATTATTATGATAATAAAATTACCTCATTATCAAATGCAAATGAGTTGAACATATCACCCCATAAACTTGGAGGAAAGTTAGCCAATGGACGAGAAATATTCTCAGCCATATTTGTAGTTGATTCCATTCTTCTTCTTTCTTCTTTCTTCTATCTTCTTTCTCCTTGCTGCTAATTATCAAAATTACTGCAAAATTATGAACTTATTTATAGGTAAATTTACAGCAGCCAAATGAAAACTTTAAGGATCCACGTGAAATTTTAGTTTTCTTACTTTTTGGCTGTTTTCATTATCTAATTATTTTTGTTATTAATAAATAAACTTTCAGAAAGAAAAACTAGCAGATAGAATTTGTTGTATCACCTGATAAGAATTTATTATTTGTTTTTATGGTTGGTAAGAAAATTCTTTGTTTGATAAAAGATAAAATAAGAAGCATCTATAGAAAAAATGAACCTTTGTGATGTAGGCGAATGATTCTTTTTTCGTGATTTTGATTTCTTTTTTATGTCGAAAATATTGTATTTCTTTCGAATTTGATAAATTTTCTACCTATTAATTATTTGTGGATAAAAAAAAAGTATATATTGTACCTTACAAAATATCAAGATATCATGAGTGGATTAGAATTATAATACTTGAATTAGTTTTGTGACAATGAATAAACCTTATATATATATATATATATATATATATATATATTTGTTGATATTGAAAAACATGTAAGTATATATATATATATGTATAGATATATGATACTTTACAAAATATCCGAAAAGATAGCTAGGAATTTCATTATAATCATTCAAACATAGCGTAGTATAGTGGAGGATAAATAAAAAATTATTTAATTATCTACGTAGTATAAGTTTAAACTTTGTGTACGGTGAAAAAAGATCTAATACAGCTCAATTATGAATTAATTGAGATTAAAAAAAATTATGAATATCAAACCCTCGACACAATGGAAAAACGCACAGTGAATGCCAGGAAAGGTCACGAATTCCGTTTGATATTTATTGTGAACGTCATTTCCAGAGTCAAAGTGAGAGATCTTTCCCTAAATAAGAGTTGGACTGGTTGAGGCCTTCTCCCTTAATAAGAAGAGTTGGACTGTGTGAGGGCAACTTAAGCCGAATCTAGATTAATCGGAGTCATTGCGAGCACCATTTCAAAAGTCAGGGTAAAACCTCTTTCAAGGTAAGAAGAGTTGGACTATGTGAGCGCAACCTGGGCCGAACCTAGATTAATCGAAGTTGTTGTGAGTACCCTTTCAAAAGTCAGGGTGAGACCTTCCCTCTAGTAAGACGAGTTGGACTCGTGAACACAATCTGGGTTGAATCTAGATTAATCGAAGCCATTGTGAGTATCATTTCAAAAGTCAGGGCAAAAAGTCAGGGCAAAGCTTGATGTTGCCTGACTCTTTCTTCTCTAATTCTTCTTTCTTTTTCTCCTTTGCCAATCGAATCATTCCCCCTGTCTTTTATCAAAGGGTATATTTGTACACGTGTCAGAGGTATATTCGTACATATACCAAAGCTTTCCGTTAGTAAAAAGCTTTGGACATTGTGACTGTAACCTGAATTAATAAGAGTCGTGATGACTCTAAAAAGAATTTAGGATTGAATATTTTATACTATAATTAGTATCAAAATGTAGATTTGATACATTCCTTAAAAAAAGTCAAATATAATGCAGGGATCGTGTACGTCTCTTCATTTTCTTGTTTCTTATAAACAAAAATAATTAGAATGGTAAAATTTCTTTACAAGATTAATTAATCAACATAATCTAATCATCTTCTTTAACCAACTTTGAATTGCAAAATAAGCATGTTTTGGACTAAGAAATTAATGGAACTTTTTGAAGAACTCGACAAATTTAATATATATATATATATATATATATGGCTTAATTTCCATCAAGACTCCATATTTCTTACCTAATTTTAGATGGAAACAAAGAATTCCTTATTAATTAACATTTCTTTACCAGAATCTTTATTTTATTTTTTTTCTTTTTTAGAAGTTAGTGATGTTATATCATTAGGTTATATATAGATGTATTTACCTTTGATCAATAATGGAATTTTTCCATAGATTTGGTCCTACAAGTTTTTTTCTCTTTAGGGTTTTTTTTTTCTCCTTAAATCTTGCTCTTAATATTTATAATCTACAAATCTTTTATATATATATATATATATATATATATATATATATATATATATATATATATGTCTACATATACATACTATATTCTCGAGACTTCCAGTAATAATGTTTTCTTAAAGACAGAAATATGGTGGTGGAAGAATGAAAAAGAAAGATGGAAAAGTCGTCAAGTATATGGAGTTATGATTTCTTTCGAGTCAGCTTCCTTCTCCATTGGAATTAAGTCAAAAAGGTTTTCGAGAGAGAGAGAGAGTATTAATGGAAATTAAAATGGGATTTGTATTTATATTATATATAAAAAGACGTAATTTATTTCTATTTATAATTTTTGAGAAATAATATTGATAAAAAAGTTTTAAAATATTTTTTTAAAAAAAAGTGTTATAATATACCTAATAACTTTTTTTTTATTTTTTCTTTTTGTAGTGGTCATCCTATATTATATATATATATTAATATATATATATATATGAAAACAACAACCAAAGATATATCTTTGCAAACAATAATGATGTGTGGAAGAAATTTCAAGTCTTTATTCGAGTTGAAAAACAGTATATATATATATATATATATATATATATATATATCACTAGATTTATTACAATATTTGTAGCCCATATAAGGGTTCCATACACACACACACACACACACACACATATATATATATATATATCACTAGATTTATTACAATATTTGTAGCCCATATAAGGGTTCCATACACATATATGTATGTATTATTTTGCTGCCAAACCAAGAAGAAACTAGACATTTATGGGATCCACGAGCAATGCTATGATATGGGGCTTAAGAACTTTTTCAGGATGAGTATAACCATCTTGATCATTCTTGAATGCAACATCTATAACCCTAGCTTGGTTTAAAGCTCTTATAAGTATGTCCATAGGAATGGTGGAAGTTCTAACACAATCTTCATTAATGTCTTTCCATGCTTCTTCAACAAATTCATGAAATTTTTTGAATGTTTCTTCCTTTGATACACCATATTGCTTCATGTAGCATCCAACTCCACGCACTTGGCCCCTTTCTTTCTCGTCCTTTGAATTCAAAGAAAAATCGTCATTAAAGTTAATTTAAACTAAAAAAACAGATATTGAATTAGAGTTTATTTTGTCAGTTTATATACCTCGAATGTTGCTATATCGTCAGTGTAGCGACCTATTTTTGCGCTAGCTACGACGACTTTAGGATTGGACATTACCCAATCAAAGACTTCTTTTGTTGTAGAATCCATTCCTAGTAGCAAGGATGACATAAGCACTAAATAGGTACTCGTAGACAAGCCATTTTCCATGTACTCATCAAAATTTGGCATGTATCCTTTATCAAACATCTTTGCCTCCTTATTATAACTAAAAATTAGTTGTTTCATCTACAATATTTAAGGAGAAAATGTGAGAATTAACAAAAAAAAAAAAGAAAAAAAAAAGAACGATATGTGTGTATCTTTATGTATGAATATTTATATTGTATACCCTTTCTTTTGCATAGTTAACAGCGAAAGATCGTCCATTTTTCTTAACTCTTCATTGTAATCTTCATATAGGTCAAGTAGTGACATGTAACATAGCTTCATATAACTTGGAAGTTTATCAATTTCTTCCATGTTCCACCTAGAAAAATTTTATATATATATGAGATATGAATAAAATAAAAGTTTTTTTCCCTTTTTCTGATAAATCTTTAATGAAATTCACTTCAAAATATACCTTTCAACTGCCTTTGTAAATAGTTCTAACTCTTCTGGTGTCCCATAAGCATCGTAAGTATCATCCAAAATTGAAGTCATAGCTACCGTTTTGGTAGCCATAACCCTAGCACGAGAGTACTTAGGCTCAAAATAAAGTCCAAGTGCCCAAAAATAACATTCCACCACCCTATCTCTTGCATAGCTAAGTTTTTCGGTAAAATTCCAATTCTTCCACCACGTAAAACACATAATGTAATAAGAAAAACGATTTAATGATATACAAATGTAAATCAATTTGTCACATGTAAACCTAAATTAGCAAGATATGATACCTGGTTACTTCACTTAATTCTTGCTTATACAACATCTGTAATAAGTTGTAATCTAATTTCGCAAGTTTTATAAGTGTGTCGTTACGTGTTTCAATTTGTTCGTAGATAGACATGTAATAACGGGCTTCTAATCTCGGAAAACCCCTATGAAGTGGCTGTTCTAGAGCATGTGTCACTTGCTTTCCAAGAGGGCTAGACCCTAAAATTGGAGCCAACTTCTTAAGATTTCCTTTTGAAAAAGCCAAAGCTTCTTCAAGAATATCTTCTTCATGGTTTCTCAAGAATGAAGCTTCATATAGGCTCAATAGCCCTTCTGCATCATCACTATGTTCTTTCTTGAATTTCCCATTCTTGTCCATGAATTTCTCAAAGATTCTTGCTGAAAAAACCATGGTTCATAAAATCCAAAAAAAAAAAATTAACTTAATTTATAGATACATTTTAATAATTAAAATTGAAAGATAAAAAATAAAAAATAAAACTGTACCCGAAGAAATATTATATCCATGTTGTCTAAAGATTCGAAAAACTAATGCAACCGTGTACAAATCATACTCATTCTCATTTTGAGACACAACCAACGAATCAAAAATTTGTTCAAGATATTCATTAATCTCCTTATTAAATTTATATGACAGGCCGAGACGTTCAAGATTCTCAATCAAATGAATCTTGTCCAATATGTTACTTGTCGCTAATAGTATCTCTCTTACTTTCTCTGTTAACACCTCAACTTCTTTTGCATGCATTTCAGCTGCCTGCATGTATGACCAAAAGTTCCATATTAGTAAGTTTCTTTGTTTTGGTGAATACCAGTTTCACATATTTTATTAATAAAAAAATTTAAAATTGAAAAAGAAAAATCCGATTAAAAGAATAACTATATATATATATATATATATATATTATTTTTGTTGTTGTATCATTATAGTTCTAGATGGTAGGTTTGGAAAATGTGTGTTATCAAATTCTACCTAATATATTTATCTCTCTATTTAGCTTCGATTCGAATTTTCTCTAAGCTGAAATTTTTATTTTTTTTTTCTGTTTTTTCCTTCATATTAGGAGGATTTTCACTCATTGGAAAAACTTTTTTCTTTTAAAAGAAAAGTATTTCGAATATAGTTGAAATTTTCGCCATTTACTCTGAATTTTTTTTTCTTATATAATTTTTTAGATTTCTGTCTTGTCCGAAGGTGATTAGATTACGAGTGAAGAAAGTTTATTAAGGTACAATGTTGACTATAAATTTACAAAAACTGCTAATAAATAAATAAATAAATAAATAAATAAATAAATATATATATATATATATATATTATATATATAATTATTTAAATTATGAATTAAGAACTTATTTCAAATAAAAGACGTTTTAAATATAAAAATTATTTTGAATATAAATATGATTTAAATATTTTATTATAATTAAAATTCATTTAAAAAGCTCGTCTTATAAGATAAATAAAATTTTTATTAATATATATAATGCCGGTGCAGTGTATGTATACCTCTAATTCAGTTTCTTTGCATTGAAGGTATAGATTTCAAAGATCTCTAGTCAATAACTTTGAATAGGAAAAGAAAAAAAAACATCCATATATATATATATATATATATATATATATATATATATACTTTGGAGTAAGAATTAGTGAATTGTTTTCAAGAACTATTGAAAATAAATTAATTTAAAAAACGCGGTATCATAATAAAAATATAATGTAAAGTTATAAAAAATCAAGAATTTAATATTTATTATAACTGTTATATAAAAATTAGAATAAAGTTTTTTACTAGATGTAATTTGAATTGAATCTAATAAAAAAAAATGTTATAAAAAAAAAAAGAATTCCAACAGACATTTTTCTTTTGAAACACTTATTCCAATTGTTGACTGAAATCTCGTGTTGGAAGAATGAGAAAAAAAAGAAGAAAATAAAAATCCATGAGTTGGAATTATGTAAAAAATGGGAGAGAGAGAGAGAGAGAGAGAGTATTAATGGAATTAAGGTGGGATTGTAATATATTATTTTCTAAATAATTTTGTATATATATTTATATGTAATTTTATATAAACTTGATAATAAAATTAGTTAAAAAAAAAGCGTTACTTTTATTTATAATTAAAAAATCATCAATTCAATATATGATAGAAATAAAAATCACATAAATTTTTTAATTAACATTAAAACAATTAAATTATGTATCAATTTAATGGTTAATATTACATTTATATATAGTCAACATTCATATATATATATATTTAAGTGAACATCCATATGAATTTTATTGGGTTGAGAAAAGTTCACCCTTTAGTTTTTTCTTTTTCTTTTTTTGTTTGGTATGAAATCGAAATGTGAGATTTAGCGTTATGGTTCAACCATATATCATGCACAAAAGCCCTAAAAACATAAGGCTAAAATATACCAAAAGAAGAACTAAAACTAGTACTATACAAATTAACATCCACTCAAGACATCATATCAAATTGGAGGGAGAAGCAAAGCCATTCTTTCGGAGTAAGAATCCTCTTTCAAATCGCAGAATTCAAAGGGCAATCCCGTAGTATATGTATAGCTTATTGCATACTCGAGCCACACCAAAGACAAGCCGGTAAATCCACAATTCCCTTTTTCCAAAGAAGCTTAGAAGTAGGGAGAGCACCATGGAGAGTAGTCTACAGTGTAAGGTTGCCTCGAGGGACCCAATGAATGGAAACAAAAAATTACGCAATGAATGGATAGAGTAGCTATTTGTTTTAGACGATCTCCAGACCGGACGATCTTGAAACCTCCCCTATTGGATAGAGTAGTTACTTGTTTTAGACAATCCCCAGACCCCTACTGGATAAAGTAGCTACTTGTTTTAGATAATCTCCAGACCGGACTCCCCTATTGAATAAAGTAGCTACTTGTTTTAGACAATCTTCAGACGATCTTAGAACCTCCCTACTGCCAACGATAGCAATGATTGGTCAAATAACCTCCTGGTTTCACCCTTTAGTTTAAGGAAAGCTCTACTTACATTGAAATATCAATATCACAAAACTATTAGAAAGATCTAGCACATAAAACATTATTATTAATGCTTCCAAACAATGCATAATAATAACAACAACAAAATTATACTTCCTTTTATTTATTTTTTTCATTTGTTATATTAAAATAAATCATTGCATAAATGACTTCAAATTCATATTTAATAAAATAATGTATGATCAACACAAGATCGTGCCAAATATATAATATTTCTCCGTCATCATCTTCATGAGGATTTAAAAAATAAATATCTTACCGTAAAAAATCCTCTTATTTTGTGGGAAATTTTGAAAGAAAGATTTGACCACCAGAAGATGGTTGTTCTCCCAAAAGCACGGTATGACTGGTTGCGCATGAGGTTGCAAGATTTTAAATTCGTAGGTGAGTATAACTCCTCAATGGTTAAAATAGTTTCGCAATTGAAACTATGTGGAGTTGATATAACGGATGATGATATGTTGGAGAAAACATACTCCACTTTTCATGCCACGAATATTGTCCTGCAACAACAATATCGTAAAAAAGGTTTTAAGAAATACTTTGAATTGATTTCTTATCTTCTTGTTGCGGAACAAAATAATGAATTACTGATGAAATATCACGAGACTCAACCTACTGGCTCTACTCCACTCCCTGAAGTGAATACTATTAGAAATCATGATCCCATAAGAGATTATGGTCGTGGTCGTGGTCGTGGTCAAAAATAAATTTGGCCCTTATAATCGGAATAATAATTTAGGTGCCAAAAATATTTATGACCACCTGAAGTGGACAAAACATAATGATAAAGGAAATATTGTTCCGAAAAATTATGAAGACAAATGTTATCGTTGTGACATGAAAGGACATTGGTCTCGTGTCTGTCGCACGACAAATCATCTTGTTGACTTATATCAAGCATCTATTGAAAAGAAAAGCAAAGATGTTAAGACAAATTTTACTTCACAAAATTTGTCTCGTGAAAGAAATGATGTTGACAACAATCTTGAAAATGTTGATGTTGATGTGGCTCACCGGGATATTACTGCTTTTTTCGAACATCCAGAAGGAACAATTGACCACTTAATTGAAAATAAAAGTGTCCAAAATAATTAGAATATTAATATTATGTGTTATATGTTTATATTACTTTTTTGTTGTGATATAATATATTTAATTTTTATGTCTATAAATATTTTGTTAATTTTCTTGTATGAATAACGATATCGAAAGTGTCTGTTTTATTAACAGTGGAATTACGCACACTATACTGAAATGTGAGAAATATTTTTCTCATTTGAATGTGGGGTAAATAAGTGTTACCACAATAAATGGTAGTGCAAAACTTATTGAAGGCTCCGGAAGAGCTAATATAATATTACCAGGATGAACTATGATTGCTATTGATAAAGCATTATATTCCTCAAAGTCTCAAAGAAATTTATTGAGTTTTAAAGATATCCGACGTAATAGATATCATGTTGAGACTATGGATGACAATGGTCATGAATATTTGGGTATCACAAAAGTGACCTTCGGTAATAAGTTTTTGTTGGAAAAACTACCATCTCTATCATCTGGCCTATATTATGCAAAAATAAATGCTATTGAGGCGCATCATTTAGTAAACCAGAAGTTTACTAATTCCGTTACTTTTAAAGTTTGGCATTATCGTTTGGGTCATCCGGGATCAATTATGATGCGAAAAATTATCGAGACAACGCATTGTCATCCTTTGAAAAATCAAAGGATTTTGACTTTCGATAAACTTTCATGTGCTACATGTTCCAAAGGGAAATTGATTATAAGACCATTACCATTGAAAGTAGGAGGTGAAAGTCCTACATTTCTAGAACGGATTCATGAAGATATATGTGGATCGATCAGTCCACCATGTTGGCAATTTCGATATTTTATGGTCTTGATTGATGCATCGACCCGATTGCCGCATGTTTGTTTATTATTAACTCGCAACCTGGCGGCTGTAGGATTACTTGCCCAAATAATTCGCTTAAGAGCGCAGTTTCCTGATTATCTTATTAAGCGAATCCGTCTAGACAATGCTGGTGAATTTTCTTCTCATGCATTTGATTCTTATTGCATGTCGATTAGAATAATAGTTGAACATCATGTAGCTCATGTTCATACACAAAATGGTCTAGCTGAATCATTTATTAAAAGGTTGCAATTAATTATTAGACCATTATTGATGAAAACAAATCTCCCTACAGCAGCTTGGGGACATGCAATTTTGCATGCTGCAGCACTTGTGCGTTTAAGGCAATCGAGTTACCATAAATTTTCTCTCATACAGTTGGCTTTTGGTTCAGAGCCAAATATTTCTTATTTAAGAATTTTAGGGTGTGTTGTATATGTTCCAATTGAACCACTCCAACGGACAAAAATGGGTCCGCAAAGAAGATTGGGGATATATATGTTGGGTATGACTCCCCGTCCATTATAAGGTATCTTGAACCTTTAACAGGGGATGTGTTTATAGCAAGATTTGCTGATTGCCATTTTGATGAAAATTTATTTCCCAAATTAGGGGAAGAGAATAAATGACATAAGATTGAACTTGCGTGGAAAACATCTTTGAATCATTTAGATCCACGCACAAATATGAGTGAACTTAAAGTTCAAAAGATTATACATTTGCAATAAATTGCAAATCAACTACCAGATTTTTTTGCTAACTCCAGCAGAGTCACTAAATCGCATATTTCATCTATAGATGCTCCTATACGGATAGAAGTCCTCAAATGACATAAAGTTAATCATATAGCTGTTGAATAAAAAACAAGCCAAAAACGTGGCAGACCCTTGGTTCTAAAAATAAAAATCCTCAAAAGAAAAGATGATTAAATGATCCAGAAGATCATATTAATGAAATAGAAAAAGAAAACCAAGGGACAATTGATGAAAAGATTGCAACTACTAATGATGAAGAGAATTTTGAAATCTCTATTAATTATACCAGTTCGAATAAAAGTTGGGATCGAAGGAACGTTGTTATCGATAATACTTTTGCATACAACGTAGCCCTTGATATTTTCAAGGATAATGAGGATTTAGATCCTTCATCAATTAAAGAATGTCGGCATAGAATTGATTGGCCTCAATGGAAAGATGCGATTCAATCGGAGTTAAATTCGCTTGCGAAGCGAGAAGTTTTTTTACCTGTAGTCCAAACGCCAAAGGGTATAAAACTTATTGGTTATAAATGGGTGTTTGTGTGAAAACAAAATGAGAATAATAAAGTCGTAAGATATCTGAAGGAATAAAGCACGACTCGTTGCACAAGACTTTTTGCAAAAGCCAGGAATTGATTATGATCAAACTTATTCACCTGTTATTGATGCTATTACACTCCGATATCTTATAAATTTGGCAATTCATGGAAAAGTGGACATGCGTCTAATGGATGTTGTTACAACTTTTCTTTATAGAAGCCTTGAAAATGAGATTTATATGAAAATATCTGAAGGATTCAAATTACCAAAGGCTTCTAAAGGCCCTCGTGAAAATTATTCTATAAAATTACAGAAGTCATTATATGGGCTTAAACAATCTGGACGCATGTGGTACAATCGCCTTAGTGAATTCTTATTGAATTCAGGATATAAGAATGATCAAATCTGTCCATGTATTTTTATTAAGAAAACAGATTTTGGTTTTGTGATTCTGGCTATATATGTTGACGATATCAATCTCATCGGAACTCCAAAAGAGCTCCGAGAAGCTATAGATTGTTTGAAACGAGAATTTGAAGTTAAAGATTTTGGAAAAACCAAGTTTTGTCTTGGGCTTCAAATTGAACATATGAAAGATAAAATTTGTGTTCATCAGTCAACATATACAACTAAAGTGTTGAAAAGATTTTTCATGGATAAAGCATATCCATTTAATATTCCAATGGACGTGAGGTCAGTAGATATAAATAAAGATATATTTAGACCTCGAGAAAATGATGAAGAACTACTTGGTCTTGAAGTACCATATTTGAATGCTATTGGTGCACTGATGTATCTTGCAAATAATACTCGACCTGATATAGCATTTGCTATAAATCTATCAGTAAGATTTAGTTCTTCGCCAACACGACGACATTAGAATGGTGTTAAACACGTCCTTAGATACCTCCAATGGACAATTGACCTCGGATTATTTTATTCAAATGTAAATGACCCAAAACTAATTGGGTATGCAGATGTGGGTTATCTTTCTGATCCGCATAAGGCACGTTCTCAAAATGGCTATTTATTTACATATGGTAATACTGCTATATCATGGCGCTCCACGAAGCAAGCAATAGCAGGAACTTCTTCTAATCATGTCGAGATAATAGTCATTCATGAAGCAAGTCGGGAATGTGTATGGTTGAGGTCAATAATACATTATATTAGAGAGAGTTGTGGTTTATCGTCCAGAAGAGAGATTTCAACTCCTCTATATGAAGATAATGCAGTTTGTATATATCAATTGAAAGGAGGGTATATCAAAGGAGATAGGACAAAACACATTTCACCTAAATTCTTCTTTATTCATGAACTTCAAAAGAATGGTGAAATTGATGTGCTCCAAATTTAATCATGTGATAATCTTGCAGATATATACATTAAAGCTCTTCCGACTGCAACATTTGAGAAATTGATATATAAAATTGGTTTGCGTCGGTTTAAAGATCTCGAGAATTCATCTCATCAGGGGAAGAAATTTACACAAAAAATAGTGTACTTTTTTTCGTTCACTAGAGTTTTTTTCCACTGTGTTTTTATCTAGTAAAGTTTTAATGAGGCATATTCTTTATGTAATGGACATCCAAGGAGGAGTGTTATGAATCCCGAAGATTCATTAAATTAGTGAATGTCCATCGTATAATCGTTATTATCTTTTTATCCCGAGATAATTACGTACTCTAAGGTGATAAGTGTCACATGATGTCTATCTCTAAGGTGACACATATCACCTAATACTTATGACTTTGGTGACAAGTGTCACCTAACACTTAATACCGGGTGAGAAGTGTTACCCTTAATATTTATTTTTATCTCATATTCACCCCTATAAATAAAGGGTCTTATGCCGTTTTATAGACACAACCAACAAACACCAATAAATCTCATAATAATATTTTTTCTATTTTCTAGATTTCTCGTTTACTTTTCATCTTATTTATTTTATTTATAATTTCACAATACTTTTTATTAATACTTTTTTATATTATTATAACTAATATTTTGCAAATCTTATTAATTATATGTAAAAAAAATAAGGAAGGAATATTTATAAATTTATAATTTTGATATTATCTATGATGTGAAAAAAAAAAGTAAATTATTAATTTTTGCATTATCAAACATAATTCTTCTTTTCTACCAAAATACTTATATATATATATACACCTCCAAATAATCCTTTTTTCTTTTTCCCTTTTTTTTTCAACCAGAAAAGGGATTTCTTCCTTGTCTTGAAGGCGGTACAGAAAAAGCCCTTTCTTTTTCTTCTTCATTCTGTGAACTAACCTCGTCTCTTCATGCAATTCTTTAAAGTACTATTTTAACCATTTTACTGGAAAAATTTTGTGCTTTTCTTCAAATACAGTATATTTAGCTTTGGGTTGTTTATCAGGATTTTTTCACTGATAGGTTTTTTTTTTTCTTCTATAAGTTAATTATTCTTCATATTTTTTCCTTGATTGTTTGAGATTCTCGCTGCTAATCTGGGGTTCTTGAAGTAAATCGTAGAAAGATTCATTCTTTATTTCCAATTTGAAGTCTTGATTATTATTCATCACTATGGCTTCTAGAAATAACTGTCATACAACCCCAAATCCATGCATGCACCTTGAAGATTACAAGCTTAAACATGGGGCTAATGGCTATAATTTGATTAGGGAGTTTGTCAAAACCAACCCATATGGTAGATTGATGATTGACATGTCTAAAATACAGATGCCTAGATTCAGTTGTTTTTGCTATGGGAATCAAGGTAGTAGACTATACATGTGTTTGATCTGTTCATCAGTTTCTTGTTTTTTGGACCCCAAGTCAAACTGTGGTCTTTTTCATAGCCAACTATCTTCCTGTGGTCATGAGATTGTTGTGGACATTGAAAGAGTTGAACTTTATTGCTGTGTTTGTAGTGATCAAGTGTATGATCCTGATTTTGATAAGGCCATTGTAGGGAAACATATGAAGGGATTAACTGGGAATGAAAATGGTGGTGAATTGAGGATGAACAAGAGGAAAAGATTGAATTTTGGGTTGGATTTGGACTTCAATAATAATGCAAAAGGATTGGTTCCTTTTAGAGATCAGAAGTCTAAATCATATCTTCCTTTGGGTTTGAGAGGTTTGAACAATTTGGGGAATACTTGCTTTATGAATTCAGTGTTGCAAGCTTTACTTCATGCTCCACCATTGAGGAATTACTTTCTTACTAATAAACATAACCGAGAAATGTGCCGGAAAAAGTCTGCAGATAGATTGTGTTTGCCTTGTGATGTGGATGCAATTTTCTCTGCCATTTTTTCAGGTGATCAAACACCATACAGTCCAGCTCAGTTTCTTTACAGGTTTGTGAATGTTACCCCAGTTCATGGAAATCTTTGATCAAAATTTGGAAATTTTCTAAAGATTGAATCTTGGATTGCATCAAATTGAAGAAATTGATTTGTTTTATTCATGCATAAATCTGCTTCACTGGATTGATACTTATTGAAATATGACTGGAATTTGGTGTTCTTTTTTATTCTAATGTGTATCATGTTTGAAATGCAATGAAATAAGGGCTTACAATGACTGATCCATTGTCAATTGACAGTTTCCGTCTGCGCTTTTGCTGCTCTCTTAGCTCACTGATTTCCGAAAATTTGTCTTTGTTTTCTACAGTTGGTGGCAGTATTCTGAAAATCTGGCAACCTATGAGCAGCAAGATGCTCACGAATTCTTCATTTCAATATTGGATCGTATCCATGAGAAAGAGGGTAAACTCGATCATGTTATCAGAGGTAACCAAAGCCCGGATTTTAGTTTTCCGTCTCCATAAATGTAGGAGCTTTCATTCATATTTGCAAGGTGATAGATGGTTTTATTGGTTTACTTGCCTATGGCCTATATTGTATTAGTGTAATTTTGCTTTTGTTCGTGTTTAACCGGTCTTTCTCCCGCGTACTAATACGTATTTTTGCACAGATAATGGAGATTGTCAGTGTGTTGCTCATAGATGTTTCTGTGGAGTATTGAGATCAGATGTTACCTGTACATCTTGTGGATATGTTTCTTCAACTTATGATCCGTGTATTGATTTATCACTTGATTTGGGTCCAAGCACTTCTTATGCAACGGATGGAAGTAAACCGAGCAAGTCCAACGAGACCAGTGGCAGTTCCACTCTCTTGGGTTGCTTAGACCTTTTTACAGAACCAGAGAAGCTAGGTTCGGACCAGAAATTATATTGTGAAAACTGTCAAGAAAAACAGGACGCGTTGAAGCAAATGTCCATAAAGAAGCTTCCTTTGGTGTTATGTCTGCATATCAAAAGATTTGAACATTCAGCAATCAAAAGATTGTCAAGAAAAATTGACCGGCATTTGCAGTTTCCTTTCTCATTAGACATGAAACCTTATTTGTCATCATCGATTCTCAAGAAAAGATTTGGGAACAGAATGTTTTCTTTTGACAGTGATGATGAATCAGATGTTACCTCGGAATACGAGGTTTTTGCAGTTGTCACTCATTCTGGGATGTTAGAATCTGGACATTATATAACTTACTTGTGTTTGAGAAACAGGTGGTTCAAATGTGACGATGCCTGGATTACAGAAGTCGATGAAGATGTAGTCAGAGCATCACAATGCTACCTTATATACTATGTGCAAAAAACTCTTTGCCACAAAGGGAGAGAGGATATGAGCTGCCAACCTATTTCCCCTCGAGCAGATTCGTTCGTGCCTATTGCTGGCTGCTGCTGATATTGGAAGTGATATATATATATATAGATATATATATATTTAACATGATTGACTCATCACAAGGTATGTGGTGGACTAGGTATCTTTATTATTTATTACTCAAGCTTTTCTCGGTTTTCATTGGCATTCTTTGTTTTTTCTTTTTCATATATTGGACAAGGTGATTTTTCATCATCTGGATTTTTATATTTACTATATACCATTTCATTACAAAGTCATATGATTTCATTACAAAGTGTACTCAAAAGTTTTACATTGTCAATACACATACACACACACACTGGAATCCCTGAACACTTCAAGATGCTATATATATATGTTCAAAAGGAGAAGTGGGTTGGAAAGAAAGATTAGATTTTTATCAAAATTGCCTTCCAATGATACACAAGGTCAGGGAAACTACAAAAATGGTGAAATATATATATATATATATATATATATATATATTATATATTGAAACTATTACAATGTTAAACTTGAATCTTTATTGTAGTGGAACATAATAATACATCAGGGGGGGTCTGTGATCAATAGATTAAGCTCTTGGCTTTTTGACAGAAAAGAGGTTAAAAGCACAATCTGAATAGACATAAGTTTCCCAAAGCTGCAGGAAATCAATCATCAGTAGCTAAAGAATGCTCTCCATTTCATCTCAAAATGTTAATACTCCATGAGAAGAACTTCAGCAACAATGGCATTGTCATCACCTTTTGAGAATAGAGAAAGAAAACATCCAATAACCTGAATGTTTGAGCTCAAAACCTCTCTATATATGTTAAGAGCTGAATGCCACTATTCCTTGCTATTAATTATTATACAGTGCAGGGACTCTGCCATGTAGATATGTCACTTATCAGCTCCCGAAGTTCATCAATGAGATCCTTGAGATACTTGTTTTTGATTGAAAGCTCCTAAATATTGAAAATAATCTATACATTAGATTACAGATATTACTGCTGGAGGTTTTTGCAATTATGCAAAAGCAGTCAGTAGACCACCTTAATGCCAACCCCCAAAATCATAATGAAATAAAACAAGGAGAGAACAACACAAAAATTAGCTGCAACGCAAAGGTAAAGAATCACCAATCTATAATTCAAACCATGTCAAAATACCTTCCTAAGCACAGAAGCTTGATCTTCTAGCTTCTCAATTTCACAATGATCAGCAGGAGAAACTGAGTCGCTCATTAAACTCCCTTCAGAAGCTTTAGCCTATTTGTCATTGCAAGTACACAGCGTCAGTTTACTGAGGGGAGGCTACACAGATGGATATTAGTATATAAAAACCACAGGATTTTACTGAAAATACATACCCTCCCTTTCCATCAGGACAGGGTAAAAATCATTTAAGTTTTCAGGAATAAAAATAGCACTACTAGCAGGACAATCCTAACTGTTTCCAAGTTCACAAAGGCGATGAACAATCCTAGAGGCAACTTTTCATCACATGGAATTAAGCACGAACTTGATGAATATTACCAAACTTTTTAGCTTTACCTATATTGATTTCCATTTTTAGTCTCTTATTAACAAAAAAGACTTCAAATAAAACTAAACAATTTTGCAGTGGTCAGTTGAATCAAATTTTGAAACTATGCAGCAGAAAACAAGCTCAACAAACTCCAAATAAGTACATCAAAGAAAAGACATGATTTTCACACTCAACCTACTTGAACTAAGACCAAAAGTGTTTGGGCACTGGTGTTCCAGTATTATATTTGTTGCCGGTTCATCAGAGCTCAAAAAAATCTGCCCCTCCCTCTGTGTAAACTTTGAACAAGCAAATGCTCACAATGACTCACAAGCCTGTCAGCATTCTTGTTCTACAGTCACATTCATAGAAGAAATCTCACCTAAATCATTAATTAGAGAGTTGAATAATCTTATTTGCAACATCCCTTTCTCTGGCATGTCTATTTGTTGGAAATCATATAAAAACTCATTGATTGAAGCATACAAGGTCATCTAGTTAAGCATGCTAAGGGAATATCATAAGAATCACAGAATAATTAAACTACCAACTGCGCTATTCTTCTATTCATGAGAGCTATAGTTACATGAAGTAAGATCATTATGCCATTCTCAAGTTAAAACAATAAAAAGAAAGGAAAATCAACAAAAAAACTGCAACTTATTTGCAATGTATAATCTGTAATCGGTCTAGCTCCTGAAAAGATCGATTCCACATAAACCCATAGTCTTTCAAATATATATTTTAGCATCCTCCAAATTATACTGTTCTTTAACCAAATATATTCCAGAAAAGTATTTCAGAGAAAAGTATTATACTGTTCAAAACTTTCGAATTCCGTTATGAGAATTCAAAGCACATATATTACCTTCTGGGAATTGGAAATAACCAACACGACGGAGCGAAGAGAAGCCACAGAAGACTTATACCGGAGCCTCGCCTCATCGAGAGCCCCACCTCCAATATCAAAGTGACTCGAAGCAGTAGTAGCAGAGGTAGAAGAATCAGGCAACAAATCTCCGTTCGCAGCATGATGTCCGTTACTAGTCAAATTACTAGCCTGATGATTCGAACTTAGTAAATTTGAATTAGGATTTGGCGGCGCCCAAAGAGAAGGATTACAAAGCTCATCATTCATGGAGGACAGAATCTGGAAAGCGGCTTCTATTGTGTCTTCTAAGTGCTTCTGCCCTTCCATAGCTAGCTCTTGAAGAGATTTCGCATGAGCTACGGGGACAGCACTACCACCACCAACGCCGCCTGCAGTATTTCCGGTCTTGTCTTCCATCGATTCGATTTCCACAGCGATGAGAATTTCCAGTGGAAGATATATTAAATTAGTAACAAATAAATTTATATTTAAAATTAAAAAAAAAATAATAAAAAGCCCGGCCCATTGGACATATAGGCCGCTAGACCAAGAGGACGATTTCATCCGGCCCGATATCCTGGTTCTGTGCCATCTCGCCGGAGACAAGGTTTCTGCAGCAAACAGTAACCGAAAGTGACTTCTCAGCTACCTTGGAAATTTCCCCTTTCACCTGTCCGTTCTCGGCTGGCCAATTTTTGTAATATTTTCTGTTTAGAAAAAATATATATATATTTATCCGACAATTGGCCAGTTGTAAAAAATTATGCCTTAAATATTCGATATTAAGACAAATTTTCTTAAAATAACAGGACAACGTGATTTATTTCAAATTAGTTGAAACCAAGTAATATATTATATTTGAGCTCTATTTGGGTCAAGTCAAAGGAGATTCAAAATTTGTGCTATGGAGCTTATCTTGTTAAACAGCTACAAAAGATTAACTCTGTGAAAAAAAACTTGAGAAATAATCAATCTCAAACTAAGCCAGTTCAGCCAAGAATGGATGGAAAAAACAAAAAACCCAGTTGAAGAAATTCCACCGGAGCCCATATGGACAAGATCCCTATTTTTCTGAGAAGTTGACTTTTCAAGAAAGAAAGAAATGGTATTTGGGAGAAAGTTGCAGTCTTGAACCACCCATTTTATTTTTAAGCAATGGGAGGAGAAGAGGAACTTCCTATCAGTGATTCTGGTGAAGAAGTAGTGGGAAAAGAGCATAAAAATGGGATCTTTAACAGTAGTAGTTGTTGTTTATGTCAGCCTGTTCATTGGCTGGGAATGCTTGCGAATCAAATGCATTGGAGTTTTGTTTTTGCAGTGGTGATTGTGTACGGAATAAGCCAAGGACTTGGTGGAGCTCTTGGCAGATTAGCCATTGAATATTATATGAAAGATGTGCAGAAAGTGCAGCCTTCTGAATCACAGGTTTATTCTGGAATAGTGAATATTCCTTGGATTGTAAAACCTCTTTGGGGTCTGCTTACGGATGTTGTTCCTATTTTTGGATATCATCGAAAACCCTATTTCATTTTTGCGGGTAACCTAGTATATATATATATATATATATATACATATATTACAACCTCAATTTATTGTTTCTATGTTTTATTTTTTAGCATTATCTGTTAATCTTGTCCTAAAATGTTGAAAATAAGCTACTTATTGGTTTGTCATTTTCATTATGATGTTCTTGAATGTTAACATGTGTATGATAGATCAGTGTTTGAAGAAACTTTGGTAGTCAATAGTGTCTTAAAGTTTAGGACAATTGTCCAATTTGATCATCTCTCCCCAATAAGGTCCCTTTAATATTGCATTCACTCTTATTTCCGGAGTTCTAAAGTTCTAGAGAATTCTATAGGAAACTTCTTGAAAGTTCTACCACTCACTTTTCCCTAGTATTATTGTAGGTGTGAGTCTTACAAATCTTGTAATACTTCATTGTGAGTGTTAATGAAAGTACTTTTTTCATTCAACCAAGTTCTCGGGTTTCTCCACAAATAGTTTGTCGATTGAGATGAGAATTCCGAAGAAGTGATTAGCATTAGTTTGTTGACAATTTGTTTTGTGTGAATTGGAAAGGTTTATGCCTATATCTACATTTCAATAGATAGTTGTCCGAAAGTAAAGATTTATGCTTTCTTTTTTCAGGTTCTATTGGAATTATTTCCATGCTATTCTTGTCATTGCACAAGAATATGCACATTTTGTTTGCTCTACTGTTCTTGACAGCAGGAAGTGCTGGAGTTGCAATAGCAGACGTGACTGTTGATGCATGTGTGGCGCAGAATAGCGGTATCCATCCTTCTCTTGCAGCTGATATGCAAAGTTTATGTGCCTTAAGTTCATCGATTGGATCATTAGTCGGATTTCCTTTAAGCGGCATTTTTGTTCACTTAATTGGTCCTACGGTAAGCTTGCATTAGCTTCGAAAACTCGCCATCTCATTTGTATTTCCAACTCATATTAATGAATTCTTGTATTCGCTTTCTGCTGAACAAAAAGGGTGTCTTTGGCTTGTGGGCAATACCGGCCATGCTTGTAGTGTTAGTTGGAGTCTTGTTCAAGGAAAATCAGACAGTACCAAGTATAACATATCATCGGGTATTCGCAAACTCCCTTTTCGAGAATGTTCTTTTTGCTTAGGCTCATGTTCAGACTCTGATTATATTCGGTATCAAACAGGTAAACCAGAACTGTCTTGATGCTGCTAAAGCTATGTGGAATACACTTAAATTACCAAATGTGTGGCGCCCGTGTTTATACATGTACTTGTCTCTTGCACTGAGTCTGGATATATATGAAGGGATGTTTTATTGGGTAACGGATTCTAAGAATGGACCAAAGTTTTCTAAGGTAATACCAATTCTAGTAGGTAATATGAGTGCATAAACATGATCAAGCTTGAAGCTTTTTCTACTTATCTAGTTCTCAAAATGCTCATTTCTATATTTATTTAACAGTTGATAAACTAATGCAGGAAAGCATGGGTTTCATTATGGCCATTGGTTCAGTTGGCTCACTATTAGGAGCAGTTCTATATCAATATGGATTAAAGAATCATCCGTTTCGCGATCTCCTTTTCTGGACTCAACTACTATTCGGCCTATCAGGAATGCTGGATTTGATCCTCGTACTACGTTGGAACTTGAGATTTGGAATTCCTGACATTTTCTTTGTAGTAATTGATGCAAGTGTTTCCCAAATGATTGGAAGATTGAAATGGATGCCACTTCTTGTTCTTAGTTCCAAGCTTTGTCCACCTGGTATTGAAGGTACTTTCTTTGCCTTACTTATGTCAATTGATAATGCTGGACTTCTTTCATCATCTTGGGGTGGAGGTATGTTACTGCATGTTCTACAAGTTACTAGAACTAAATTCCACAACCTCTGGCTCGCGATTTTCATCCGGAACATTCTTAGAATCATTCCACTGTCTCTGCTTTTCTTGGTGCCTAAATGTGATCCTACTTCTTCCATTCTTCCTGATGAAATCTGTAAGAATCCAAAAGATGATGATAGTGAGATTCCATCTACTCAAAATATGGAGCTTGTTAGTCTTATCAGAACAGAAAATAATACTTAGTTTCCACACAATTTTGGCATTGGAATCATGAAGATTAGAGGGTTTAGATTCTCATGGAGATTTCATCCTGGTTCTGAAAAAAATTTTTGTTAGGGTGATGATCTCTTCCTAGAGTATTTGTTGTCCTTTTCTTGACATAAAAAGAAAATGATTTTACAATGTGGGATAGAGTATCATATTATTACATTACATGGAATATAACTGTTATTACATAAATTTTCTTCTGTATTATTTACTATTATTATTTTGTAAAACAATTGAGGTTATTTCCTTATGTATGTTTAGGGACAAAGATTTGAGTCCAACCCCTTATTCAAGTATGTTGTTTTTCTTGTATAAATGAACTGTGAGATTAAAGGATAGTGAGATTTGTGAGTTAAAGAAAAAAACAAGTAAAAGATTAAAAAATTAAAAAAATTAAAAAAAAAAATTTACGTATAAGTAATTTAAGTACAACATTATTTATTTTAGACAAATTTACTTTAATTACAAAATTTATATTAAATTAATGCTCATTTCCAAACCTTAATTGGATTAAAATTTTGATAATTGTAACTTTACTGTAAAATATGATTAAAATTTTGATAATTATAAGATTACTAGTTTAACCACAAGTTAAGTTATGTCAATGACATCTACCAACCATATTATTAGCATTGTTATCATATTAAAAGAATTTAAATATTAAATTTATTTTATAATTTGTATAAAAAATTTTAATTTGATTTTTCTAAAATAAATTTTAAAAGTATAATATTAAAAATATTATCTCTTATTTAATAAACAAAATTATAAATTTTTAATATTACAAAAAAAGAATACTCTCCTCTATTTATAATTCACCAACCTCTTCAAATACTAAATAATCCCTTCAAAAAAAAAGAAAAAGTTCAACACACTTCATGATAAAAGTAAATGTCTCTTATTTTCTATATCATTATTATCGTTTTACTCTCTTACATAATCTTCTAAAACATTCTATTACTTTCAATAATGTTTTAAAAATATTTTATTACTCTCTACAACTTTTGAATAGTAAAAAGTGTTAAGAATTAAATTGTATTAACACAAGAAAAGCACAAAAAAAGAAATAACAAACAACTCGAGTTAAATCAAAAGTTATATTGCTATTTAAAATTTAAGGTCAAAACTTACTCCACTAATTTAAGACTCATGTAATCTAAGGGAAAAAAGAGAAAAAGAAAAGAAGGGCTCCATTTACAAGTTATATCAAGACAATTCTCGTATTCTATCATACAGAACTCTTCTTTTTCAAGTTTTAGAGAACAAGACAACAAAGATTAACATAGCCTACAATGATGGTATGTTTTCATCATATCCATCTCTGCTGCAAAATGCTAACAAGATAAAAATAATGTAAACAGAATTCATTCCTTCAAAATCCACCACAGCCAATATGGGCAGGTCAGGGCCTGATGATGATTACCTTGCCCTTCTCTTTTCCCTGTCTCTCTCCCTACCTTTGTCCCTCTCATAATCTTCTCTCTCCCGGCTACCATTTTTCTCGCGAGATCTTCCCCTGTCACCATCGATATCATTATTAACTCGTTCTCGTTTTCTTTCTTTATCTCTGTTGGAATCATTTTCCCTATCCCTGTCCCTGCTAGAAGATTTTCTTTGGGAAGGACTATTACTACGACTTCTGCTGCGACGACGTTTCCTTGCAGCTTCTCGATGGTAGTCACCCCCTCTTTTCTCTTTACTATCCAAAGATGACTTCTCTGAAAATTCAATTCACGAGCGAGTGAGATGTGAATGCCATATTTCGATAAATTTGGAAGAAAGATAACATCATGTTACTTCAATCCAAACTGATCTAGTTAGATGATCTATCTTTTCTCATGAAGCACCAAGATTCAGAAAAGAATGAAGGGAAATACAAGTAAAGGGAAAATAGAAGCAGAAATAACCCAAAGACAATAAGAGAGACTTACTTTTGCCGGATGCATCTCCAGTGTAATCATGCAAACCATATTCAGATTCTAGTCGTTTTCGTTGAATATCAACTTTTCTCCCAATTTCTTCGGGATTCTTTATACCTCTCTCTTCCAATGATTCACGATATTCCATCAATGCAACTTCTAGACGCCTCAGTTTTTGTCTGTCAACATTCACATAGTTAACATATTAAAATCTAAATTAAAGAATTCAGCAATCTCAACTAACTTAGTTTTTATGTTCATTTTTTGATAGCAATCTACCCGGAAGCAATCAAGAGTAAAACATAGATTGGCAGCAAGAATACACCCAAATTCTATAGCAAAAATATAAAAACTTCTTATAACTTTTACTCATTATAACAAAACATCATAAAGCTCAATATCTTTAAAAGCTCAAAGCATAAATATTCAAGAGAGTCAAGTATAATATATTGTACCTTTGCTCCTCATTCATTCCACTATCTGGATGTGATGAATGACTCGCATCAGTTATAAAGTCTGCATCCTTCGTCTGAATAAAGCCATCAGCAGAATGCTCACTTCCAGAAGATGAGTAAGTTAATCCAAGATCCTTAGTATTTCTCTTATGTTCATCATCACTTTCATCATCTTCTCTAGCCCACTTAGATGCTGGCAAAATCTGATCATTCTTCCCTTCACCAGAATAGGAAACTAGTTCATGAATAACAGGTTCTGTCGGGACCAAAGGCACAGATCCTTTACCCTTTAAGTGCATGTCATCCTCATAACTATTCCATCCTGATAACCCGGTTGAATCTGTTTCCTTTGATATCTCCCTCCTGGCTCTAGCTGAAGTTGAATGTCCATGTGAATGCTTCAATTCATCATCAATCTCATAGACCCTCAGTTTTTCTGCCTCTTCCAGATAAAGTAACCTTGCAACCATCATTTCTCTGCCACCCACCAGAGACAACCCATTATGTCTGCATCGTCTTTCCAGCTCAGTAAGAGGAAGGTTCAAGAGCTCTTGCATTGCGGCACCTTTCCCAATTGCCAATGCAGCATCTTGATTAGTTTTTGCACTTTCACCAAGGTCAGCAGGACCAGTCTTCTGCTCTATCTCAGGGGCATCACCACATATAGAATGAAATGGAACTACACCAGAGTTACCAGATCGAAGAAAAGTAGCTCGCAGTCCATTGACATATGCATCCGAGAACAAGAACCAATCAGCCCATACTTGAAGAACTTTTAAAACTCTTTCCTGATAAAAGGGAAAATAATAATAATAATGAAGCTCTAATTACGATACAGGAATGATAGTATTAGAAGCAGTACATTCTAGCAGTTACAAAATTACCTTAAGTGCCTCAGCTGTGATTCTGCCTGTTATACTCCGATACAAGTCATTGAAGCTCTCCATTATATCAGGTAGGCTTGCTTCAAACTTGGTGCGATAAGCAGATGCATTTTTAACAGGTGCACTGCTGTTGTGAAGAATATCTGAAACAAGCATGAGCCTTGCAACTTTTGTTGGAATGGGAGTCTCTTTAAGAGTCAGAGACTCAGTCAACACTTCCACCACCTGTTAAAAAGGACCCCAAAATAAGTTTCATAACGGAATTTCTTAACATGGAGTTATATTCATACATAAAACTCTTGCAGCATAATTATCATCTTAGGGTACTACCTCCCCAGCAGCATCAGCATTATCTAATGAGAAACCCATTGCTTCCTTTATTTGACTCCTTTCCAAAGTTAAAGCGCGCAGCATGTCCTCAAATTCATCTCTCTGTGCATCAGTCAGTGTTCTCTCCAATTCCATACGCTGCGGAGATCAGCAGGAAGTATGTTAAGGGGAAAGTGAACATAACAAACAATGGATATACTATGCAAACCAGAAAACAAACCCTGGTTTTTCCGGCAGCATATGTACTACCAGCCTCTTTTTCCTGCTCTGAGCTTTTTGGTGTTGGAAGAGGAGGTGGTACCCACCTGTTAGAAAACAAGTATTGCATCACATATAAGATCCAACAAAGGCAGCTATATAAGGGTGTCACAAACCCCCAAAATGTGTAACTCCAATTCTTTTAAAGAATTGTTCAGTGGTATGACTTTGAAGTTTATGTCCCTAAAGTTCAAAAATAGGCTTTGAAACACCACTAACGATTATTCTTTGAGGAATTTGTCTGGCAATCTCAGAACTAGCATTAGGAATACCCCAATCTAGAGAATAGCCTAATCAAGGGAAATACACAGGTTACATAATAATAAAGATCAACCAACATAAAACTTCACAAAACGAACAGAAAGCATTACCTTCCACTACCAGTTATCATTATGAAAGGCTCCGTTCTCCATCTCTGTAGAGTATCACCCTGTTTCAGTCAAGAAAAATATGAAGTCACTCATTTAAAATCAACAGTAGATAAACTAACATTTTTATTTAAAATTACAGTAAGTGAAAATGAAGTTCAAGCCCCTAATTCAAACAACCTATAACTCTAAAAACTGCACAGTTCTCATAACCAAGAAATCACGTCAAGGTTATCACTCAGTTTTATTAAGTGGTATCATAAACTTTCCTGTGTGCATGAGTCCAACAAGTCCAAAATAGGACTCAGATAACAACTTATACTAAGGTAACAGCTTGAATAACCAGTGCTGCAATCCAATAACTCAATAACAAAAAGTAGAACATGGCATCCATTTAATGCAACTCAACTGTTCACCTGAGCAAAAGAATAAAGCCTCCAAACATAATACGTGTGCTCCTTTGACCCAAGCTCAAACAAGAAATTAAATAAGGGATTTCCACGACCTCGCTCCATTATAGCTTGCTCAAAAGCACAACCACCATCAAGAACATAGAGAGCCATAGTATCAATGACATGATGAAGGTGATGATCCTCAGGTGGGATCACAGTAATGTCCGGAATATTTGGAGTAAGAACCTGCAAAGAGCAGCTCCAAAAGAAAAAAAAAATCAGAAAAATATAGGAAAAATTAAAAACCTTAAACATGTGAGAGCAGGGAGGAGACACAAACTTCAGTTCTGATCTGGACAGCTCTAATATGATACTAGGGTTTGTATCCTCTACAAGTGGAAATTCTGAAGTTGCTCACAAATTTTAAAACTTCTATAACATGATTAAAAACACAATTTCAAACTAAAATTTGCATTTACGCTCTGATACTATGAAGAAAATAGAGACAATCGGTAGTTTTTATTGGTATCTCTTCTAAAATTGAAGCCCTGAACTTGCATTAAGTAATAAGGAGTCTTCAACCTTGATCCTGCTTTGTTTGCCATGGCTAACTAGCTATTATATTACAATAGATAAATTTGTATAGATTGTATATAAACTATCTTTTACAATTCTATTAAATTTAACATATCTGCCATGTAGACATGAAACATGCATATTCATAAATATATCAATAAAATGGCCATATATACACAAAAATGATAACTACACCAGTTGCTTCAAGATAAGTTTATGCAAAAATGAACAAAATGTGACAATTATCCAGGCAAAGGATAAGATAATAGTGATCAATATAAAGACAGTATTTAGCCTACCAGCTCAGAGTTTTGGCTTGGCACTGTAGTAACAGGCGGACCTGATGGACCAGATAAGATTACAGTTGCACCCTGTCAACCACAGATCATAATCAGTATGCTCCTTGATGAGGCACCAAATAAACACATAAAGGGTTTCACCCTTACCTCCTTACTCCTGATGGCCATATGTCCTGGAGGGGGCGCAGGAAGGGCTTGTGATGGAAGAGAGACAGATTTACCCCAGCCAATCTTTAATTCATATTCATAGACCACAACACCTATAGAGTCATTTTGAACCATTATATAACTTCCATAATTCTGAAATAAGTGCTACTAAGCAAAAAGGTAAAGGACATAAAATATAGGCAGGCGGAAAGTAACTTGTATCACATTAGTCACCTTCCTTATTATATTATGCTTCAGGTTTTAGGGAAAACAAAGGGATAGCAAACTATGTAATCACATATCTGACCTAATTTAAGCCAAGATTTGAAGTTAAAATGCCATGGTTTAGACATACAAATCATTATTTCAGGACACAGATCTGGCAGAATTAAATTAAAAACTGATACTAACAGGACTCCGTAAGCATATAGTTAGTGATGCTCAGGCCTTAATGACATGTGATGTGACTGAAATTCATTGATGCATGAGTGGGCATGATGTAGTTACATTAGACCTTTCTCTACAATATTTTGTGAAAATATTGCGCTCCAAATATATATCTAAATGGACAAGGGGGTAGTACCAAAGCAGCAACAAACTTAACACCATAACTCATTATCAAAGGTCAAGATGTGCTAACAATATGGCCAGACAAAAGTATCTGAAAACACTCTCACTAATAGAGAGAGAGGGAGGGGGGGAACAACAAATATAGTTCCAAAGCATATTAAATGATAAAAATCAAGAACCTTGCATTTCATCCTTTGCTGCCTGAGCCTCAGGCCTATTCATGAAAGCAACAAAACCACAATTCCTCTGCCTCCGGCGTTCCTCTTCTGTTCTAGGCCACATTATTTTCACACTTGCAATAGGTCCAAACCTTCCAAAAGTCCGTAGAAGGAAATTCTCATCAACCTGACCTCAAAAGAGTAAATGTGTAAAGACGGGAAGAGATGGTTATCCTGATACAAATAATACATCAGGACAAGATCATACCTGGGGTGATAGATTTCCAACATAGAGATTTGTTGTCTGGGGATCTCCATCATCAAATGAACCAGGCCTCCCACTGGGGTCCAGGTCATCTGGTAGCTCATCAAATCGGCTGGATGGCTGCAGAAAGAGTAAATCATTGCGAAGATTTAAGAATAGAAAAAAATGGCAAGAAATCTGCGTAAGAAAAGATAAAACAGGCCTTGCAGCGATAAAATTTCCAAGGCAGAGCAGCTAACTATTCTTTAATCAACAGGAAATAAAGTTATCTCATGACCATTCAAATCAACTTATGCACAAAAGTAACAAACATGAGAAATAACATATAACAAGTGTGATGATGGTCCATTAGCTGGATATCTCAACAGAATAGAATGGGATCATTTTATTTTGGACAACTAACAACAAGCACAGCCCTATTTAAAAGTCTCCAAAGATCTCAAGGAAAAAAGTTTCAACAAAGTTAAATGAGTTCCGAAACCCAAGTAGACTCTTCTGAAGTGAATTAGCTTTCAAAACAAAATTCCCATTCATGCCATAAAAAAAATTCTGCACTTCTATAACAAAATTTCTATCACATCCAAATTTCAGTCTTTCTCAAGTCCATATATGGGTCCACCTATTCACACAAACTATACTTTAATAATACTTTTTAATTGAAATGACATTTTCAAATAATTTCTTAACTACATTTTACACATTCTCTAATCTCTTCAATGATGTGAGACCCAATATGGCACCAATCAATCAAATACAAAATTGAAAATAAAAGATTAATCCAAAAGAATCATGTAATACTTCTCCTAATAAAAAGAAAAATTAGACTAAACAGCTTAATCCAAATTCAACCCAAATTCATCTTCACTGTTAATAAAGAAACCTTGTACTTCTGGCTTCCTAACAACATTACTCTTGAAAATCATATGCAAGATTCAAGGCATGCAAAAGACTTTGTATAACTCTTTATTGAGTTCTACATTATCAAAGCAAAAGTCTGCATGGAAAGATCCTATGCAGAAAGTGGTTAAAATAATGAATGCATATCTTTGCAACAAACGTATGCTTCAATTTTTAATGAAGCCCTGGATTATTCTCACAATAAAATAAAAATAAAAATTCTCAACACAACACAGAAACAAAGAAGAATTGAATATGCAATAAGAGTACTCATTTTGAACAAAAACACATGTCACTTACTGCAGAAGTATCCCCATGGCGAGGATCTCGCAAGTGGTCACGTTCTTGATTTCGTCTTTCCCTCAATTCTTGTTCATGCTTCAGCTCCTCCATGAAGTGATCGATGTTCCTTGACTTTCCTTTTTCTCTTTCCTTTGGTTTATCCTCCTTCTGAATACAAAATAAATAAACTTTATACATGCAAGAAGTGGGATACTATTTCAGTGATTAAGAGGGAAAAGCTTCTGCTACAAAACTCACCTTCTTCTCATAATAATCTCTGCCTTTGGTTGCCAAAGGAGGGGGTATGAATGATGGTACATACCTGCAAACAGGTAAACCAGATTCCAACACCACCACAAAGACCCCTTTTTTTATGAAAAATAGTGGAACAAAGATAAAACACAGAAAAAGAAACAGAAGGCTCTTGATCCAATTATAGTCAAGCATTACTCATGTTTCACATTCATATTAATGGTTTCTCAAAACATACACTTCTTTTGTTCCATTACTTGATGAAAGCAAGAACCAAGAACAACTGAAATTGTTCACCCAAATACACACACAAACAGGGGAGAGTTGGGGAGCAGAAACAAGTTCTGGAGGTGAAGCCAACAAAATGGCAATTCGCGTCTGAATACAAAATCCTCATTCATCAACACTGGCTACCCCTTAAATGCCACTATGAAACAGGAAATGTGGGCATGCTAAAAAATTGGAATGAAAGAAGTGTAGAAAATGGAAAAAAATCACACAAGTAACAAAGTAAGGGATGTCTTATTCAACAAATAAGTGAAAAGAATCTAGAAATCAAAGGATAAAAACAACAATTCTTTTACATATAAAACCTGAATTTTTTTTTCAGAAGTATCATAAATATCTGTATAAAGTCAGTTTTCTGCAACTTTTTTTAACTTGCGACCTTATTTGGGTTCCTTATTCCTTAACTACAGCTGCACATCAAATCATTCATATGCACTAGATCTGTACACTAGTTAGAAGACCTGTATTTTGGATTAAATGAGTACAAATGGTTTCTGCCGATGCTTAATCCTCATTTCCATCAAACCATCTAACAGCATGCTTAGTTGAAGTAGGGCTATAATATTGAACATTAAAAATAAAAAATGTCTCGAAGGAAAAGAAATAATTCAGCCAACAAAAGCAGCGCACAACCCCAAAAGTATGTTCAGGAAAATGTATAGATAGCACAAGTTTTAGAGGTAGTTTCTTCTCTACATTCCCAAAAGAACAGAAAGAGGAATGAACAAAAATATGCAATCTAATAGTTTGATGACATTGGAGCACTACAAATTCAAAGGATCCATGAGATGCTATTTGGAGGCCCAAACTCAGGAATTATTCATTCAAGGAAAAATAGGAAAAAGAGCTTATTCAAGTAAAAGAAACCCATGGAGGAAAACACTCAATTATTTCTGTGGTTTTCCATTTACATACACCTTATACAGCTTGATTTAGACTGTAAGGTCAACGTACAGAGAAACAGTAACCAACAGACTATTACAAAGTTCAAGAAATTAAATGTCTTTCATGTGTCTACTTTTGACATGCTCAATCAGTTAAGTCTACATCAGAGAATATCATCACCAAATAATCTCGTATTGAGGATGTCTTATCATAAGAGCACTGCAAAATAGTTGATCAAAAGTATTTGTTTACCTACTCCCCTTCTTTAAACCAGAACCCTCATCTTTGGAATTTCCACCTGCCATCCGTGAATGAATAGAAAGGTCCATATTTTTAATAATGCATCCATGTCAAAGGTAAAGATTCATTTATCCATATCATGTATAAAAAATAGAATTTAACAATTAAAGAAAAGCTAAAAACAGAGAAGTAGCAAAGATTTCCAACCTTCAAAGTCTGGTTTGAACTTGTCATTAGGATTGATTGTTCCACCTCTAACAAACGTATTAGATCCAGGTGTATTGTCAGATTGAAATGATTCCACAAATTCTTGATACAGACGAGCTGTTTCATCCTCTGCCCGCTGTTAAAAACCCAGTACACAATACACAAAATTTTCACCAAAAACTTTTTGAGTCAAATAAGAGAACAATAACCCGCAGAGAAATCCATAGCTTTCACCAAAATATCAAGGACAAAGATATTATATTATTAAATAAACCTTTTTCTTTGCTTCCTCCTCTTCCCTGTGCTTCTGGAAAGGTGTCTTCTTCCGAGTACTCATTATTTCATCAGACTTCCCAAACTGAAGAAGACAACAAAACAAAATTCAGATTAAGTACTTATGCTAAAAGCTATTTTTTAAAACCCACAAAAACAGGAAAACCCAATGCCATTACCCAAACACTTTGAAGAACTAACTGATAATCCAAAATAACCAAGAAAAGTCCTTTCTTTAAAAAAAAAAAAAAAAAAAAAAAGAAACCCCACTTTAATCAACCCAGACCATAAAATAAATAAATAAAAATCCCTCTTAAATTAGACATAACAATAAAATAAAAATACAACAAATAAAGGGGTTTAGTTGTATCTTCAAAACCCTAAAATCTTCCATTTCTGTAACTACCAAAATCTCCAAATATAGCTATCTACAGCTACCAAGAAATTGGAGAAGAAAAGGTATATTTTCACAACTAATGAAAAAAGAACGAATTAGCTAATTAATTAATTAATTCACAGGGACAGCAAAGAAAGAAGAAAGAAAAAAAGAAAAAGAAAAAAGACTTACTACAGATATAAAAATTTAGATCTGGCCGATGAAATGGCAAGAAAGAAAAATAAATACTGCAATTTCCGACTGTAGCAGGTTCAGTTTCCTTCGCCGGAAGCCATTGAATTTGGAGTTAGAGGTGTTTTTTGCCTATTCGGAGGCTTATTATGAACTCAGAGCTCTTTAAAATGGTTTCCGTCTGTATTTTATTATTTTACATTTTCTCAATTATAAGATTTTTTTAGAAATAAATTTATTAAATTTTGAAATTCTTTTTTATTAAATTTATATTTAATAATTTACTACATATTTTGAGACCCAATCGTAAATATAAATTTATAGTGGACTAAATTGAAAAGTTACTAATTGAGAAAAATCTCTCCATTCGAAGTATTGGCGAAAGTATCTGTACCTCTCTCTCTCACGCAGTTTACTGTGAGTTTTGTTTGAAGATCATCGAGATTCCTTTACGATGGTGAGTGGAAAAGAATTGGTTCTTCTTCTTTCCCCGACTTTGTCTGTCTGTAAATTCGTTTTCTTTTTTCACTTTTTTTTCTTTTTTTTTTTTAATCGGAAAATTCCTAGGTTTATATTTTTCTGCGGAACTTTTAGCCTTGAATTTGTTGTGTGGGAAATGAAAAGGGTTTAACATCTAACTGTATATGTGAGTTGAGCACTAGTGTAAAAGCTCCAGGCAGTTCTAGAACTTTTCGGATTTTTTTTTTTTTTTTTTTTTGTTCAAGGAAGAAGATTTTCTTAATAATCAAGGAAGATATAAGGTTCAAATTGGTATATTTCTTTCTGTCTGAATAACTGTTCGTTTTAACTTGTTGATGCCCAGTTTCAATACTCATTATTTGGACTATGTTTCAATTGGACTTTTCTATATGTGTGTGTGTCTAATGTTTTAGTAGTGTGTAGTAAGTAGGGTGGGGGATTGGGAAAGACAAGGATGGGAATTAGGAAGGGCTAGGAATAGATAAAGCTTGAGAAGGGATTTAGCCAACTTATTGCTCTGAAAATTTCTTACAATTTTGGGGTAATAGGAACTAGCAATTACCATTTGTTTGGGAGCTTGATAAGTTGCTGTAATGGAATATGCAACTGGTGCTTGGATGCAGGCTGGTTGGAAAACTGGTAAAAGTTGTTTTTTCAGTGATATTAAGTTATAGTAAGTATAACCCTATGTCATAAAGGTTTCAAGATTTGTTACCTAAGTCTATATAGTCAAGAAGACGTTGCTCTGATGGTAAGCACCCTTACTTATGACTAAGAGATCCTGAATTCGAAACGTAGTAGAGACAAAAGTCGTCGCATAGGTATTTTAAAAAAAAAAAAAGTCTATATAGAAGGTTCTTGGAAATGTTTTGTAAGGGAGGTCTCAGATTGTGAAGTCTACTATTTTTTATTTGTATCTCTAGCTTCTTATATCATTGAGGTACTTCGAAATATTTGCTTCAGATAGTCATGACTGTAAGCATGAACTACATGATATCCTTGAATTTCATTCGTGTTATGGTGTTTTTTGCTTAAAAAAATATTTGGATGAAGAAAGCAATTTAAGGATTTGGTATTTTGTAAAAGTAACGAGAACATCTTTTGCATGCTCCTAATCTTTAATGGATTTAGTTTCTTCTTGTAGAGTTGCTGACTATTGGTTTGCTTCTCATATGTAGGCCAATAAGCATACTATTGTTCTTATGCAGACATCCTCAAATAGAGCAACTCGCACATTTATGGACTATGATTCCATCAGTCAGGCAATGGATGGTATTTTTCCCATTGCTGATTTTTACTGCATCTACTTTCTAAGCTTATTCATCCTTCTGGACATTTTCTCATGTTAACAGGATCTATGTTTTGACAATAAGTTTTAACTGATTTATCTCCTTGATGTGATGTTGAAAAAGGATTGTTAATATTTGATTATGATGTCATATAATTGGACCAAGTTGGTAAAATATATGATAAAAACTTATGTACAGGAATGACATTGATAAAACTTATGACATGTTCTTTGCTATTTCATATCCCGATTCTATTTTAATTTTATTTTTCGAAGAATAGTTTCCTTCTTCTTCCTTTTCTTACTATGCTGAATTGCTTGATTTTGATTTTTGATACCAATTGTGTCTCGTGTTGACATGATTCGTTGTTGACTTAGGTGACAGATTACAGATGTTGAGATCAGCACTTTAATTTGATTTTCATTGTGACTGTTTTATGACTACACTTTTACATTGAAGAGATTTGATGCTAGAATATGAGAAAAATTTAGGCCTAATTAAGGTTTCTCTTTGAGTACATATGCCACTTGGGTTCGTTTGTACTGTGCCTTTGGTCGATTTAGTCCTTCAATGCATACATAAATTTTAGAAGATAGTGAAACTGAATAATGATAACAGCTCTCTTTTTTGGATGACTGATGACTGATCCATCATTACCTGCATACAACAGAATTGATACTTCCCTCCATCTTAAAGCCTTAAGACTTATTTGTGCAATTCATGGGACTAAATGCTTTGCATATCCACTATTATCATTGATTTTCCCTTAAGCTTCTCATTTCAAAAAATTTTAGCTTTAAAAGTTTCATCTCATTTCTTTGTATTGGGCGAGTTTTAGTCCCCCTAATTAAGTGGTTTTATTTATGTATCTCTGCAGGAATATGTGGGCTCTATGAAAGGAAACTCAAGGATATAAATCCTACCATCAGAAACATCAATTATGACATTTCAGATCTTTACAATTTTATTGATGGCCTTGCAGATATGAGTGCGCTAGTGTAACTCTCTCGCAATCTCCCTCCCTATATTTATATATGAGCTTCTATTCTATCCACCAGCATAAGTAAATATTATATCTAAAATACTGCAATATTGCTTATGCATTTTGATTGTTATGTTAGACATCTGCATCTGTGTTTTTTTTGTAACTCATCTGTTAGTTAGTACAAAAGAATTCAATTCTCTAGTTGCCTCGTTACGTTGCTTAGGTGAGAATAGCAACCAATGCTTCTTTCATGACTGTCTGTTTCCATATCATGATTCGGTTTGACATTTCTTTGAGAAAAGGGTTATGATTCAGTTTAACAAATTACAAATTGTTGCTTTTTACAGCTATGATCACTCAATCCAAGCTTACATGCCATGTGACAGAAAATGGATCAAAACAAAGATTTATCAGCACTTGAAGAGATATGCACAGTGATCTGCTTTCATCATAAATCATATCTAATTTTATTTTACTGTGGATTAACCTAACTACATACTTGAAGGGTCTCAAAATTGTCTGGTGTAAAAAAATACTTTCTTTCAGGTGCTTCAAATGTGGCATATATATATATATATATAGTGCATCAGTGGCTTTGCTCCCATCAATAGCAGGTATTATTGTCACTAAAGTAGCATGTATGCTACCTTCTCTTTCTCCCCCATTTCTAGAATAACTTCCTATGTGTGCAGATCATACAAATGGATATCATATTACTTGGTGACATGATCTCTGCGGTACTACTTCGCTTATATCTGTCCTCCTGGCTCTACTTGCCTGTCTTTGATTTTTTACAGCATTTTCTTACTGGTGACATTCACACCACCCTTTATATATATATATGTTAAAATCTAAATAAAATTTTACAAACACACAAATAAATAATAACTATTATAAGATAAAAAGAGAAAAGAAACGGATTAAAAACTAAAAAAATTCAAACGTCTATCTCTTCTCATTCATGGTTAAAAGTTGAATACTTTCATTATCATCACAATTATCATCATCATCATCAATGGGAGAACAATTATCTTTACTCTTAGTGGATACAAGATCAGACCCAACCACAACAAGATTAGTATGATTAACATTCGGAACAAGAAAAATCAAAGACAAAGTAGCAAATCTCAAAAGATTTCTAATCAAAAGTGTAACCCACAAATTCTTGAAATTAGTTCTTGTAACACGAAGAAGATGAAGAATCATTCCACCACCCCATTTAGAAGTGAGTGCTCCAAGACTATCAATACACATCAACAGTGCAAAAAATGTACCTTCAATTCCAAGAGGACAAAGTCTGCTGCTCAAAACGATCATCGGCATCCACCGGATTCTGCTAACTATACGAGAAATGCACTCTTCCATTATAACGAATAAGTAATCTGGGATTCCTATGGATATATTCCAACGGAGAACGAATACTAAATCCAGCATTCCGGAAACGGCGTAGAGGAGTTGGGCAAATAACAGTAAGTTTCTGAATGGGTAGTCTTTTAGTAGTTTGTGGTATATTAGAACTCCAACCATTGATGCCATTGCACCAATTGCATATATTATTCCTACAAATTCCTGTCCAAAAAATGAAAAAGAGTAGTCAAAAACTCTGCTTATTTTCTAGTTCATATAGTAAAGCCTTAAATTCTTGGAAGGGTTAATGAGGAGTTTGAGAGATGAATGAATTGTTGGGCCGAATAATCCCACAAAGATTGACTTCACCACTTAATTTTACATTAGTATAATATTGTACGCTTTGATTCAAAGTCTTTACAATTCTGTTCTTAATAACAATTCAAAAAATCTTATACTAATAAAGTTAATAAAATTTTTATATACTCAAAATATGAATGAATGAAATACCTGGGAGAAAGCTGGACCAGCTTTGGGATCAGTGTACCAATAAAATTGGCCTTCGTGAGTGCTAATGCTGAGAGCTAAAGATAAATACATATACAATGATGGTTTCCAAACATCTGGGCATTGGATTGTCTTGTACACGTCTTTCACTGCCACTCTTAAGCTCTCCACTGCCTGCACATCACAACAGTACACTTTATTTATACCTTGTCATCCACAATATCAATTTGCATTTCTTTTATATATATATATATATATATTGTTATAAAATTGAAATTTTAAAACCTTCTCTTTCCTAGTAAAACTAGACAAATAACATCAGCTAGGATATGAGATATATAAAACAGAAGGTTTTAAAACTTCAATTTTATAACACGTTATCAGCACGAGTCTTTACCACCGGGTAAAGTATTTTTAAAATTTATTTGAAGATTAATCAGGTACGTTTTTTACCGGTACATTTTCTGTTATTATTATGTCAATTTTATTAAACTCAAATTTGTGGTTCTTGATATAACTGAAAATAATTATTTGCCATGGACACTAGATGCCAGAATGCATCTTGCCACAACGGGTCCGGCAGACACCGTTGTATAAAATAAAGTGTCATCAACACAAGATCGTGCCAAAACTATAATATTTCTCCGTCATCATGTTCATGAGGATTTGAAAAATGAATATCTTACCGTGACAGATCCTCTTAGTTTGTGGGGAAATTTGAAAGAAAGATTCGACCACCAGAAGATAGTCGTTCTCCCTAAAGTACGGTATGACTGGTTACACTTGAAGTTGCAAGATTTCAAATCCGTGAGTGAATATAACTCTTCAATGTTTAAAATAGTTTCATAGTTGAAACTATGTGAAGTTGATATAACATGATGATATGTTGAGAAAACATACTCCACTTTTCATGCCACAGATATTGTCATGCAGCAACAATATCGTGAGAAAGATTTTAATAAATACTCTGAATTGATTTTTGTCTTCTTGTTGCAGAACAGAATAATAAATTACTGATGAAAAATCACGAGACTCGACCTACTGGTTCTACTCCATTCCCTGAAGTGAATGCTGTTAGAAATCATGATCCCAGAAGAGATCGTGGTCGTGGTCGTTACCGTGGTCATGGTCATGAACGTCGTGATAAATTTGGCCCTTATAATCGTGCTGATAACGTGTTATAAAATTGTATATATATATATATATATATATATAAGAGGTTCACGGGAGAAGACTTAAAAATAAAAGGAGAGGGATTAGAAGAGAGAAGTCATACAAGAACTTGAAAATTTTTCTTTCTTTTCTTTTCAAAGGGATGGATGAACAAAGAGGAGAAAGGTCCTCTTATATAGATACGTACGGTAGTGTCATTGCCACCATTGCCAATAATATATATATATATATCCTCTATAGTGTCATTGCCACCATTGCCACTAATATATATATATACAAAGTGCATGTGCCTTCTCATCATCTTCCAATTCTTCCTCTCGTCCTTGTGTGTCTATATATAATTATATATATATATAATATATATATATATATTATATATATATGATCCATTTTCAGTCAATTTTTGGGATGATGGACATCCATTAATTTAATAAATCTTCGGGATTCATAACACTCCCCCTTGGATGTCCATTACATAAAGAATATGTCTCGTTAAAACCTTACTAGATAAAAACCGAGTGGGAAAAAACTATAGTGAATGTATAATATAGTGGATATATATATATATATATTTAGTAATGCCTATAAATAGACACACATCCATTCCATTGTAAATACAACAAAAGAGAAAATTTTCATTCAAAAAAAAAAAAAAACTAAGTTTTGTCTCTAACTTCAAATTGAACATATGAAAGATGAAATTTTTGTTCACCAGTCAACATATACAGCTAAAGTGTTGAAAAGATTTTTCATGGATACAACATATCCATTGAGTATTCCAATGGTCGTAAGGTCGCTAGATATAAATAAAGACATATTTAGACCTCAAGGAAATGATGAAAAACTACTTGGTCCTGAAGTACCATATTTGAGTGATATTGGTGCACTAATGTATCTTGCAAATAATACTCGACCTGATATAACATTTGCTATAAATCTATTAGCAATATTTAGTTCTTCACCAACACGACGACATTGGAATGATATTAAACACGTCCTTAGATACCTCCAAGGGACAATTGACCTCGGATTATTTTATTCAAATGTAAATGACCCAGAACTGATTGGATATGCAGATGCGGGTTATCTTTCGGATCCGCATAAGGCACGTTCTCAAAATGGCTATTTATTTACATATGGTAATATTACTATATCATGGCGCTCCACGAAGCAAACAATAGTAGCAACTTCTTTTAATCATGCTGAGATAATAGTCATTCATGAAACAAGTCGAGAATGTGTATGATTGAGGTCAATAATACATTACATTAGAGAGAGTTGAAATCTCTCTTATGGAGGATAAACCACAACTCCTCTATGTGAAGATAATGCAGCTTGTATAGCTCAATTAAAAGGAGAATATATTAAGGGAGATAGGACGAAACACATTTCACCTAAATTCTTCTTTACTCATGAACTTCAAAAGAATGGTGAAATTGATGTGCTTCAAATTCGATCACGTGATAATCTTGCAGATATATTCACTAAAGCTCTTCCGACAGCAACCTTTGAAAAATTGAGATATAAATTTGGTTTGCGTCGATTTAAAGATTTCGAGAAATCATCTCATCAGGGGGAGAAATCTACACATAAAGAATAGTGTACTCTTTTTCCTTCACTAGAGTTTTTTTCCACTGGGTTTTTATCTAGTAAGGTTTTAACAAGGCATATTCTTTATGTAATGGACATCCAAGGGGGAGTGTTATGAATCCCAAAGATTCATTAAATTAATAGATGTCCATCATCCAAAAAATTGACTAAAAATGGATCATATATACATATATATATATATATATATATATACACAAGGACGAGAGGAAGAATTTGAAGATGATGAGAAGGCACATGCACTTTGTATATATATATATTAGTGGCAATGGTGGCAATGACACTATAGAGGATATATATATATATTATTGGTAATGGTGACAATGACACTACCGTACGTATCTATATAAGAGGATCTTTCTCCTCTTTGTTCATCCATCTCTTTGAAAAGAAATTTTTTTTTTTTTCAAGTTCTTGTATGACTTCTCTCTTCTAATCCCTCTCCTTTTATTTTTAAATCTTCTCCCCTGAACCTCTTATATATACATATACATATATATATATATATATATATAGTAAATTGACTTCCTAAAATATAGATCAACTATGTATTATTTTTAAATAAGGAAATAAATTTTAAATTTAATATGGCTTCCATTTGTGCGGACAGTTAGCATTATGATAAAATATAATACTTATATAAATATTTTATCAAAAGTCAGAAGACTCCAAATTTCAATGCCCAAGTCCAACTTGCTTCACTTTTTTAATATTTTTTCGTTGGAGCTGATGAATGGATACTTTTAGACCAATAAAATATTTATTTTCCCTACGATCCCCGTCACTTTTCCTTCGAGTAGACTATTAAATTTTGTCTCCAACGAAATTTATCAAATTATATTTGATAAGTTTAAGTTTTTTAAAAAAATAATTTCGCTTTTAAAGTTTTTTAAGAAAATCGAAATTATTTGCCAAAAACCAAGGAATGTATATCTTTACTAACCTTTTTCTTCCCGAGATCTTCATTTGTTCTTAATTCATGGATAACAAAACCGACTACAACCATAGCAGCTGGTGGTACCGCTAATAAACCTAAAGCTCCCTACAGCCAAGAATTAATGGTGAATGGTAAAAATTAAAAACTTATTGCCGTTAAAAATTGACACAAAGTTATAGGAGAAGAAAGGGAAGAATATGAAGACCTGAGATCCGAGATGGTGAACGAAGAAACCGCTGGTGGAATATCCAAACAGAGCACCAGCCGACGAACAAAATCCACAGAGACTCTGAATATCCGGAGCCAAAGATCTAATCTCTATACTTTTTCTAGCAATACAAGCATCAATGGTAACATCAGCAATCGCCATTGCAGCAGTAATCCCAATAAAAAACGACAGAGCCAATCCAACACTCAATTTCCCACACAAAGCCACAAATAATGCCGAAAAAGTACCTAATATACCAGCAATTACAAAATACGGTCTCCTTTTGTAACCATTCAAAGGAAAAACATCAGTTAATAATCCCCAAATTGGTTTCATTACCCACGGAATATAATAAAAACCTACGAACAATTGAACTTCCGATGGCTGAACTTTCTTCTGCGCATCTTTCCAGTAGTAATCGGAAACTACTTTGAAGAATGACGAACCGAATCCTTGGCTTAATCCGTAGACGAGAACTACGCCTAAAACGAAAGTGGAGTGTAATTTTGAAGATAACATTTGTAGCCATTCGAATGGTTCGGAAATTATGGGTAATGGATTGAAGTATGAGAAGAAGGAGTAGTTTTCTGTCGCTGGATTTTCTAGATCTTTTGTTATGGATAATGGTTGTTTTGATTCGTCGGATTTAGTATTCAGATTGAGTTCCTTCTCAGTGTTCTTCCATGGATACATTTTCTATGGAGTTTCAGAGGATCTGAAAAAAAATAAAATTTTGGAGTGTGGAAAGTAAGGGGATTCTATATGTAGTTTTTTCAAGTCAACTTAAAAAGTTTGAAAATTAATTTTCCGTAATTTACAAATTAATTTTATATATATATAAAAAATAATAATAAAAGGAAAAAGGAAAAAGCTGAGAAATTAGAACGTGGATCATTTCCTTCCACTCTTAAAAAAAAGAAAATTTATTTATTTAAATTAATTTCGTATCGTCTCTTTCCCATCCCTAGCTTCTACAGTTCGCCACGTACTTTGCACATTTCGATTAGAGCTTCAGAGATGTCTTCAATGGCGTTTTTCTCTTTAGTGAATTCAGTTCCTTTGAACAGTTTCGTACAAGTTAAGAATTTGAAAAAATACAACTCGAGTTCTTTGTTTCCTTTTATGGCTTCCGCTACTGCTGCATCTTCATCATCTCTCAAAATCCCCTTTGCATCGTCTTCATCTTCGTTTTTCCAGAATGGGTTTTCTCTGCCGTTGCCGAATTTCTCTGGGTTTGTTTCGAAGTCTCGTAATTTTAGCACTGTTTATGCTAGAGCTGCCACAGAAAAGTCCATTTATGATTTCAATGTAAAGGTAAAATTGGTTGCTAACTGTTAGGTTTTCTTTTTCCCCCCTTTTCACTTTGGTGGTTTTCTTTTGTCTTCTGCTGTGTGGTTTTCTCACTTTGGTTTTTTTCCTCACTTGATTTTCTGACTATTTTTCGTTTTTTAACTTGATCCTGAATTTTCATATGGGCTTCTCATGCAAATTGGTATTTGGTAGGCTATAGAAAAAACTCTGCTTCAATTTAACTCGATTTAACATGTTATATGGTCAATTAATCATAATGGAATTGATATTTATTATTGTTATTGCCAAATTGAACGCTATAAGCTTGACAGTTGAAAGTAATATGATTTGTTCATAATTTTGTATTCCACATTTGTACTGGTAGAATTATGTACTTTGGTGGCCATCAGTAATGGAAATTTATGAACTACTGTTTTAAGCAGGATATTGATGGGAAAGATGTTTCCCTCAGCAAGTTCAAAGGAAAGGTTATGCTGATTGTCAATGTTGCTTCAAAATGGTATCTTTCCTAAATTGTTGCTTTATTTCAGATAGAATCCTACTAAAATGAGAGAGTAATATTCCATTACTAATACTAATTGTCATACTATTTTGCCCTCTTAGATGGCTGACATTAAACAATTTTTTTTTTTTTTTTTTTTTTTTTTTGCTTTTTGGATTCAGTGGTTTGACAACAGCAAACTACAAAGAACTTTCTCATATATATGAGAAGTACAAAACTCAAGGTGATCACTTATTTTGTAAAGTTTGTTTTCATTTTCTTTATGTATTTTTCATGGGAACTTTTTTTTTTTCATGGGGCAACTGTGTAGTTAGCATGCATACTCAGTGTAACAGTTTTCTTTCCTTTTGGGTTATCTTCAGTATTCCTTGCTCGGAATGCTAATTCACTTCTGCACTGGAGTTTATATATATATATAGTCTGAAAGGTGGTGTATTGTTTGGCTGCTTATGGTGTATTTGCTGTGTTTCTGTTGTTATGAGGAGACTGCATTCTCCTCTGACTTTTACCTGTTTGTAGGTAATTTATTTTTTAGTAAGGTTGGTTGGACTCAATATGAAAACACAACATGAAATTAGTACGTTAGGATGGAGGATAAACAGGTTCGGATTAGAGTGAGTCAACTCGTATAGTGATAATCATATTGTAGCTACAGGATAACTTACTCATAACCTGGTAGCTATGGTAAGTTTTGAGTATATGAAATGAATTTCTGTTCCGTTCGTCTATCTTTCTATGTCATTAGCAGGATTATATGCAGTGTTTTTTTTCCTGTGATTGCTACTGGTGGCTTAATACAATTCTTGTTTTCAGGATTTGAAATTCTAGCCTTTCCTTGTAATCAATTTGGGGGACAAGAACCAGGATCAAATCCAGAGATTAAGCAATTCGCCTGCACACGTTTTAAAGCAGAATTTCCCATTTTCGACAAGGTAATTGAACTTTTATGCTGCAATTCCCAAACACCATGTCATGGATAAGGGACCTAAAATATTATTCGCAACAGGTTGATGTAAATGGACCTAGCACAGCTCCAGTCTATCAGTACTTAAAGTCAAACTCTGGAGGATTTTTAGGAGATTTGATCAAATGGAACTTTGAGAAATTTCTTGTGGATAAAAATGGAAAAGTTGCTGAAAGATATCCACCAACAACTTCACCACTTCAGATTGAGGTACATGCTTCAAATATATCCTTGATTTCTGTATCTATTTGCTGACCTGCATTTACCTTCTTTTTGCCTGTTTTCAGAAGGATATTAAGAAGCTTCTTGCAGCATAAAAAGAGCAAAATTCTCTATAAACAGTGGTGGGAATGAGTACCTGAGAAATATGTTTGGGTAAATAGGCAATAAAATCTTTTTCTTTCCCTTTCAAGTCTATACCAACCAGCATACTCCCATACATGCTTTTTTGTACATAAATATTATATTACTTTGATAAAAAAAAAAAGACTTTTAAGTATTCTAATTTACATGCAAAATTATAGTAAATAGTAGTACTTATGATTTAAAAAGTTTCAAGAGATCATGTGTTCTCCGTTTTGGTGGCCCTTAAGGTAAGTTTTATAGATTTAAAACTTATCATTAGTAGATCTCGTATCCAGCGATGTGGGACTTTTATTTTTATTTTTTTGGTTAATGTAGAGTTGTCATGATTAACTCTTTGAAATTCTTGAAATGATATTGATAAAAAAAATTTACTCTAATTTTCGAAACAACATTCACAGCAATGATTGAGCTACATGATGGAATATATTTATAGATCAAATTCAGAGTGGTACATGAATGAACAGATGCATAATAGTTGTCCATAATTATATATATATATATACACAGATTTCGTGGTGTCTTTAGTCATATTCAAGATTCCATTTCTGCTCTGGCTAGCCTAAGACAGACAAACTTATCAATTCTTCCATTTTATTTTGATTTTGTCATGTTATAAAGATTTTCCCCATGTCTTCCTTATATACATACATACATATATATATATATATATACATACACACACACACACACACACACACACACACACACACACACACATATATATATATATATTAGTTAAAAGTTAATATTCAAAACTCAAATTTTTCCTTAGAGTTCTTTTTAATTAGCTATATTTATCTTCAATTTTCTTTCTATAATATTTGAAGGAAAAAAAAAAGAATCGACAAAAATAGTAAAGTTAACTTATATCTATCCTAAATTTATTACTTTGATTAATTTAAATATTGTAATATATATATATTAGTTAAAAGTTAATATTCAAAACTCAAATTTTTCCTTAGAGTTCTTTTTAATTAGCTATATTTATCTTCAATTTTCTTTCTATAATATTTGAAGGAAAAAAAAAAGAATCGACAAAAATAGTAAAGTTAACTTATATCTATCCTAAATTTATTACTTTGATTAATTTAAATATTGTAATTAGGATTTTTTTTTATTAAACATTCCATAAAGAAAGTACGGTACGGCAAGTTCTATAGAGAAATGGTCAAACGTTGTTTAAGAAGAAAAAAAATAATACCATTATTAGTAAGTTTAATTAAAGTTGTGAGTGTGCTTTTTTTTTTCTATTCTAAAAAAACCATATATATATATAATATATATATATATATATATATATATATCTTTCTCCAAGAATGTAACAAAATTTTGATAATTTTTGTTTTAGGTGAATCATGTTCAATACATAAAAAGTTTTTTTTGATATATATATATATATATATATATATAATATATATATATAATAGCATAGTGAAGAGAGATGTATTTATGGTTTCAAAATGTGATTTGATTCAATGAATTACAACTTAGAAAGATATACTTCCCATCTACCATATCTAATACTCCCTATATATAAGAAACCAAATCTTCAAACATGGATCTTCTTTTATACTCCAAATCTCAAAGAAGAAAAATGCCCCTATATATATATATACACTTATAACATTTATATTTATAAATAAAATTATTTATTATTAAATTAAAATATCTTTTACTTTTAAAGTTTACCTAAATTATATTTGTATAAAAAAAAAAGTATATGGATAAATTATTGAAGAGGTTAAAAGAAAATTTGATAAAAGGGAGAATGAGAATCGTACGTGATCTCCAAGGGGAAGGGCGAAGCCAAAGGTAATAGAACTATTGGTAATCGGCAACCATAAAAAAAGAAGTGTTAGAACCGACACGCGCTCGTGCCTTCTTTTTGTGTTCCTTTCTCTGACTTCGTCTTCAATTCCCTTTTTGTATTATTTTCTTTTGGGTTTCTTAAAGAATTCCAAAATTCTTCTGGGTTTTTGCTTGTTTTGGTGAAGATCCAATCTTTAGTTTCATTAGTTTCTTATCCTAATTGGGTTCTGATTTCTTGAAGTTCCGAATAACCCAGTACGGGGCAAGTAAGTCTTCAGCAGAGTACTTCTGGTTTTATTTATTTTTTATTTTTTTGATATATATATATATATCTATATAAGTATATCTGATTAGTGAATTTGGAGAAAGAAAAGGTACGTAGGTAGGGATCATTGTTTTCATCAGAATCTGATCTTGATTATTTGGGATAATTTTGCTGATTGAATGTTGTTGTATTGAGTCTGGTCTTGATTTAACTTGTCTATGAAGTTTGTATCTCAGTTATAGAAATTGTGACTGGTTAACACTTTGATCCGGGCTAAACCTATGTTTTAGTCTTGAAGCTCTGTTCTTGATATATTATACTCTTCCATTTCTCCTACTTATATGGGTTTACTTTTTCTTATTTGATTTGTATTTTACTTTGTTGAAATAGAGAAATCAAAGTTTCAAAGGTCTGTATCAAACTTTTATTCATTGATTTCAGCTTAAAAGATGGGCATATACTTGAGTAGCCCAAAAACTGACAAGTTTTCTGAAGATGGTGAGAATAATGGGCTTAGGTATGGATTGTCTTCAATGCAAGGATGGCGTGCAACAATGGAAGATGCTGTGAGTATTCAGTAAAAACATAATCCCTTTTTCAAGTAATGTGTATTTCTGCTAGTAGTGTTAAATAGAGGTTTAGGATCTGTTCTCTGGGATTGGTTTTTGTCTTGAATCATTGAGTGTCTTTTTTATTACTTCTCTAATGGATTCTTCTCTCTTTAATCCTTTTTTTTAGCATGCCGCACTTCCTAATTTGGATGCTTCAACTTCCTTTTTCGGCGTATATGATGGTCATGGTGGTGAGTTTCACTTTCTTCTATTGATGTATGTTGTGTATCATTCGATAAGTCAAGGTGTTATAACGAACAATATGTATCTAATACTATCTATGTGTTTGCTTTTAAGCTCGGGATTCTTGATCAGTAACAATTTATTATTAGAAAGGAACCATTTTAGTGAGTCAAGATTATGTTGTCTATTTCAGAATACGGTGCTTGTATAACTAATTTCTATCGGTTAATATCAGAAAGCCGGTACTAATTCAAAAGCTTTGCAGGGAAGGTTGTTGCCAAGTTCTGTGCCAAGTATCTTCACCAGCAAGTGCTCAAGCATGATGCCTATGCTGCTGGCGATATAGGCGCAGCTGCTCATAGAGCATTCTTCAGGTTAGCTATGTCCACGGCTTTCCTGCAAAAAATTATTACTTCTTCTTGATTATCATTTGTGATTGTTTATCATAATCCCATGTATGCCGGTGTTGCTTTCTCTGGTTTCTTGCTATCCTATTTATACTTTCTACTGCTGCGGCAGCTACTCATTACATGAATTGACGATCCTTGTGATGCATCTTTCTTATCAATGGCAATGAGTTTTTGAAATTGTGCAGAATGGATGAAATGATGCGCGGGCAACGTGGTTGGAGGGAGTTGGCTGTTCTTGGTGACAAAATAAATAAATTTACCGGTATGATCGAGGGGCTTTTATGGTCTCCAAGAAATGGTGAAGGAAGTGAACAGGTCGATGTCTGGGCCTTTGAGGAGGTATGATCTACGACAGAAACACGGCTATTCTATTATTCAAAATGACTATTATGAATTTATATGTATCTCGGCCATAGTGTTTTATCGGGTTCACTCACTTCTTTATGCATAGTTATAGCATAAACTCTTCTATGATAATATTAATCAAAGGAAAAATGCAAACACAAACCATCCAAGTGAGATTTTAAAACTGTTCTCTTTGTTTTAGTTAGCTGTTCATGCTTCATAAATTCCGTGACCTACACAGGGACCTCACTCTGATTTTTCCGGGCCAACTTCTGGATGTACCGCGTGCGTTGCAATTATTCGGGAAAACCAACTTGTGGTAGCAAATGCAGGAGATTCTCGCTGTGTTATCTCACGGAAGGGTCAGGTACTTTTTCTGAGCTAGTATAAAAATTTTGATAATCGACTTATTTTTCCTGTTTGAAGTGAAGTATTATTAATGGACGGTTATCTTTTCTCAGGCTTATAACCTGTCAAGGGATCATAAACCCGACCTTGAAGTTGAGCGAGAAAGAATAATGAAAGCTGGAGGTTTTATTCATGCAGGACGTGTCAATGGTAGTTTAAACCTCGCAAGAGCTATAGGTATATATGCATTCAACATTTTTTTTCTTCAAAAGTATATGGGATTTTTCAAAAGATTGACAGACATCATTGTTAACAGGTGATATGGAGTTCAAGCAGAATAAATTTTTACCTGCCGAGAAACAAATTGTAACAGCTAATCCAGATATAAATACCGTAAGTATACATTTCATCCAGAATTCCGAGAGAAATCATTGTATCATTTGTTGATTCTGATCATGTTTTATTCTGGCTTAAAAAATTCAGGTTCATCTTTGTGACGACGATGATTTTATTGTGCTAGCTTGTGACGGTATTTGGTATGAAATCCTTCCTCCTTAATGCCGCGCATCCCCTTTTCTTTTCCTCGACCTGTAAACAAAGAAGCTAATTCTTATTTTTTCGAAATTGTCAGGGATTGTATGTCAAGTCAGCAGCTTGTTGATTATATACACGAGCAACTAAAGACTGTAAGTTTAAGATGACATTATTATCTGTGCACTCTCCCCCCATCTTCTCCTTCTCTGCATAATATATATGTATATATATATGTATTCAGGAACAAAAGCTTTCAGCAGTGTGTGAAAAAGTGCTGGATAGGTGTTTAGCGCCATCTACAGCAGGAGGTGAAGGATGTGATAACATGACAATGATATTAGTACAGTTCAAGAAACCATTCCCTTCGGAATCTGGGAAGGAAATTGATGGAGAGGAGAAGGGGACTGAATCAAGAGAGGTTCCAATAGAAGAAGAGGAAGAAGGCAGTTCAAGCTAAAATCTAAATGTTCTTCTTCTTGGGAAAGAATATCTGCAGGTTTGTTCTGCAATTTGTACATGATTTTTACTAGTTTTTGAAACAAGTAAAGAAATATTGATGCAAAAAAGTTTTTTTGAGCTACAATGGTTCTTCCTTGTGTTTTTTTTGATGATTCTTGTACTTTGAAGGTAAAAGAAAACAATTATGTATAGAATCTAAAGAGTTTTATAAATAAATATATATATATATATATGAGAGATAATACCTAAATTTAGGTATGAATTTATTGAACCAAATACTCTCTACAAAGATCAATTTTACCTTTTATTTATTTTTTTATTTTTTTTATTTTTTTAGTTTTTGGTATGATTTTCGACCTTAATTCTCACTTCTTCAAACAAATCCATTACAGCCCTCTGAGTAGAACCACCATTATCATCATCAAAAGCTTGCTTCGCCATTTTTCCATACTCACGAGCTTTCTTTCTCATTTCTGCAATCTTTTCATCACCAACATCCATTAATTTCCGTACAACCAATTCAATCACTTCTCTTCCTTTCAAGTTCTTCCCCACTTCCAGCCAATACAGCCATTTATTTCTACCCACAGGCAAACCAATACCCAACCCTTGCGTGACCAATTTCTCGTTGCAAAACTGGTCAGAAGTTAATGGCCAAGTTATCATCGGTACGCCGGCGGCGATTCCTTCTAAGATTGAGTTCCAACCGCAGTGTGTTAAGAATCCGCCGACGGACGGGTGGTTTAAGATTGACAATTGTGGCGCCCAATTCTTCAATACTAAACCCTTGCCTTTGATTCTATCGAAATATCCAATTGGTAATTCTTTCCCTTCTTCTACCATATTTCCTCTCCTAGTTGCAACCCATATAAAATTATGTCCAGAGGAATCTAATGCGCTGGCTATTTCCACCATTTGGGCGTCGGAGAGTTCAATTATGCTTCCGAAGCATACGTAAAGGACCGATTCCGGTTCCTTTTTGTCTAACCATTTTAGGCAATAATGTTCGTCATCCTCTGTTATTTTAAGTCTTCCAATTTTGGCGCCAATTTTTGAGTTAATTTCCGACGAAGGACCAATTGCGAAAACCTTCCGACCGGTGACCTTAGAGAAAAATTCCACGTTTTCCGGTTCCAATTCCTTGAAATTGTTAACTAGGACGAAATCGCACTTCATCTGACCTTCTCTCAATTTTTCCTCTACCCAACAGAATTCCTCGGGAGGAAGCTCGGACTTGGTCATGGTAATGTCAACCGGTAAGCCAGGTACGACGAAGGATTCCGACTGATAAATCTGATTATTATTATGATTATCACTCCTCAATACCTCTTTGATACAAACGTACAAAACACTGTACGGATTAAACGAAACAACACATGGAATTCGGAGGTGAGAAGCAAAATCTGCAGTCCATCCGAACATGGAATCCGCCACGACGCAATCGAACCGCTCATCACCATCCTTAGTAAGGATCTGTTCATAACTCTGACGCAGTAATTCATTAGCGAAATAGAGCGTGTATGGAGTTATTAACGATTCCTTTTCCTTCGTCAGTCTTAATTCCTCGAAAGGCATAGATACTACGCGGACATCGATTTTGGTACCACCATTAACGTGATCATCATCCTTGTTGTTGTCGTACCTTAGGAGGTTTTGAATGAGTTTGTAATTGTATTGAGTTGCTAAGATGGTGATTTTTTGTCCATGGAATGCAAAGTATCTGGCAATATTAGTGAGGGAATATGAATGGCTTGGAGCGCCATAGAATGGTATGAAGCAGAACTTCAATGGAGGAAATTGACGAATAGACATGGTTGAATGAGCGATGGTTCGAATTAAACCCCTCTTTTACCCTTTATTTATATTGGAAAATTTGTTACTTACCTCTTTAAATTAGTTTCTAACCGTTTATGGTTGTTCTAATTTGTTCAAACTAACTTAAAATTTATGACTTACGATATTACTTTTTTTTTTTTAATAATTTAAGATATTTTTGCGATTCATAATTTGTGTAAAATATAAAGTATATATCTCATTAGATATTTGTTTAAACTAAATTCATTTATGAGGCCAATAAAAGATCCTACAAATATTATGAAATCCAAAGATTAAATAATTTCCTTATACATGGAAACAAATATTAATGAACTCTTCAAATTGTTTATATATATTAAAAAATTATTATAAACAATAAATACTTGTGTAAGCAAACTGATAATTGCTAATGAGATTTTATAGTTTAGGTGAAATTTTAGGTTCATATATATTGAAGTTTTGAAAATTTTCTCCAACAAATATTTTCCCAATTAGACAATATCAGACAAACGAAATGAAAAAAAAAAAAATGTACACAATATCTAAAATTGAAGAAACAAGAAACCAAAAAACAACCAGAATCAGTACGAATCATTGGAATTAAAACACTTTGATCACGTTCTGCTATAGAACTCAGAACTCTTTCGAAAATATATTTTCTCCTAAGTAAAAGTAAACAACAAATCGAAATCATGATAACTTCAAATACTAGATAGTTTAAAATAAAAGACAACTAAAATAGAAACAAAAATTTTGTTACTGCCGCATATGATACAGTTCGACAAAGTATCCTCTCTACCCCAAGACCTATAAAATTATAACTAAAAATAAGATCCACTGAAAAGGAAAACACAGAGAGGAGTTTTAAAAAAGCCAAAGGTTAAAAAGACAAAAAGTAAGAGAAACAATACCAAGTAATTGTCGTTGAAATCTCTCTCATTCTCTCAATGTATCCAAGAAACTTTTCAACTCCTTTAAACCTTCTGCAGAAATGCTTCGATGAACTCTGCCACGGGGCGCGACTAAGTTTGGAGGTGGCTGTGATTGAAAACACACCACAACTACAGCTAAATTGTCTCCACTTTTTCTCTTCAAAGCCTCGTCGACGAGGTCTTTGCAACAAGTGACTGGATTATTGTGCTCTTGGAGTCTTCGACGAGCAAAATCCACCGCGTTTTGGCTTCTAAAGACATCCCAGATGCCATCACAACCTATGATGAGAAACTCATCTTCTTCTGTTAGAATTGTGGTCATAAATTCAGGCTCTGCACTGAGAGGTCCACCTTCCTGGCCTTTTAATCCATCCATGTGCCAGTCTCCAATTGCACGAGCAACACTAAGCTGCCCATTGAGGTAACCATCACATACATATCCACCGGAAGCTTCAATTCGCTTTTTCTCCTTCGAGCAAACAGGTTTATGATCTCTTGACATCTCAACTGCTTTACCCCTACGACAGAGTACAGCTCTGCAGTCTCCAGCATTTGCCACCACCAAAGAACTATTTTGTAATACAATGAACAATGAATCAGCAACCAATGCAGAACAGGAAAGAACTCAAGAATTGAAAATTTCTAGTCAAACCAAAGATTATTTGGTCTAGTTCATTGGGGTCTTCACAGTTCAGAGGTTATTTTCTCTGATCCTTTGGTTTGTTGCTAGCTGAATGGGAATTCTATGTTGAGAAGATTTAATATCCCAGTTATCATTGAATGAAGTCTTTTACAAGTCTTGTCTAAATTAATTAAGGACTAACAATTTGGCTCTACATATAGAAAAAATCTGTGTATATTATGCATGCCTAGTATTGTTTAAGGCACAGCAGGATATAGACATGCATCCAATAATTCTTAGATTAATCACAAATTGTTAATTGGAAAGAATCTAGCAGTTTTAGAAAAATAACAAATTTCCAATTTTTTCTTCTTATCCTTCTCTCACCTAGACACGCACCCACAAAGCAAGACAGAGTCCTAGCACTTTCAAAGATGTGTAATTCTGCAAGATTAAATAAATTTAGGTAACCATACTCTACAACACTCTTTCAATCTATTGCATAAAAGCTTAACTACTCGAATGCCAAAGAATTAAGATCACTGAACAAAATAATATGAACTGAAATCAAGAAATAACTGCAGAAATGCAAAATAATATTCTTGTCAGTAAAGATTATTCTTCCAGAGTAGAATGAAGGCAAATGGTTCGACTGGAAAATAAAAATATCCCAAGCATTAACTCTCATTTTAGATTTTGAACAGCACAGAAAGGATTAATTTATATCAACTCTAACCTCCCAACAACAAGAGCTGCCAAAGCAGTTGTACCAGATGCAAGATCAGCATCCAAGGAGCACGCTTCAGCAAAAGCAGTATCTGTTTGCAGGAAAGCAGATGCAATAGCCCTCTCAATCTCCTGTGGGAAATATTTACCCTCAGCAATAAACCTTGGCAAATTGTTGCATGCAAAATCAGCTGCGTGCCTTCCTCCATGTCCATCAAAAACCTTGAAAACCATCAGAATTTACTGATAAAGTGCACACTTCAAAAGACAAAAGGAAACTAATGTACTTTGTGAAACTACAAACCAAGCCTAAAAAAGAAACAAGCACAAAAATCACTTTCTCATATAGACAAGACCCTCATGTGATTGTGATGGCCATAATCTAGAGACAAGATTACTTATGAACATTATTCTATTACTTCAAAATGTCCTTTTTAGTTAATTGCCAAAGTAATTGAACATACACACAGATGCTGCAGGCTTTAGTGTCTCAAGATAAGAAAATTTTTACCCCATAAAATGCACTAGGCCCTTTATCGATGCTCTTCAACCCATAATCATTCTTGAAATCATCCGTGCATACATATACGTCCTCCATTGTTGAACGAGAACCAATGTCTGTCCATGCCCCCGAGCGAAGAACTGGAAGAAGTTCAGTCTCACTACTATTTATGTTTAGTCCTTCCAAAGAAACATCTGAACTCCTGTTCTTAACCTGGTAAAGATGCCATATAATGAATAATTTGAAGGAAATTACATGAAGCAACAAAAAAACTATTTGCATCCAAATCTTCCCCAAAAAGAATAGATAGACAAATTAATAAAATATGAAGTACAAATAATAGACAGAAACATGATGACTAAATAAGAACTGAGACCTAACTAAATAGTAAGATCACATAATCCCCACTTGTTCACTTCCTTTGTTTGATCTTCTCATCTTTTATTAAATTCAATAGAGAAAACTATTGTAAACAAGAACAAAATTTACTCCCCAAGATCATGGTGCTTTAACTCATAAAGCAAAGAAAATTTCACTTCAGTTCAAAATAATGCTATGTTTTCTCTCCTAAATCTTATGCCTATAACTAAAGATAAATGAATTGCATTCATCATTTGGCTAATCGAATTTTCATATTAACCACTAAGAAATTCAATAATATAATTTACAACTGTAAAAATCCTAAAACTCAAAAACACTACATCACAAAAGAGGAAGACTTTGCTACAACTAAAAGTACGACACAAATATATATAAGCACTCATTCGCAGGGGACAAAACTTAAGAGCTACAGCAACTCTTTGCTCTTTTTTTTTTTTCTTCAAAGCAACAAATAAAATGTAAAACCGAATTTATCCTCTTTTTGTTTTTTTACCAAAGACGGGTGTCGAAGAAGGCACTTCTTACAAGAAGTGGGGCCGACAGGGTGGTCGGAGCTCGGTGAATGACTGTACACACCGGAAATAGGGTTCGGAGGTCGTCCGTCGCCGCTTGAGATCACATTCTCACTTTTATTATCACTCTCACAACTATTCTTCGCTAGTAAGTTAATTCCCTCCATTCTGCTTCTGAACCATTTCCAAAAACCAAAGTTCAATAACTTTTCTCCCTTTGCAGCAGCAGCAGCAGCAGTCAAATGGTTTGAATTTTTGGGTAATTTCGAGCAATTCAATTTCAGAATTGAACGGTTCTAGGGTTTTCTCTCTGTGTGTATGTATAGAGATTGGGTTTTTGATTTTTTAAAAAGAATAGATAGGTGGATTATGATACATTACGGTAAGAGCCGTTGGTAGACAGTGGAGATGTGGAAAACGATGTCGTGCCATGTGTTTGCACTGGATGATATTCAGGAACACTAATCCTCCTTTTCTTTTTTCCTTTTAAAATTTTTATTTTATTTTTTATTTCAAATTAATTATGGTATTTTCAATATATATATATATATATATATATATATAATATTAATAATTTTTCTATAATTTCTAAAAATATATATTTTTATTATAATTATATTTGTTCCACTTTAAGTGAGCCTTACGTAATTTAAAATTTATTATTGGGCTTCAGGTCCATATATTATAAATAATTTAATATTATTGTCTAATTTAATTGAGTCTTACAAATTTAAAATATTCATTTTAAATAACTATTTAAAGATCTCTTAAACAAGTATGAGATTTTATATCACAATATATTTATATTTTTATACATATTTAAATAAATTTTTTTTGTTGAAAAAGAATAATTAAATTAATAATAATTTCACTTATAACTTTGACAAATTATGAATTTGAGATATAATATGTAAATAAAATTGACTAATATTGAGAAGTTTTGAAGATTCTAATATTATATTTAATCAATACATTATTTTTATAAAAAAAAGAAAATCAATTTAATACAAATTATATTCTAGAAGTAAACTAATATTATTTTCGAAGCATTTTTCTTTGAAAATGAAAGATATAGATATTTGCATAAGCAACAAAATTGGGAATTTTTTGGTTCTTTGGTTGGTCCCAAGACTGTTCTACAAAAATGCAGCTTCAAATTGTCCTTTCAATTTCCTTCTTCTTATTGCTTTTATATGTGTACTGCATTTTGTACTAAACTTTGCAATCCTCCCCCATGTAGTACAATATTGTGACTTAAGATATTTTTTTTTAAGAAATATGTTTTTAATTGAGTTAAAATAGATAATATTATTAGATTGTATATATTAAAATTATAGTGAGAAAGTGTAAATTAATGAAACAGTAATATATATAAAAACTAAGAATACCACATGATTAAAAAAAAACAATATATATATATATATAATCATAAGGAGAAACATTTAGTTGAGAAATTATGAAGATTAGCTGAAGTTCTTGAAAGTTTTGGTGGTGGTACTACTACTACTTCCACGGATGAATTAGAAGTAGTTTCAGTTTCAGAAAAACCAGTTGCCTCCCATCTCCGGCGAGCAGATGGCCGTGGTAAATTTTCCGGTACAATGGTTTCCAATGAATTTATATGCCATGGAGGGCATGATCTTTTGTCACTCCATCTTTTCAATTCTGATGAATTAGCTGAAGCTACCTGATGATGATGATGATTATTATGACGATGATGATCACCCCAAGCAATAAGGTTGATTTCTGCAGCTAAATTTTCCGATGTGGGAAAACTAAGTATTATACATGCTGCTGCACCTATCATACACTGCCTCTTCCATGATCTTTCTTTCTCTTCTACTTTCCTGCTTACATACAAACTATTATATATATAATTTAAAATGATGATTTCGAGGCACTAATATGAATCATCTAAATACATTAAATTGAAGAAAAAAAATGTAAAAGTGAGCTTACCATGGGAAATGGGTAGGTTGGGATTTTGAGGAAGAATTAGGAATTGGATGGAAATGATTGAGGCAGCTGCTAATGGAAAGAATCATCTTCTACTCTTTTTTTTTTTTTTTTTTTTGATTGCTCAAAGTAAAAATGGACTTTCTCTCTCTCTCTCTCTCTATCTTTATCTCTCCTGTGATGAAGGAAGTAATAAATAGTAAGTACTACACACACACACACATATATATATATATATATATATATATATATATATATATTGTATGGATGTATGTAGTACACAACTACACATACAAGAAAAGGAAGAGAAGGGTGAAAACGACCAACAAGAAGGACCTAAACGGCAGCCATGAAGTGTGGGTTGGACACGTTTCTTCTAGCTTGCACTCTTCTAATACTTTTTCCCTTGACGTACGTGTGTTGTTTGTTATTGAAAAGGTCTGCTTTTTGACCCAAAGCTAATTTTATAAATGTATCACAATAAATAAAAATGACACAAGACAAAAACATGAATACAGAACTGTCATTACAAAAGTTGACAATATTATCAAAAAATGGAATTACAGAAATATAAGAATACATTGGTTTTACATGCCAATGTATATGACATTCTCACAACAATAAGGAAATCTTCGAATTCAACTGAAACTACTGCTGTAGTCGGAGTGTGAAACCTTGCAGGGATAGAAGAACATCCTTCAATCTCTGTCTAATAGCAGGATCAATCAGGTTGCCATCATTATCGAATTTGGCAGGTGGTTGAAAAGCTTGGACAAAAAGCTCAGGTCTATTGATGAAATGAAGGTCAAGGAAAACACCGGTCTGACGGAGGTGATATTGTGATCGACCTCCTCCAAAACCTCCTCCAGCACTGACAATTGCAGCAGCTTTATCAGCCCAAACATTTGGAGATCTAGATGCCCAATCAATAGCATTCTTCAAGGGTCCTAGTAGAAGAGGAAGAAATTCAGAAAAATAAGGGACTAAACATGCAATATTCCATATCTGCCGTACAGTAGCAGACAAGGGAAGATAATTTACTTTTTGAGGAATAGGCATCCATCCCCAAATTTGTACAGAACTGGCATTTTTAAATCGCACAAAAAATTAAGCATTTGTCTATGGTTTTTTCCCCCTTTGAAACACCAAAATTCTAAGTTGATTCTCCAGCAAAGTCACGAAAATGTTGTTCAATACTGTTGAAATATTAGATCTCCCTCGAAGGGAGATCCTGATATACCAACTTGTATAAGATATTTCCAAAACATATTAAAAAAAGTACAACTTGCTAATACCTTCAATAATCCTTGAAAAACTCAATTGACAGCGATTTAATAAATATATTCAATCCTAGAGCCATTGGATTTACAATAGGCAACTACCACATTCAAATTTCTAAAATGGAAGCATTTTATTTATCAGTTTATTGCAAAATAAGAAGTCCTGTCCTGATTTATCTTATTTTTCTTAATTGCTCAAAAAATTTCCATCCATTCCAGAAAAAGTAGAGAATAATTTCCTGATTCTTTTCCCCGGAAGTGGAATGGATTTCCAGTTGACAAAATCTAGAGATGCATTATTTATTAAGCCGTGACTATCAGATTCCCTTCCATTCCCTTTCTTATGTATAATACATGACATTTCCCCTCTTTCATCTTCTTAAATAACAGTCAATCAATTCCGTTGAAAACTAACGCTATAACTTAACTTCAATTATATAATAATAAATTCAAATTAAAAAAGGTTTCCTTATAATACCAGTAACGGAGTAATTGTACTCCGGGGAAGCAAAGAGAAAACAATCAGCCTTGAGAATCTTCTGGCGAAACGCCTCAACCTCAGGAGGAAAAGTTCCATCCACCTCCAGATCAGTATTCACAAATGGCAACGGCGATATGTCCACAAACTCTATATTCAGTCCTTCGATCTCCTTCGATATCTCAATCGCTAGAAAATAAATAAATCAAACAAAAAATTAGAGATTCAGAATCAATCATACACAAGTTTATTCCAATTTCCAACAACAATTGTGGTTATAAATTATAATAATCATAAATACCTGCTCGGACGAGTCCTCGATTATACGAAGCTTTACGAAGTGAACCGCATATAGCGACAACATTGATCGATCTGGCTGCTGCTGCTGCTGCCGCTGCTGCCGCCATGGTATTATTGGGTAACAATAATTTGGGGGAAAAAGTTTTGACTCTGTTGATGGTGGTTTGTAATTGTATTGTATGTGAGAATGACGGAAAAAGAAATTCGGGATGCACCGTATTTATACCTGATATTCCCTCCCTCTTGAGATAAAATGTGTCCCCACCACCCCCGTGTAGGATTTTCGTTATCAAGAACGTTCTCCAATTACTTTTTAATTTCCTATCAATTTTTTTTTAAAAAATTAAATATTAAAAACATTATTATTATACTTTTGTAAAAAATTGTTTATCAAAAAAATAAATGGATATTATTTTAGATTACAAAATTACAAAAAATAATATAAACCTTACAATATCCACGTAGTAACTGTATATTTGCAAAATTTTTAATTTTTATCAATATATATATATATATATATATATATATATATATATATATATATATATATATATCAGCTGGTAGAGGTTGTCATATTTTGACCAGAAAAAAATATTAATCTTTCATTAATTCTGGATG